>CAWUFW010015063.1:0-380318 GCA_963921515.1 Calotriton arnoldi
TCCGTTTCATATGTCTTGTTCATATGTGCAGGGTGGTATGGGTTTTTCAGTGTGGTACTGGCGTTCCTCTTCCCGAAGGGGCCCTGCTTCTCCTAGTTGGTGTTGCCGCCGCTGTGTGCTTCGCCATGTTTGTTACACTGGGGTGTGTCCTGCTGTTGCGTGACTTCACTGACATGTGTGCGTCGGTTGTGTGGCGTTGGGTGTTGTCCGTGAATTGGGCGTTGGGGACATGTCTGTGGCCGGCCTGTCACGTGTCATGTGCGTTCGGGGTGGGGCTGATGTGTGTGCTGCTTGGTTGTGTCCCTGTGTCTGTGTGCGACGCATGCATGGCGCTGCGGTTGGCCTCTGCGTTGTGCGCATGTGTGGCGGCGTCATCGGCGCTTTGGGGCCGTGACGGGGTTGTTGGTTCCTAGTCCCAGGTGGTGTGTACACATGTGTTCCGCGATGTTAGGATTTGGCCTGTGTGTCATATGTGGATGCGATGGTGGATGTGTAGTGTGCACGCGCTGGTGGGGGTTGTCCGCTTTTTCCGCCCTTGCACTGTGTGCGCTGTTTGCGTGCACTTGTTGTGTGTGTGCCTACCTGCGTCTCCGCGGTACGTTGCGTCCTTGGTGGTGCATCAGCAGAAGCATGGGAAGGGCCTGCAGTGCTGGATTCATGCCCGGGGTGCCGCTTCTTCGTTGTCCGTGCTCTGCGTCCGTGTTTCCGCCTCTCTTTCACGTGCGGTGTCTCTTTGCCGTGGGAGCCGTTTGTTTGCGGCATCGTAATTTATGCGCCGGGCGGGACGTGTTTCGTCGGACGGTGTGTGTCAGTTGTGCTGCGCCGCTACGTGAACGGGCGCACTTTGATGGCGGACGGTGTTGCTGGCTTGCTGGCGGTGTTTGGCCTGCTTTTCGCATCGTAATTGGGCGGGCGTGTGGACTGCTGCGTGCCGGCGGTAACTGGTGGTTTTTGCATCCGCCAGCACGGCGGTGGTGCTTCCGCCCGCCATCGTAATGTGCCCCTTAGATATTTATTTTTATTTCTTAGTATTTATTTAATTTAGATTTTATAGTGTTAATTGTGGGAATTAATTTATTATTAATTAATTAATAATCGTCTGTTAATTTTCTATTAATTAATTAATTGGTAAATATTTTAATTATGTCATTTTTTTAGGAGCGGGTTGAGGGTTTATAGGGGAATAGGGTGGGAAGTAATTTAATTATAATTACATTATTATTATTTTTTAATAATTAATATGTATTTATTTAATATTTTATAGTGTTAATTGTGGGAATTAATGTATTATTAAATATTTATTAATTATTATTAATTAATTGTTATTTATGTTAATTGTGTCATTTTTTTAGGAGTGGGTTGTGGGTTGATAGGGGAGTAGGGTGGGAAGTAATTTAATTGTAATATATTTATTAATATGTTTTATATAATATTTATTTAATGTTACTTTATAGTGTTAACTGTGGGAATTAATTTATTAATAATTATTTATAATTTGCTTGTTATTTGTTATTAATTAATTAATTATTTGTTAATTAATTATGTTAATTGTGTCATGTTGTTAGAAATGGGTGGTGGGGTTTATAGGGGAATAGGGTGGGAGGTAATTTATTTTTAAATAATTAATTATTTGTTAATTAATGCTAATTAATTAATTAAAATTTAGATATGGCAATTGTGTAATTAATTTGATGTGTGAGTTGTGGGGTTTATAGTGGTAAATGGTGGGAAGTACATTTTTGTAAATTAGTTAATGATTTGTGGTTAATTGATATTCATTTATTATTGTAAAATTAGTTATGGAAATTGTGTAATTATTTTTAGGTGTGTGTTGTGGTGTTTATTGGGGTAGAGGGTGGAAAGTAATTTAGTTTAAAATAATTAATCATTACTTGATCATTAATAGTTATTTATTACTTGATAAATATTTTTGGTAATTGTTTATTTTTTATTTTGTTTGTGGATTTTGGTTGTATAGGCGTAACGTTTGGTTAGTATATTAATTTTGATCTGTTTTACTGTTTTTTTAATTAATAATATTTGTTTAATTGATAAATAATTGTGTTAATTATGGAGGTACACTTTTGTTTTACATTTAGATGTGTGTTGTAAATTGTGTGGTGTTATAGGGTAGGTAAAAAAACATTATATTTATGTAATAAATAATGTTTTTGATTAGAAATATTTTTTATATAAAATATTCATTTGTTTGTAAATTATTTTTAAATTTTTAGAAAATAATCTTTGTATGTCATTTTTAGTTTTTTTTTTACATTATATTATGTTTCTATGTTTTGTAATTTTGTAATTTTTTATATATGTTTTGTTTTTGGAAATGTTTTTATGTTTTATATTGTAGTTGATATTTTGCTTGTTTTTAAATTTAAATTTTCTTCAGTGGGAATAGTAATTTTTACCCCTCCGCTGTCCAACACTTTCCCTACTGTTGCACTCGCTGGAGTGGGAATAGTAATTGTATCCCAACCGCTAAACAAAACTTTCCCTACTGTTGCACTAGTTGGAGTAGGAATAGTATTTTTTACTCCTTCGCTATCCAACACATTCCCTACTGTTGCACTCGTTGGAGTGGGAATAGTAATTTTTACCCCTCCGCTATCCAACACTTTCCCTACTGTTGCACTCGCTGGAGTGGGAATAGTAATTTTTACCCCTCCGCTATCCAACACTTTCCCTACTGTTGCACTTGCTGGAGTTGGAATAGTAAATTTTTTTCCATCGCTATCCAACACTTTCCCTACTGTTGCACTCATTGGAGTGGGTACAGTAAATTATTCCCCTCCGCTATCCAACACTTTCCCTACTGTTGTATTCACTGGAGTGGGAATACTAATTTTTACCTCTCCGCTATCCAACACTTTCCCTACTGTTGCACTTGCTGGAGTTGGAATAGTAAATTTTTTCCATCGCTATCCAACACTTTCCCTACTGTTACACTCACTGGAGTGGGAACATTATTTTTTACCTATTCGCTATCCAACACTTTCACTACTGTTGCATTCGCTGCAGTGGGAATAGTAATTTTTACCTCTCTGCTATCCAACACTTTCCCTACTGTTGCACTCGTTGGAGTGGGAATAGTAATTTTTACCCCTCCGCTATCCAACACTTTCGCTACTGTTGCACTCGCTGGAGTGGGAATAGTAATTTTTACCCCTCCGCTATCCAACACTTTCCCTACTGTTGCACTCATTGGAGTGGGAATAGTAAATTATTCCCCTCCGCTATCCAACACTTTCCCTGCTGTTGAATTCACTGGAATCGGAATTCTAATTTTTACCTCTCTGCTATCCAACACTTTCCCTACTGTTGCACTTGCTGGAGTTGGAATAGTACATTTTTTTCCTTCACTATCCAACACTTTCCCTACTGTTGCACTCGCTGGAGTGGGAATAGTAATTTTTACCTATCCGCTATCCAACACACCCTACTGTTGCATTTCCTGGAGTGGGAATAGTATTTTTTACCTATTTGCTATCCAACAATTTCCCTACTGTTGCATTTGCTGGAGTGGGAATAGTAATTTTTACCTCTCCGCTATCCAACACTTTCCCTACTGTTGCCCTCAATGTAGTGCAAAATGTAGGTTTAAAAATATTAAATATTTTAATATTTGAATTTATAATATATATTTTTAAATTATTTTTATGTTACAGGTGTATGTATATATGTTTATTTATTATTTTTAATATATTTATAACATTTTAAAATTAATAAAAAAATTATTTATCAATTGTTTTAAGCAAATATATATATATATATATATATATATTACATTTTATATATGTATGTTTAATTTTTTTTCATTAAATTTATTACTTATAATTGTTAACATTTACAAATAAATCTAAATATTTTTTTTAAAGTTTAATTTATTATTTAATTTGTTTTACATTATTTTTTATACATATAAAAAACGATATTTTATACATTGATATTTTTTACAACAATATTTTTTTGATATTTTTGTACTTACCATTATAAAGATAGGAGGTCGATATTTTTGACATCGATATTTTTGTCACGATATTTCTGTAGGTCGATATTGTTGTTGTCGATATTCTGTCAGCGATCACTTTCTGTGCTTCTGAGTTGAAAGGGGAGGCAGTTCTAGATTTTGGCAATGCATGCTAAAAAAGAGGTCCTACCACGTTAATTATTTTTTTAAATGGGGGATTGCTCTGAAGGTGGTCCTGATTGGAATGTAGATTTCTGTTAGGCTGGTACTCAGTGATTCTATTGTTCAGATAACTGGGACCAGTGTTATACAGGGCCCTGTGTGATGAAGTGAGTGCTTTAAAGATGATCCTTTTTTGGCAGGGTGCCAGTGCACTTTGGATGATTTCACAAAAAATATTTTGTCTTAATGGCTGATTGCTGTTCCAAACCCCACAACTATAATCTGTCAGTGAGTCGGCTCCAAAATAATATTGTGCCTGGGGAGCCCAATGCCTAACCTGACACAGGTTTTGGGAATTTGTACACAAATGTTCCTGTTTTCTGACAGCCACAACTCTCTACCTGTATCATAAATTATTCTGCTCATGCCAGTGCAGCCAAGGTCTCCCTTTATTTTGAAACAGTGCGCACAACATGGTGATAGCCAACAAGAAAATGGTCTGCCCTGTGCTCACCTGTTTATGAAATGTACTCTCACTCTCTTTCAGTCCTCGTACATCACAGCCATCATCAGGGTTGGATTGGGATCAGAAATCGGCCCGGGCTCGCTAAAAAAAAGTGGCCCACATCTTCATATTGCCTTTCCTCAAAACACTGCTTCAGCGAAGTTTTATAAACACCTGAAAACAAGTGAGGCCACTTCTGCTCAGGACCCCTGCCCCCGCTCAGTATGCACACATTAATTGGCCGGCCCATCAAGAGAAAGGGAGAGACACCTCTGCCCGTTGATAAAAGGGAGGTAATGGACACCGATCTGCCTCCAGAAAGGCCACTCAGGGCCCCACTGGGCCGCTGGTGACACCTGAACACACCAGACACAGACCAAATCGGCACCCAGGCTGCCAAAAAAGCAGCCCACAGCTGGAACTTCGATACTGGCCCTTCGGCTTACCAATCCGACCCTGGCCATCATTGCCTTGGAGAAAGCGTCTACGGGCTTCAGTTCACCATGACAGAGAGAGCAGAACACGAAAAGCAAACACAGCCCCTCTTGCTCTTGGACATCTTTGCAGGCTAATACTGTAACACTGGTAGAGGGGAAAAGTTCACTGTGCAAGCACGGTCACCTACTGTGGCCAACCTACACCATTCAATACAGCCAGCCCATCTCCAGGAGACTATACCCACTCCTGAAATGAGCAGGCCACAACCCCTACTTGACCCTGGGCAGGCCTCCCAAGAAGAAAAAAGTTCAATAAATGTTTCGTAAAATGTAATAATCACTTGTTGCTTTCTTTTCTGCAGAACAGCACCTTCCTCTCTGTTCTCTGCACACAGGCATAACCCTTTACCATGTGGCTGAGGGCCCTTCAAGATAGGGAGGCTCAGATCCACTGCATTCTAGGGGCTGAGAGAGTTTGCATTCCGCCCCAGCATCGTGGGCCATATTCACTGATCCCTTACATCAGAACTGTGCCAGTTGTCGCAGGGACTCTACCTAGGTAGCAAAGCGCAAACCATTGGTCATAACTGCGACCCTGGTAATCAGGGCCGGTCCTAGAACTTCTGGGGCCCCGGGCGAAAGGGAAGATGTGAGGCCCCTCTAATTTGCATTTAACATCACAAGAAGTGACATCACAGAAAGTGACTTCGCAGGACTATTGATTTTATTTGGCATCACTGAAGAGACCTAACGTGGATATCAGTAACAAGGACAAAAAGATAAATATGCAAATGAAATAAGTCTGTATATTTTAAAACTGTATTAAATGGATTACATTTGTCACATTGGATGGAAAAGCTAGTTGCAGGTCTCAAAAAGATGGATGTTTTTTTACTCCATGTTAACTGATTGTTTCCATATTAGTGCATGATAAAAATTCCAGTTCTGTCTCATAAAGGGGAGAGATCCTGTTGAGGTAATGAGGAGTGGTATCATTCAAAATATAAAATTACACAAGAGAAAACCTCTCACAACATGGATATAATCACAAATTTCAAAAGGCTCCCTTATCATCCTGTGCCATTATTGTGTCACCTTCGGATGTCATTAATACTTAGTAATTTGTTTTAACATAAATCTTCTCACCAGTATCCCATACGCATATGCTAAGAGTCGTAGGACAATCTTTTTTGTGTGTGGGCTCTTTACTTGCCAGAATTATGTTAGGTGCAAAAACACAACACATATAATACAAAATTACAAGACACCATTGCAAACAAATAAAGATTGTACATAAATAAAAAAAAGACTTAGAACAACGGAGACCACTGCAAAATCATACATTGACTTGAAGGTATGCTGCAGATTCAAGGGGTTTTCAAATAAACGTTTTTGATTTGGTGTTAGAACTGTAGGAAGTGGAAGTGGCCGGCTTTAGCACTGGTGGAGCCTTGTGCGACAATGTTTGTTGGTGCCGCCCAATGACTCCCTCCACCACGGATTCCCTCACTACCATCCTTTAACAGTGCACCTCAAGTCTCTATAACCACACTCTCGCTCAGATGCATTTAATCTGATTTACAGTGCCACTGATACCAGTGTAGGGTGTCAGAGCACTTTATATCACACACATTACACAGAGACAATCAATCATAAGTGTGTAAATCTCTGTATAGGAAATGTTTCATAAGGCAAAGGACTACAATGTGTAGGAGTCACATGACAATCATACTAGTAGGCATTATAGTTTATTAGTGATTGGTCTGGAGAAACACAAACTCTGAATTTAGAACGTAATTCCATGGTTGGGGGTTCTCTTTAATAACCAGAATTGAATTCTATCTAAATGAACCCTTTTTGCAACATTAAGATAAGCAAAGACTGGGGAAAAACATAATGCTCTAATGTATACCTTGCAGTTTGCATGCAGCTCTAAGATGACAGTTAAGAGCTCACTGTTCTAGGTTAGGATTTTGACTTATTAACTTCAAGTAACAAAAGGATCTCACTGACAAAAGCAGTAACCCACTGACCTATTTACATTATGTGCACTTTGTGATCTGCATGGTACATGTTCTTTGCAGCAGGCACATTAACCATCTGTGCCAACTTTCCACGAGTCAAAACTTCCACTTGACAAAACTCCATCTCTTTCTAGGAAGAACATTAATCACCGGAGTTATCATGGCATTTTTATTGTTGCCGAAAATTGCTGAAGGCCAGGAAGGAGGCAGCAGCGTTTTTAAAACCATAATATACTTGCAAATATGACTCCCCCACCTGAAGTCAGCACCCGGTGCGATCGCACCGGTCGCACCACCCTAGAGCCTCCCTGCTCAAGGGTTCTGTGACCTCAGTGACAAAGTCACTGTTGCTCTAGGGTGTGCTGCTTCATAGGTCTGCCCAAAAGACTTGAGGTGAGCTTCAATAGGGGTTGTGGTGGACAGGCCTTCAAGGTTAACCCGCACTTACCACTGCTAGGGTCCACCTGCTGCTTCTAAGACACCAGGGCTTCTAAGGTCTAGCGGGGCCTTCTAAGGTGTAGCACAGGAATATGCGCCCTCAGGAGAGTGGTCTGGTTATGAAGGCTGAACCTGGTTCCCCAGTTCCCAAGTCGGCAGCTCTGGCCATAGTGCCACATCCTCCCCCCACTGAACACCATACTGCCCCACTGAGAGAAACTCGCACTGCCTTCAACCACAACCCAATTGTGCCCCGCTATAAAGACCTGAATGCGACTCAATTCAAATTACGCACTAGACTAGAGTAATATGCTGCCTAAAACAAAAAGTGACAATATCCTGGAAAAAGCAAACACTCATAGGGAATGCAAGATTAAGTAAAGATTGTGAAATGTAAGCAGAAACAACATGGTTACACCTTAACGCTTTTACACTCATTATTCAGAAATCAGTGAGTGTTTTTGCCTGAAAAGTTAAGGCCATGACTACAGGGCCGGAAGGGACCCGTTTCAATGTCCATTGCTTATATCATTACGAAACGTAAGCAGTATGGTTTAAAAAGACAAGACCACATTCGTGAATACAGAGCCACAGTATGCATTTTGTTTTCCAATCCACCCATCAAACAGGTATTGCAGTACATCTAGGAATGGTGCACTTCCCTACCCGGGGAAAACAGTGCTGTTCAGAGAAAGACATGAAAACAAAACTAGGGCTTTACTCTGTAAAGTGGCGCTAATGTGTTTTGGGTTTGAATAAAATCAATCTTGCCCCTTTTCGACCCACTCTGTTTTGCTTTAGATATTTTTCACATTTTTAACCTTTTATTTCTCTCCATCCCGTCCCGGAGGAGCACTTTGGAAGTGAAAAATGTCCAAAAAAAAGACTACCTTTCCAGCAAAAGTGTTTTTTCTTTTTTGGGGAACAAACAAAGGAAAGAGGGAGTAATAGCTACAAGCCCAGGGAAGGGGGCCCCCACACCTGGACCTTGCAGCTTGCTCTAGTGCTTAGAGGCCCAGGGAAATGGGGCCCCCTCCCCTGAGCCTTGAAGCAGTAACCATTTCGTAAAACACTGCCCTACCACGGCAGTTCTACATACATTTTAAATGCACTTTCCCATAAAAAAACGGGTGATGCAAAAGTTAACAAAAGCCAGTTGATCTGGCTGCTCCCTCCTCCCCTCACCCATCTCTCCTTACCTGTGTCCGGCTGGTCCTGGAAACAAAGGGGCCTTCTGTCACCTAGCAACAAAATGCAGAAAGGCAATGGCTGGTACTTAACAGAGGTGTTGCCTCGCCCCTGACCCTGTGAGCCAATATAATTGCTGGCCCGGCTGCTGTGCCTTCCCCACTTTGTTTGTCCCTTCCCCCCACCCCTGCAACCCCAGGAACGCCATCACACCCTGAACAGAAAGGTCAAGACATCGCGCATTTGTAGTGTGATTGTGTGGGGCAGGGGGCCCTGGTGGAGCAGGTGGGCTAACTGTGAAAGTGTGGCATTTCACAGTGAAGCAGGGCCCCCTGTTTTTTTTTTTAGCTAAGCGCGAGGCCCTAGGCAGCTGCCCACACTGCCCATGCCTAGCGCCGGCCCTGCTGGTAACCCCCAAACGACATCCATGCTTTGGCACAAGACACATAAATCCTGAGTAGCGACAGACCAAAATCTGGATAAAAATTAGCTACAGATGGGGAAGCAGGATCCAATTAATCATACAGTCCTGCTAAGTGCCACGCATCAGGCGTTAGACAAATGCATTTGAGTGTGGTGCACGGCATCACTACAATGAAATGCATTGTCAACCATTATAGGCCTATCGCCAGTGGCGGCTGGTGGAATTTGAAACTGCTGGGGCGTAAGCAGAACGAATCAACGAATGCGAGCGAGCGCAGCGAGCGTGCCCGACGGCAATAAGGGGGGTTCAGGGGGATTCTCCCCCCGCGAAGAAATATTTTTAAAATTGGCATCTTTTTGGTGCGATTTTCAGCACTATTTCTGTGATAAATGGACTAAAAATTCAGTTCTTCTAGGCATTCATAACAGAAAACTCATACATTATTTCAGAGAATTTCTGGGTTGCCAAGCAAGTCTGACTTCTGAAGAGGGCTAGGGCTCTACCCTTTCCAATAGAAAACAATAGTTAGCGATGTGAACAAGTTCAATGGACAAACCTGGGGTCTAGGGAGAGTCCCTCTCCTGAGAAAGAAATTTAAAAAAGGTTGGCAAATGGTGCATTTTAAAGCAAATGAATGCAGCAATAAAGCAAGGCTTATTAAGCAGTGGGAACGTATAGTCTTGAAATATTAAACACATTAAAAACTGCCCCGTATCTTCTTGCATTAATTTGTTCAACAGTTACTGTAATATGTAAATTGTTCTGCATGACAACTTTAGCCCTTTAAAATGTATGCTTGCCCAATGTCTTGCACTGCATGCAGCATTAACTTTGGAAAAATATGCTCTAACCAGACTTCGGGAAGCACCCACAGCTGCTGGCTGTAACCAGTCATATAGAAATATGCGCAGACAGGTCTTTAAGTGAGATGAAAAAGTGGGTGCTCCCTATAAAGGAACATGCCAAATACATTTCTGTGATTCCCATAGTGTGCCATCAGACCGGTATTTTGGTTTCTCTCTGAGATGTAATTTTATCCAGATAAATGGCACAGCAACTGACATACGCCTAAAGCCTGTCAGTATGATTGGCTTTGTCACTGGGTGTTAGCTGTTTAAGATAAATGAGTAACAACAAAAATTTCTTATAAATAATTAACATTGAAAATGTTTACAATCTGAAATTCTGAAATAGTGAGTCTGTGAATTAAATAGCATTGAGGCCTGTGGAAGAATGTTTGGCCTTCAATTATGTGTGCTTTATGTTAGATATGTATCCTTTTTTTCTCTGCATATCTTGTCCATCTGCACATCTTCAACCCCCCCCTCTCTTTCCTCTTCAGCATCCTCTTTTCACTCTTCCCCGAATGCCCTTCCTCACATCTCTGTCACTTCACCGCCCCCAACATGCACTGCACTCCCTCAAATATAAGCACTTTAATTTCTCTTACTTTTGCCTTGCAAATATTTTGACATCAGTGTACCCCTTCACACACATTTCCACAGAATTTCAGTTGCAAATGGAATACACAAATATTGTTCTGTGTGCTCTGCAGAGAGGCCAACCCACTGACAGGCACTTTGTTTGGCTTTAGCCTTAGCGCCTGCGTGCTCAATCAAAGCCCCTCATAAACACCTGGCATGGCTCAAGCCTCAAAGTATGCACTGAAAAAAATACAGATAAACAACAACATTATAAAATAGCTAACTTGTGGGTACCAGACAGACACAACACAGTGAAGTGCAACCAGTGAAACGCTAGAACAGTGTGATATCAGCAGCGCATAAAGAAACCAGAAGACGAACACAAACATGTCATTTGCAGCTAATTGTCTTGTGAGTGGAGCTGGGCATTGAGCGCTGGGCTCTGACTGGGTTGGCGCAGCAGTGTCATGGCTGCAGAGACAGACCCCTCCCTGATGCCTGTCACGGTAATCTCGATCCCGCTCACCAACGCGTTCAAAACGAAAACTTGTCATTTTTACCGGAGTATTGTTTTAATGAAAGCGCATGACAAAAGCGTTGTGCGGTTAAAGTTTAAACATGATACAGAAATAACATTTTAAATTAGACACTGGGATGGGAGAGCTGAATATTCCGGAGATGAATTTGATTGGCATTTGTGGAAAATAGCATTATTACATTTTGAAAATAAAAAACTTCTGGCAGCACACAAACATAGGAGGTCCAGAATTTTGCAACGGGCACACAATTGACAGCGCTCAGCTACATAGGAAATGCAGAGAACGAGGAACTGAGCAATTTCAGTGCATCCTTTAAGGTAGTAAGCGCTATATAAATACAAGTACTTGCCCTCACAGTTTACCCAATATCTTCTGTCAAGGGCACACGCTTCCTTCTTCCTGGCTTCCTTCTGTAGGGGGTGCCCTCCACCCCTTATCACTGTGCAAGGTCGGTCTCCAGCATTACTCATGCGTTCCTAGACCCATTCTAGGAATGGACAGCACACGTAAACACTTAGGGGCCGATTCCGATCTCGGCCGGTAGGGCTCCGAATCGGATTCGGCTTAACCGGATCCGATTCGGAGCCCTATTTCCCGACCGATCCGTACGCGCGTCCGGACGAGCGAGTACGATGTGTATTCGCCGACCGACTCGTCCGGGCGTCCCGAC
Source organism: Calotriton arnoldi (assembly GCA_963921515.1). Taxonomy (NCBI): domain Eukaryota; kingdom Metazoa; phylum Chordata; class Amphibia; order Caudata; family Salamandridae; genus Calotriton; species Calotriton arnoldi. Next base: position 11,788 of record CAWUFW010015063.1, read on the forward strand.
CGCTCCGACCGACTCGATCCCGGGTCGAACCGCACCGACCGACTCGCACGGACACGACTCGCACCGCGCAATGGAGACGTTCCCCGGCCGGGTAAGTACGATGCGCGCCGCGAGCAGTCCGACCGAGCTGCGCACTCCGGCTCGAAAGAGCTGTCGGAGCTGTACTTTGGGGGTCCGTGTCGGACCCCCTGTACGCGTAGCCGCGCGAGTCGCACACAGGGGGACCCATGGGTCCCCCTACCTGTGCGTGCACGGCGCGAATCGCTCGCCGCGTACACGCTGTAGGGGGCGCACTTGTCCGCATCGCACCCATTGAGTCAATGGGAGCCCGCGTACGCGTTGTACGACAGGCTCCCATTGACTTCAATGGGAGTCCGACCGACTCGAGTCCGATGGCATACGTGCGCATCGTACTCGTTCGGTCGGACTGCACGGGTCCGATTCGGTCGGAAATCTCTCCGGGTCCGGCTCGGTCGGAGAGATTTCCGGCCCGAATCGGAATCGGCCCCACAGTAGGACACCCTGAACAGGAATGTTCCACATACATCCAGCGCAGGAGCAATGTGCCGTATAGGTGGGTAGTGACATCACACATCTACAATCAAATGTCACATACAAAACAAACAACAGCACACTTTAGACAGAACGGTGCACACGCATCCAACTCAGCACGGATACGCCTTTACTCAGCACTTGCCACCGAGACCACAAACTGCATTTCTGCAGGGGAATGACCCTGCCTACACTGCTTAAGAGAGTCAGGACAGCTGCCCGGTGTCACCCGCGCAAGCTTTATAAATTGTTGAAAAAGTAATGATACTTGTTTTATTGACTCTGGAAAGATGAAAGGTTGGTACGACTATTCCATTGTTCTGGCCTGTGACCTGCTTCTGACATGGAGATCTCCCAGAGGCCAAAATACCGCCTTGTGGCTCCAATGGACATACTCCCACTAGGACTGATTACATAACCCACCCCGTAGTTCAAAAAAGAAGTCACCCTAGGTAATGGATTTAGCCTGTAACAATGCTGTGGCTAAGACTGCTTCGCGTTCCTGACAAGCTACAGTGACGTCACACACGCTGAGGTCCGATTCACAATGCCTAGCAAATGTAGCCACATAATCCCCACAATTGCGATTTGCCCTTTATGTCAGAACTGCAAACAGAATTCTCATTACAAGCCAACAGCGGCTCGCAATACTCGAGTCGCGGGGGGGGTACCGTCTCGCGGGGGGTCGCGGTGGGGTGGGGGCTGGGGGGGTGTTTAGAAAATAAAGTATTAATAAAAGAAAACTTACCGGGTCAACGCCGCCTCTGCTGCTCTTGGGCAGGGGTCCCGACTCCCGCGTTGGCGCCTGCCTTCAACGTCTTCGGAGTTCGGAGTGGCTGGCAACCCCTCTCAGCCATTCCAGACGCTGCATTAGCAGCGCCAGGATTGGCTAGAGCAGGGATACTCCCCGCCCATTTAGGAGACCGGGGGCTGGCCGGGCTGCTGCATGAAGCAACCCTCGGGTCCCTCGCTCTTCTAATGGGAAGAGTAGTAGTGGCTGTAGTGCGCATGTTCAGGCTGGTCGTAAAAATGACCAGCCCAAAGCCGAACATGCGCACCACTGCCGCGCTGTCAGTACTGTTACAGTGATTCAGTCTGTCACTCAAGTGCTGCCGCAGCCCCACCCACCCGCCCCCTTCAGCCTTCAATCACCGTCCAATTGCCTCGCAGCCTTGGGCATGTCCCAGTACAATTCACGTTTCAGCACGACCGCTGCGCAAGACTGCGAGCTGTTATTATTAAGTGGGAGTTGCACGAAGCCGCGTGAATGGAGCCATGTGGCATTAGTGGGGCAATGCCCCAGTGCCCCTATGGACGCACCGCCACTGCCTAGCGCCTCAGCTGTCACTCAAGCTGTTAGTGCTGCCTAAAACTGTGTTAAACTGGAGTGGCAGCTGGCTGCTCCCGCAGGCTTGGGGCTCACTCGGCTGGCTGAGCTATTAGCAGCAGATACACTGATATAGCCACTGCGGGGACCAGGCCTCACATCCTGCTGCAAGTTAACTTGTGGGAGGCACTGGACTACTTTACAGCAAATCATCATGGTGCGGCAGTGCTGCTGCTTGCATTACCTCTGTCGCTTGGCACAGCTGTCTGTCTGAGCTACTGTTAATATTTGAGCCCCGGCAACATCACACGTGGTGAATTCAATTGCCAAGAGAGGTAGACTGGAATGACCATTGCAGCAGCAGCGGCCAGGACTGCCACTGGACTCGGCAGGCCTGGCTGAGAGGACTCACTGAGGAGGCGGGTGGGAAACGATAATTGTACGGTGGTTTGCGGGCTGAGCCTGCCTCGCAGAGCAGAGTCGCAGCAAGTGAAGTTGAGAAGTAAGTGAGACAGAGTGGAGCAGTGCAGTCCTGCCAAGTGCCACACATCAGGCGTCAGACTAATGCATTTCAGTGTGGTGCTCCGGATCACCACACTGAAATGCATTGTCACCCATTATAGGCCTAGCGCCTCAGCTGTCACTCAAGCCGTTAACGTTGCCTAAAACTTTGTTAAACTGGAGTGGCAGCTGGCAGTGCGCGCTCCCGCAGGCTTGAGGCTCGCTTGGCTGGCTGAGCTACTAGTAGCAGATAGACTGATTTAGGAGCCACGGGGACCAGACCTCATGTCCTGCTGCAAGCTATCTTTTGGGAGGTACTGGGCTATTTTGCGGCAAATCATCATGTTGCAGCAGCACTGCTGCTGGCACCGCCAGCCGCCTCATGGCTCTCCTGTCTGGCTGAGCTGCAGCAAATATTTGAGACCCGGCTGCATCGCCTGTGGTGAAGTCAATTGCCAATAAAGGTAGACTGGAGTGACTGCTGCAGCAGCAGTGGCCAGGACTGTCACTGGATCTGGCAGGCCTGGCCAAGAGGACTTACTGAGGAGGCGGGCGGCAAACGGTAATTGCCGCGGTGGCTCGCGGCTTGAGCCTGCCTCACAGAGCAGAGCAAATGCGCTGCAAGTGAAGTTGAGAAGTAAGTGAGACAGAGTGGTGCAGTGCAGCCACCTGAGTGTGTGTTTAATTATTTAATTTCTTAAGGCAGCTCACAATCAGCAACTGCCTGCAGTCAGTGGTGCCGGTTGTGTTACAGAACTCACTGTAGCTCAGAGAAGTTCTGCAGTGCCCTGGCATGGCTGCATGTTCCACTATGGCTATTTTATTTTGCAAATATTTACCATATTTCTTTGTGTTCTGGTTTTTATTCCACCTCGGAGGAGAGGAGTCTGAAACTCAGACTGCCCACTGTCTCTTTAAATGTAGAGCACAAAGCGAGCATAGAGAGGATTACTTGTCATACTTGAACCATTACTGCTCATCACACCATGGCAACCTCAATGTCCAGAAGCATTTAGTTAATGATCCTAGCATGCGTGTACTCGTTTAGCATGCACAGCGGAACTTGTAAGGCACATGAAGATGGGGTCAGAGACGGGACAAGAAATGGCTGACGCTAGGTGCTTGTATAGAATGAGGACTTTATTCTCTCCTCCTTCCCTTCACAGGTATGGCTTAACAGTAATCCGAACAGAACAAAGTTATTGTCACTCTCTTCTCTTCACGTCCCTCTTCTTTGTTCCTCCCTTGGTTCTGCGTCCTCTTATCACGGGATGCCCTCGGGAAACATAAAAGGTGTACGTGGCTATTTGTAAATCAGCTCTCTCTTAGTTATAATCCCACACCAGTCACCGTTTGTGCTCTCTCACTTCTTTGAATCTCTTCAGTCAGTTTGTTGTGAGGGGGTTGGGGTGTGTAGGGAAAGGAAAACCACAAGTCTAGTGTTTGACCCTTAACTCCCACCTGGATTCACCCTTCAGTTGTGTTGGTCTAACAGGATCCCCAAAACCCCCAAAATGAATCCCGCCCGCTTTAACCCCTCGCTTGGGCTTAACACTTGCCTTGGGCTGTGACTCCTGACCGGAGCCACAGCATCCACGTCCGTAGTGCCTTCCCTTGGGTTCTTTCGCCGCTGGTCGAAGATGCCGGCCTCTCCCCTCGCTCCGGTTTCACCTCCTGTCACTCCCACTCGATTCGCCGAGCCGCTCTTGGTCTCGGCTCCGTTCTCGGTGGATACCTCTGGTCCTCTCCCCTTGTCTCCAGTCTCCTCCGCTACCGTCCTCGCTCTCCTTGCCTCGCTCTCGCCCTCCGCTCCTATACTCTTCTCGCCTTCCCCTGTCGCTCCCGTCTTGTTGACCTCCTCCGTTATGGTCATGAACACTTCCGGGTCATGACGCGACGAAACACTAGACCGCGTCTTTTCAGTGCCCCCGGGGTGTCCTTACATCGGTCGTTCCTCCTCCCTGCCACAGCATTCCCCATCCAGGCATGGACGATCGGTCCATGAAGAGAGCGGCCAACGAGACAGGAAGTCAACAGGGCCCTGTAGGCGACCCGGGAGGTGACAGACCTGGAGGGAGAAGGGTTGTAAAGCCAAAAACCAACAGAGAATGCGAGCATTAGTCTCCTTCTGTCTAGCCACCCAAACTAAGGGGGCATGATCTGTATACAAGAAAAAGGGGCACCCCAGTAGGTAGTACCGGCAGGCCTCCATGGCCCACTTAATAGCCAAACACTCCTTCTCAATAATGGGGTATCAGGATTCCCTCGGTAACAACTTTCTGCTCAGATACACAACAGGATGTAGCAGTCCCTCATCATTAGGCTGAGAGAGAACGGCCCCTAGACCACTGTCCGAGGCATCCGTCTGTAATGTGAACTGTCTCTTAAAGTCCAGACAGGCCAACACCAGCTCCCTGCAGATTATCCCCTTCAGACGGTCATAACTCTGTTGATGGGAAGGGAGCCACTCCCGTAGGCGGGATGAGTGCATCTTGGTGAGCAAATCGGAACTCAGAAAAACAGGGTATGAACCGTCTGTAATAACCGATCAGTCCCAGGAAGGATCGGACCTCCGTTTTGGTTGTGGGAATGGGTAAGTCTTTGATTGCCTTCACTTTATCCACTTGGGGTCAGAGACTGCCCTCCTGGATGTGGTACCCTAAGAAGCGTATGGAGTTTGCGGCCAATAGACACTTTGCAGGATTAGCAGTAAGCCCGGCATCACGAAGGGTAAGGAGTACCGCTTCAAGATCCTGTAGATGCTGCTCCCAGGAGCGGCTAAAGACCACGATATCATCCAAATACACCGTGGCGTAGGCCTGGTGATCCCTTAACACATGAGACGTTGGAAGGTGGCGGGGTCCCCGTGTAGGCCAAATGGCAACACCCGGAATTGGAATAAACCCGATGGAGTGGAGAAGGCTGTTTTTTTCTTTTGCAGGGGGTGTAAGAGGTATCTGCCAGTACCCCTTTGTTAGGTCTAACGTCATAAAGCATGCAGACCCTAGGTTCTTGATCATCTCGTCAAATCTGGGCATCGGGTAGGTATCAAATTGGGAAATCTCATTCAACTGACAGAAGTCTATGCAAAACCTTATGGACCCGTTGGGTTTAGGGACCAGAACCACTGGAAAACACCAAGGGCTACATGACGGCTCAATGATGCCCTCTTGTAGCATGTCTTCTGCCTCCTGTTTTACTGCTTCTCTCCTCGCTTCGGGTATCCGGTACAGACGAAGACGGATGGGTCTTGCTCTGTCAGTCCGGATGTCGTGTTGTACCAGATGTGTTTTCCCTGGTTGTGAGGAAAAGATATTGCAATACCTATATACTAGTTCTTTAAGGGATTGCTGTTGTGTTTCTGAAAGGTCAGAGCCCATGGGTACCTCCCTTACAGGTTGGTCATTGTTCTGTCTGGGGACTGGAATGTCTAAAGGGTTAGAGTTCGTTACGTATAGTGTTGTGTTTTCTTTTTCCACCCATTTCTTTAAGAGATAAATGTGGTAGATCTGTCCTTGACCCCTTCTTTGTGGTATGTCTATTTTATATGTTACAGATGTGACTTTGTCCAGGACATTGTAGGGACCCTGCCATTTCGCCAACAATTTGTTGTCCGAAGAAGAGAGAAGAATCAGTACATTATCACCAACTGTTAGCTCTCGTAATTTGGTGTGTGCGTCATAGGTCTTTTTCTGTTTCTCCTGTGCTTTCTCCATGTTTTGTCGTGTCTCTTCCCATAGGGTCACTACCTTTTGTCTTAGTTTGGAGGCATAATCAAGTAAGTCTAGTCCCTCATCTTCTTGATCCTCCCACCATTCTGCTGCCATAGGAGGGTGCGGGTTTTCTTCCCAAACACCAGTTCAAAGGGACAAAAACCCGTAGAGGATTGGGCATGTGTGCGTATGGCAAAGAGAACCAGGGGTAGTTGTCTGTCCCAATCCTTACCTGTTTCTACGACCATTTTCTTCAACATGGTTTTAATGGTCCGGTTATAGCGCTCCACCAGGCCATCGGTTTGAGGGTGATAAACCTACGTCCTTATCTGTTTTACTCCCACTATTTTACATATATGGGCCATTAACCTGGACATGAATGGAGTGTCTTGATCGGTTAAGAGTTTGTTTGGAAAACCGACCCTACAGAAGAAACCGATCATTGCCTGTGCCACTGTGGTTGTGGTCATGCTGGTTAGGGGAATGACCTCAGTGTATATTGTGGCGTAATCGACCAATACCAGGATGTACTGATAGCCTCTTGTGGACGCTACCAGCGGCCCCACCAGACCCATACCCACCCGGGAAAATGGTATGTCGATGATAGGCAATGGCTGTAATGGTGCTCTGGGTCCCTGAGGAGGGCTTACTCTCTGACACCTGTCGCAAGCGGCACTGAAAAGCCGGATGTCCGAAAAAACCCCATGCCAATAAAACCTCCTTAACAAATACTCCTCTGTCTTATCCCTCCCGTAATGGCCACCCCCGTCTGTCCATGGGCTAGGTGTAAGACTTGTTCCCTGAAGGGTAGGGGTACCAATAGCTGGGAGATCTGTTTGTCTGGGGTTTTAACCTTCTGGTATAAAAGGCCTCTCGACACATGGAAGTAGGGTCCTACCTGCCCGTCTTCTTCTGTGACTGCTTGGGCCCAGGCTCATTCTAGATTGCTGTCCTCTTTCTGCGCCGCTCTAAAGCTGCGAGTCATTACCGATGTCTCTTCTGTAAGAGAGGAAGATGAAGGAACGTTAGAACCACCAGAAAGTACATATTTTTGATTATGTAGTCGTTTTTCTCGATGGGACAAATTGGTCTTATACCTACCGCATGTCAATTCCTCATGGGAAAAAGGCACCTCCTCCCACCATAGGGCTTCCTGTCTTTCTTCAATAACCTTGGTGAGGATTTGTGGGAAACCCTCAAAGTCAGTACCCAAAATCATCTCTTCCACCATGTCTGGGATACCAGCCACCCTTAGGGTCTCGTGCTGCCCGTCCCACTCCATCTGTATCTCCGTTAAAGGGTAGGGTTTGCTGTCCCTGTGTACACAGGTGATCTATTCCTCTTTCCCTATTAGCCACTGTCCTGGACTCACTTTATCTGCTTTGATTACTGAATGACGACACTCGGAGTCCAACAGGACCTTTGTCGGTGTGTGTTGATCATCATATGTTGGTGGTATTTTGCTTCCCCCAGTCCTGCCCACAACACCCATCCCTGTATATATCCTACGTCCATGGGTTCTACTGTTGTTGTCTTTTGTGGACAATTCCTTGCTATGTGTCCCCATTCCCCACAATGGAAACATTGAGGCCCTGTTCCTGTCTCTCAGGTGGCATAGCGTGGTGTAGGTCTGCTTTCTATTGGATTTCTAGGGTATACCGACGGGGAAGGGGATGTGAACCTCCATTTCAGAGCAACGGGAGTAGGCATTCTGGGGTTTGTGGGTCTTATGTCCATGAGTCGGGGTTGAGAGGGCCTTTGATCCATGGCCCTATGATACGCACATGCTAAATCTATAGCAGCATTGACAGTGACGTTTGGATGCTGCTTAATCCAAGCTCGGGTGTGGATAGGGAGAGCCTCCAGATATTGTTCTAAGTAGACCTTGTCTAGCACTTCCTCTAGGCTGGCTGTTGATGGTTGAAGCCAGCGATTACCCAGATCCTGTATTTGATAGAAAAGTGCCCGTGGGTTATCGTGAGAGGACCACTTCTCCTTATGGAACTTTGAATGGTAGAATTCGTCATCATACCCAAGACAGCCAAGGATGGTTCTTTTGATCTCAAGATATGGGGTTGTTCCAGCGGATTCACTGCCTGATAGGCTGCCTGCAACTCCCCTGCCAGTAAAGGGGCGATATACTGCCCCCACCTCTCCGGTGGCCAGGAGGCAGTTGTGGCTACCCGCTCACAATTTGTAAAGAAGAAGTCTGGATCTTCTCCTGGTTGGAATTTTTGTAGGACGGAACTCGGGACATTAGGGTGCACCCGGGTGTTGGCAATAGTGTCAGTAAGCCTTTGAATGGCGGTATCCTGTACCACCTGGTTGTTTGATATAACTCCGGCTTGGGCCTGCAGCGCTTCCTGGAGGGATTCTCGGTCCTTTTGTGCTGCAGTAGCTTGACCTTTGACCAACTGTTCAACCATGTCAGACATGGTCAGTGGTTGGGCCATCTTCTTGTCCTGTAAGGGGATAGAGGGATCCCACTTCTGACACCACTGTGACAAGACAAGAAATGGCTGACGCTAGGTGCTTGTATAGAATGAGGACTTTATTCTCTCCTCCTTCCCTTCACAGGTATGGCTTAACAGTAATCCGAACAGAACAAAGTTATTGTCACTCTCTTCTCTTCACGTCCCTCTTCTTTGTTCCTCCCTTGGTTCTGTGTCCTCTTATCACGGGATGCCCTCGGGAAACATAAAAGTTGTACGTGGCTATTAGTGAATCTGCTCTCTCTTAGTTATAATCCTACACCCGTCACCGTTTGTGCTCTCTCACTTCTTTGAATCTCTTCAGTCGGTTTGTTGTGAGGGGGTTGGGGTGTGTAGGGAAAGGAAAACCACAAGTCTAGTGGTTGACCCTTAACTCCCACCCGGATTCACCCTTCAGTTGTGTTGGTCTAACAGGATCCCCAGAACCCACAAAACGAATCCTGCCTGCTTTAACCCCTCGCTTGGGCTTAACACTTGCCTTGTGCTGTGACTCCTGACCGGAGCCACACCATCCACATCCGTAGCACCTTCCCTTGGGTTCTTTTGCCGCTGGTCATGATGCCAGTCTCTCCCCTCGCTCCTGTTTTGCCTCCTGTCACTCCCACTCGATTCGCTGAGCCTCTCTTGGTCTCCGCTTTGCCCTCGGTGGATACCTCCGGTCCTCTCTCCTTCTCTCGAGTCTCCTCTGCTACCGTCCTCGCTCTCCTTGCCTCGCTCTCGCCCTCCGCTCCTACACTCTTCTCGCCTTCCCCTGTCGCTCTCGACTTTTCGACCTCCTCCGTTATGGTCATGAACACTTCTGGATCATGACGCGACGAAACACTAGACCGCGTCTTTTCGGTGCCCCCTGGGTGTTCTTCCATTGGTCGTTCCTCCTCCCTGCCACAGGGTCCCTCTGCAAAGGTGGAACACTTGTTGCATGACTCACATTTGGGGGTCCTCCAACACTACTTATCAATGTACTCAGAAGGTGCAGGGCGATCGCCCAGCTTCCAGGCAACAGTACAGTAATTTGCAGTAATTTCCAAACCATATCCGAGATCTTATCTGTAAATCAACTGAGCTAGCCATGTCAAGTGCCACACATTTGTGTGGCAAACTCTAATGCTTGCAGTGTTTCAAAAAAAATGACCAAAAAGTGTTAGACTAACCGATGTCTAGCACTTGGCAGGGCTGATCTCCTGAAACTGTTAGGCAAAGATGATGAATACACTGGCATTTTAGAGCTCCCAGGTTCAACAACTTTTGTCTAGTAAACTACATACAGTGTATACCCAGGATGAAACTGGGAGCCTTTCTGATTGCATCTCATTCGGGTTAAGAGTTGTCACGCACAGGGGCAGAGCACAACGCAGCTGAGAGCAGCTAGGATTGACATCCGCGCACCTGGCAACAGTGGCAGTTTGAGAAAAACCTCAAAACCTATGGTGAAAAAATTACCACCAGTGGATTATAATGTAGGCTTAGCACTTCCCCCATGAATTTATGAATACTTGATTGCCGCCTGACTCTAAACCAAGCCCCTAAGCTGCTGACCGAAAGATTAGTAAGACAGTATCCATCCCTCTGTTGTAGTTACAGACCAGGAAACTCTTGATACCTTTTCTCCCTCCTCTCTCTCCATCCTTCCTTGCTATTCATTTCTCTCTCTCTCCCGTTGTTATCTCCTTCCCCTACAGTTTCACCTACCACCCTCCTCTTCTCACTGTACACCCCATCCTCCTCCCTCCATTCTCTCACTTTCCCTTTCTTTCATTTTCCCCCTTTTTCTATCGCGTTCTCTTGCTCCTTACTACCTTTGATCTTCTTCCTCTTCTGCCTTTCTTCTTTCCTCCCAGTCACTTTGATCGCTTTGCTTCAGTGCATCCCATTTCGCCCTTCCTCTCCCATATTTCTTATCTTCCTATTGTTTCTGTCTTCCTCTCACCTTTCACCACCCTATTCCATCTCTTTTCTAACCTCTTTTCTGTCTCAGTTCTTTTGACTTTCCTGAAGCCTCTTCCTTTACTTCCTCCCTATCACAAATCCTCCTCCTCCTTTTGCCTCTACTTCTACTTACCTGTCATAGCCTCCCTTTGATACTCTCTCTCTTTTCCCCTTCAACATCTGCTTTAGTCCCTCTCTCTCCCCTCCAATCTCACCTATGCTCCTTCTTTTTTCTATCTCTCTTTCCCCCTCTCACCTACTTTTGTCTACCTCCTTCCCTCCTATTCCTCTCACTACTCCAATTGTCTTTCTCCTTCCCTCTATCTCCTCTCCCTCCTCCTATTGTTTCTCCTCTTCCTTCTCATCCCTCTCCCTCCACCTTTTACAAATGTACACATACATAGTCTTCAATGAATGGCATGCAATGTCTTAATGAAGAGCCTGTAATCTACAGCATGTTCAAAACAGGACAGTATGGTATGCAATGTCACTATCCCTGTGACTTTAGTGCTAAAAGAATGATAGATAAGAGGTGACTGTTTCTGTCTCCTCCTTCACGTTCACGGTTTATTTCTCATAATCGACATGGGTAATTTAAAACAGGTTTCTGACAGTCATAAGCTGTCGGCTATGTTCAGGGCCACTGGAATTATGCAGCAGGAGAGGGCCAAATTGAACAAATTATGCGGCAAGAAAAGGCAAATTATGTGGCATTATACTACACATTTTTTAAATTCTTTATTTTGTACTTTTTATACTTGTTTAACATTATATGGTTATTGGGTGCACCACATTAATACTAGTTTAATACCCAACTATAGCAATAAGCAACAGAAAGTTAACCAGTCAACCTTTGCAAAAGGCCTTTCACTGCACAGTAACAAGTGCTGCTGCGGTTTTAGTAACTTTTGAACTATTTGAGCTAGAAACAATTTTTTTGTTGTTAAAATCTGCAGATTGTGCTGCAGATGATGGATCATGAGGCAAATGCGGCAACTCTATAATTATGTGAAAATCGCCATGGCCGCACAATCTCATAACTCCAGTGGCCCTGGTAATGTTGTATGGGAGATTACTGCGCCGGCCTCACCCTGTGAGGATAATGCAAAATGGTGCTCGAGATCCTGTCCGTGCGCAGATGTGTGTTGGGGCCTCACACATCCTTCCTGTTGGGCCGAGTCCCACATGGACAGAGAGACCATTTCTGGTGCTTTGCAGCAGTTTTAAGATCTCCTTGGAGTTTCTTGTTGCTCAAATGGGTGTAATTTCTGATATTTATGTGTTTCCCTCATCTTCATTGCTTGATTTTGCTCACAAGAAAGTGTCACTCATAGTCGTTGAAATGGCACTCATAATTAAACCGAAATTATGAAAATGTCAAACATAGCAATCTGACACCTTGGCAGCTATGAATAGTACATATTAATAATATGGGAACACTGAAAGTCCCTCTCCTGGACATTAATAGGAAATGCACCTACAGAATAAAACATGTTAATCAGTAAACCCCATTTAACAGACCAATCACACAACATGTAGTGATAATGCTGAGTTAAGCCTGCAAACCTTTTACACAAACATGACTGAATATGCACGGTAATTATTTAAATATAAATATCAATGCTGCATTTGACAAATGGAGTTTTCGAAAACTCACGCACACCCAGCCAAACACACACACACATATATACGTCCTCACGCATTGGCTAGCCAATATGTATCATTTGGTCTCTCTCCTGACACTGACTTGTAAAGCAATGTATTATGTTAATGTTGCTTTAAAAGGGCAACTATGACTTCTTTGACATTCCTAAATTAGAAACAAATGACTACGACCTTGCTCAGTATCTTTTTTTTTTTTTAATGCAGAGACATGCACAGTGATGTTCAATCCACATCACCTTAAGTCTCCCTTAGCCTTGACTCTCCCAAACTGAAATCAGATTTGGGCTAACTAATCCCAAGTGAATACTAAAGTGATTATCAGAAATCCCCTTTATTGTGTATTTTTGTGTGTGTAGGTGTCTCCTTCACACAAGAGGGTCAGTACGTTTTGGCCCAGGCCCACTCACCTATACGCAAATGCACACACCAAGGGGCCTATTTATGTGGCTGTTTGCGTCACTTTTGCACCACGTCGCAACGCAAACCTTAAGACAGAGTTTTAAATCCACGCAAAGCCACTTTGTGCGGCTTTGAGTGACTCCAACAATATGGAGTAACCCAAACCAGTGCAAACCGCTATGTTGCATTACTCTGCCATGGGAAGGCATTCCATGGGCATAGCGTGGGTGTTCCCATGCAACTCTCACCGTTTGGTATGCATTCCCAGATTTACAAGAACTTCTAATTCTGGGAATGCACCAAAATCTTACACCTTCCCAGGGGAGGCGTAACGGGGAGAAATATCTCTATTTCTCCTTGTTTCTCCCTATTTCTATGTGTGCTGCATGCAGCACACATAGAAAGAGGAATATGCCTCCCAGGATTCTTTTTGTGCAGGAAGGTGTCCCTTCCTGCACACAAACAATCCTGCATGCAGCACAGGCACCTTTGCACCATGGTGCAAGGGTGCCTGTGTTGGTGCTAGGCAGCCCATTGTAAGTCAGAGCATGGGAAAGGACAGGAATGCATCGTATTGCCTTAAATGCAACACATTCCTGCTCTTTCCCTGTCACGCAGTGCAGCATAGCAAGGTGAATTGCTGCGCTGCACTGCGTGACTTCCACATAAATAGGCCTCTAAGTGCAGGCCTGGAAAGATTCAAAGGGGTAATATGAGTATGCATTAGCATAGACACTGCATCAACAGCCAAGCAACAGTAGCTCAGATATTTGACATAGTTGGCTAAAAGCTTTATTCAATGAGATACCGATAAGAAATATTCTGCATACTGCTTCCACATTTTGAGAGGACTCATTCCTTGCCCAACAGATCAAGTTACTTGTTGCAGAAGAATATGGAATTTTTCCTCTGTCATCTTAGGAAACAACAGCACAGGCACATCAAATATGAAGTTACTCATAGATGGCCAAAGCTTCCATCCCATTCTAAATGAAAGGGAAAACTGGTGGTGTGGAGCATTGGCATGGAGCTGTTTTATGACTGATGTAATAAAATGTTATGACTCATGTAAGAAAATGTATTGTTTTGCATGCTCACCCCCATTTTTTTGGACTGATGCTGTTGTGTTTTTAGACTCTGCACACAAGGACCCTACTAACCAGGCCCCAGTGCATGTGCTTTGACCCTTAAAACTTTGTTCAATTGGATAAAAACCCTGATTGGCACATTTAACTTACCTAAAAATGCCCTAGTATATGATACCTAGTGTACCCAGGGCCTATATGTTAAATGTCACTAGTGGACTATAGCCCCTATTGTGCCACCGCTAAAGTGACAATGCAAAGCATGACTTCAGGCCTGCCTCTGAAGGCTGAGTGTGCAGTTTTATAACTTATAATTTGACCTGGTGAAATAAACCTTTTGCCAGGCCTAAACCTTCCTTTTTAGTGCTTATAAGTCACCCCTAAGGTAGGCCCTAAATGCCCATAGTTCAGGGTGCATGATAATTAAAAGTAGGGCTTGTGTACTTACGTTTTACATATCATTGCAATGAAAAATCTCCAGAATCGTTTATCACTGTGGCAAGGCTGCCCCCCCACCCCCAAAAAAAAGCATTGGGTTACATAATGACACCTTATAATGCATACCTTCAGTTTGGGAATAGCTAGAGCAAAGATTCAAAGACTAAAACTAATTGTAATTTAAAATCCAATCTAATTGTCATGTTGGATTTAAAATTTCTATCTCGATAATGCCACTTTTAGAAATTTGGCATTTTCCTTCCTAACCCAAATGTGCCTGTCTGCCAGTGTTTGGTGTCACTTGATTTGTTAATGGCTCTCCGTGGCTGAAATGTATATTGCTCCAAGACAGTGGGCAAAGGGCTTGGGTATGGGAAGATGCTTTTCCCCCGCACAGGATAGCCATTTGGGCTGTGCCCAGAAATGTATTTGCACTTCAAAAGATACCTACCCTGTCACAAGCAGATGTAGCTATCACCTAGGCCTGCTCCCTACTTTGTCCTGCTAGCAAGCCAGGCACTAATCCCAGTGGGAGAGGAGCTGCCCCAGAACTGGTTTTAAGTGACCACAGAGGAGAGGTTGTTAATTTCCCTGGCTATTTCCTCTGAGTGGGCACAGAGAGCTCTGCACAGTTGATTAAATGGTTTTAGTATAGAGGGCCACTGTTGGATAGTTTTACAGTAAAACACACAGGTGATCCTGGGAAAATGGGTAGGGCCACCCAGGTGATCATTTGCCCTTTGGTTAGGGAGTAGCCAGGAGTTTCTTCTAACCACAGGCTGCCACTGGGCATAAATGTGGCACTCCGAGTACCCCCTTCAGAACACATCTTGCCTGTCGAAGACAGAAGAGGGACTGCACTTGCGTTTGAACATGTTGAGAGAGACCCGAAGGGCTGGACCAGCTCTCACTTGCACTCAGGACTGAGAAGTGGACTCCAAGGGTCAATTGTATGACCTCTTGTTAAGCTACAGGAACAGAAACGCTACAAGAAGCCAACCTTCCCGAGGAGCCCAACTGACTAGTTACAGCTGGACCTGGCCTAGCTCCTGCTGGTTGCTTCCCATGCAGTTAGTCCTGACCCTCAAGTGGTGTCCTATGATCTGGGGGGCCTTGCATAAATGTCAGAGTGTACTCCCCCCACCTAATCCTAAAAACTGCGAATTAAAAACATTTCCAAGGATTTTTTCCAGAAGACCAGGAACAACCTGACGAGTCAATCTGATGAAGGTGCACTGTCGCTGGGCCAAAGATTCAGGCTAATCCCGTTTGGAGCTTTTCAGCAGCAGCAAATCCTTTCCATCAGAATGTCGCAGAGAAGGTATCAGGCCTCATGGAGTCCTGTTTGGCTACAGGTTGCAACCCTGGCCCACTGGAGGAATTTGAGCTTCGAAAAGTGACTAAATCTGAAGGTAGCAATCTTCACTGAGTGAAAGCACCAGAAGTATCCAACCAGCGAGGGACCTTCTTTGGACCTGAATTATGAATTTCTCCTGCTCAAAGCTGCCTTAAGACAATTGCTTCACCTGGACTTTATCCAAGGCTATCTGGCCTTGTGGAACTCATCTCAGTCACAGCCTGCTGCCTTGCCTCAATGAGAATTTTTAACTTCCATTTCAGAGAGGTATGTCAGAAGATAATACTTCAGACCAGGTCATACCTAGCCTCTGTACGTGACTCACGCTCCATAGCAGTCAGCCTTAACTTATGACTTTGACCCTGTCTAGAGTGACCAGCTGCTCGCGGTAGGCACTTTGTGCTTTTTGGAGTTAAAACTTAAATCAAACTTTAAAAATGTATATCACTGGTTCCCCTTATTGGATTTTTGTCATGTTGGTGTCTAATTGTTCATTAAAATATTCTCTATTTTTAGAAATTTTAGTACAATATTTATTGTTTTGTGTTTTCTACTTTATAACTATTTTGGTACTGATACATGCTTTACACGTTTCTCCTAAGTAAAGTCTGTCTGCTCTGTGCTTCGGCTACCAAGGGTTGAACTCAGGTTTGAATAATTGAGACCTAAATGGACCAGGTACAGAATTGTGCCATTATTACTTGGTGAGGACTCACATCCGCTCCAACTAAAAATCCATATTCTCACAACCCATGTGCAAGCAATGCCATGGTTTATGTAGAAGGAGATTATATGGCTCATGTTGAGGCAATTTCACAGTGCATTCAGAGCCAATTACTTGGCTTGTTTTCAGGCATACACTCAACTCATCTAGCAGATATTTAATAGATCAGATTGGAGAAACGGTATGACTCACAGTAAAATAAAACATGGCTCCTGGGAAAAGGATTATGAATCATGTAGTTAAATGTCAGGAATGATGCTAAGTTAAAAGTGTGACTCACATTGATGCATCTCAAGGTTTTATTCTGTATGTTACAGAAAAATGCCCCATCTGTGTCCAGTATCTTTGCTCAATTGAAGGAACATGAGGGAAATGTAATAGCTTCACCCTTTGTTTTATTTTTGCATTACTGCAATTTAATTAGACATACGTGATCATTCCATCATACGCTAGCTAACAGGGACTTTGGGTGGTTTCGGAAAACTTCAATTTGCATTTTAACAATTAATCTGTAGTAAGTGGAAATACAATCTCAGGTACAATGTGTGATGTTTTTGTTTGTATTTGATTTCATTTAGTGCAGAACAATATTCCAGATGTAGCTACGTTTGTAAGTTTTCCAATGCAGCAACAAATACCAAACTTAAAGTTATAATCGAAGTACATTTAGGACAATGGAATGTTCAGCTCAATTGAAGACAATGGAGCAGCAGTGGGCTAAAACACTGGTATAGGCCCACTGCTGTCAACGCTCTCATGTTCTAATCCACACCCTTTAACTCGCCCCTGTCTCTCCACAGGAAAAATGTGGATTGCAAAGGATTATGAGAGAATCAGAGGCTGTAGATAAGTGCACACTGAGAGCTTTTCCCCCCTCCCTTCTCCTGTTGTTCGGAAGGAGGGAGGAGAGAATTGAGCACAGCTACTGTCTCCCTTTGCTCTGCCAAATGAAGAAAGAGAGCTTGATAGAGCCCAAGGAGAACCAGGGGCTGACTCCTAGCCACTTTCACAGCTCCTGTTGAGTGTGCATGCTAGTAACT
This sequence comes from Calotriton arnoldi, assembly GCA_963921515.1. Classification (NCBI taxonomy): domain Eukaryota; kingdom Metazoa; phylum Chordata; class Amphibia; order Caudata; family Salamandridae; genus Calotriton; species Calotriton arnoldi. The sequence goes on from CAWUFW010015063.1 coordinate 29,007, forward strand.
GTTAGGTGCACACACACACCAAGAATGAAGGCTTCCAAGTCATGAGGTGTTGTACCTCCCTTGCGTCTCTCAGGGCTCTGCTTTTTTCAGGTAGGACTTTCCACCCTCATGGGCAGAATGTCCTAATTACCTTATAGCCTGCTGCCTTGGCATAGGTCTGTAAAGCTGAAGCTGTCCTTTATTGGCCGAAATAGCCCACTACAGTGGTCTGTCTGTAAGGCTAAATTGTAAACTTAAAATTTTGAGAGCTCTATTGAAGACAGTGAAGTGGCTCAGGGCCAATAATGGCTGGTTTAGATCTTCTTCTCCTATATTCCATTGTCTGTTTTTTGTTTTCTCCCCTTTTAATTTATAACATTCTACTCTCAGTGTATAGGATATTGTAAAAGCATTATAGCTCTTCTGCCTCGGGCAATAAAGGTAGTAAAAGTACCTCATCCTCTCTATAACTCACTTCTGGGGGTTTTAAAAACTGTTAGTGCCATCAGCAGCAGGCTATAATGCTTAATTATACTAATATGATCATTTTGATCTTGTATTGTCATCTATGAGTGGGAAAGATGCTCACTTGCAACATGGTATGTGTGGTATAAACATGTATTGTACACAATCAGTGATGATAAACTGTGTTTCATGGACAGGCACTGTATTATGAACATGAAACTATTAGAAAAGAAATAAGGTCTTGTGCCTTACAACTTTGCTTCCTGCGAGGCTCAAAAAATATATTTTTGAAAAAGAGAAAAATGTGTTGCTGACTATTTTTGTTTAAATTCTAATCCTAATCATTAATACTGATTACAGAACAGTGATTAGTAATCGGAATATATTGAAGAAATGTATTAAGTGAAATTATATTATAAATAATAAAGCAAATGAAACACCACAACAACCACTGTATATTCAAAAAGAAGAGTGGGGCAATGTGGAAGCAAAGAGAAACACATTCATTAATAAAATATGCGGTGCCTTAATATTATCATAATAATATGCACAATAGCTAGCATAGTGGCGTTATCGTTTGTTGATTAGTCTAAATGTATGTAACTATTTTTTTATTACATTGTGTAACAGAGTTGTGAATAGTGCTGTTACTAGTCCTTGGCTTTTATCAATCCTAACTCCTACCAAATAGAACTAAGATGAATTTGGGGCCCAGCAGTCTATTAGACTGAGGGGCATATTAGCAAGACCCACGTTAAAATTATCGCCGTTTTAGCGGCAGGAAACTGCCACTAAAACGGCGATAATGGGCTTGCTAATATGCGTTATAGAATTCCAATAGAAGCCCAGGTTAGATGTGCAGGACATCTAACCTGGGCTTCTATTGGAATTCCATAACGCATATTAGCAAGCCCATTATCGCCGTTTTAGCGGCAGTTTCCTGCCGCTAAAACGGCGATAATTTTAACGTGGGTCTTGTTAATATGCCCCCATATTTGTAGATAATTTCCAAGCACAAAATGTACTGTGGTGTAAAAAAATGCAATAGGGCCAAAGAAACACTTTTAAATTACGTTTACAAAATTAAAAATCAACTTCCTCAGCTGGATGACATTTTTTTTACCAGAGTTATCATTAACCCGGTCAAAGCCTTTCTGCTTCATTTCTGACAATAGGCGATCTTCTTCGAGCTTCCGGGTAATCGTGCGTTCTAGAAATAAATGTAATGTAACACAACCAAAGAAATCAACGGTGTGGCCAATGCACACTTGAAAACCAATAACAGAGAGAGGGAGGGCCTTCAGATACAAGCAGAATACCTTCATACCATGATGACACTTGTGAATAAAAAATGATTCATGTCATAACAATACTGCAAATAATATTTTTCTAGCTATAATCCTGTACAGACCATAGAGCCTATTCACAAACTGCACTTTGTAGCAGGTAAAGTAGCTGTGCAATAGCGCCACTAATGTACTACAAAACGCTATTCACAAATTTACATAAAGACCTCTGTCTCCTCCTTTCTTATCTTTTCTATGCAGTGATCTCCACTCACATAAGCCTGTGACTTAGGTATACATTTGGAAGGGGCAAGGGGAGTGTCTGAAAATGAGAAATACTTACTACTAAATTAGGGTTTTAGGGAGGAGTAAGGAGGGATTTACTGAGGGGTAAGGAGGGGTTTAGAGAGGGCCATGCTATTACAAACACCCATTCACAAAAGACTAAGGGCTTGATTACAACTTTGGTGGTACTGCGCCGACTTTGCACCGGCACAGCACCTCCAAAGCAGTGCATGGCCTGCCCGCCCACCATATTACCAGTTCAACTCGTGTCTGATGGGCTTTTCTTTTGCCGTTCCCACGACAGTGCCCTAAAAACAGGCATCGCAATGGGAGCGCAAAAGCAGTTCCAGCACGGCATGGACTGTGAAGTCCTAGCTGTGCTGGACCTTGGGGGTGCATGCAACCAGGGGGGCACATGTTGTGCCCCCCTGAATACATCCCCATGGTTTCAGGGGCATGGGGGCCCTGTAGGGCCCCTTTGTTTCCCCACCGCCAGCCTTATCATGGCGGGCTCACCGCCATGAAAAGGCTGGTGGTGGGGAAACTCGTAATATGTTCGGCGGACACGGTGGGTCCGCCTTGCATTTTATATACCCATGTCTGCTGCGCCACCGCCAGGGAACAGTGGTTCCCTGGCACAGCTGGTGCAGTGGTGGCGGTCCGAATGGCTGTCTCGTAATACGGCAGGTGCAGGACTGCGACCGTGAGTCTGGCGTTCAAAGACCTCCAGACTTGTAATCAAGTCCTAATACCAGTGCTATTCACAAACTCTTTTAAAGGTACTATAGCCCAAAAGGTTACAAAACAGTAGTTAATGTACTCAAACCAGGCCTTGGAGTATGTCTAACACCACACCTGGTCACTCAATGGCACTGCAACTCACTTCAACAGAATATAATGGAGGCAGGGACTTAATCTACTACAGGAAATAATATTAAATACATTTAATTATTTGCATGTGTAAACTAATATATAGCATTGTTTCTAGTGTTAACATTAGATGAAATTAGGTATTTTATAATTTAAAAAAGTAATTAAATTATTTATAAAAATAATCAAAGTACACTTTTTTGTGTTCAAATAATTTTATTCGTTTTTCGAAAAAGGAAAAAGGCATGCAATCAGACATTCATGCGATACGAACAAAGTATATGAGGTACAGGATGCTCATGAGAGAACAATAGAGTACAAGTAGTAGTGGATACGGCAGAGAGTCTAAAAGCCGAGCAGATGAGCGAGGACACAACTGAGGGTTGTGTCTACAGTGTAACTAACAGGGCACATGTGTTCAAGAGCACAAAAAGTACCGTAACTTGCATGAGTCTAATTCGAGGGTTGGGTTCAGTACCAAAAAATATGGCATTATCTGTAGTGCCTATATGTCAAAAATCACCAACAAAAAGTAGAAAATAAGAGGAAAAAAAGAGAGTATGGGAGGAGGGAAGGGGGTATGTCGGGATGTCTGCTTCATGACCCCAGTGTTAACTTTTAAGGGTCAAACCCAGTGGCGGGGTAAGTCATGGAATTCTGAGAGCCTAGTTCCATGTATCTATCCAGGGACCGCCAAACCATGTTAGAGATTGGTGGTGCAGATTACCTTCCTAAAAGTGTTGTGTGAGCCCCACAGAGATATGACACCCAAGCCCACCAGGTGTGGTATACCAGGTGTTGGAAAGACTTCCACTCTGTAATTATGATTTTAACTGCAATGGTTAGGAGTAAGTCCAGCAGGGCCATATCTGTAGAGTCTAAGGGCAGCGGAGATGGTGAAGCCCACGGACCCAACGTTACCATGGAGAAGGAGATGGATATTGATTGTTAAAAAACTGACAAATGTTTCTGTATTGATGTCCAGAAGGAGTCTAATAGATAACATCCAAAAAATATCTATTGGTGTGTGCCAGGCTCAAGATTACAGTTCCAGCATTTGTCATTATCTCATAATTCTAGTTTATGTTGGTGATCTGGTGTCCAATGTAAAAGATTAATTGTAAAGAATTTTGATTGAATGAGAGACGGGGAAATTTGTTACACAAGGGAAGTTTGACAATCGTATTCCAAGAGTCAGGTGCAATATGTTCAAAAACCCCCTTTGTCAAAATGTTTGGCCCATTTAGTAAAGATAATTGTGGGGCATGGGGATCAGATAAAAAATGTGTAGATTTTAGAGGCAATATGCCCGAGCGCTGCCAGAGGGTAAGGGGCGTGAATAGGGCCGACTTTTTGGATCGAACAAGTTGAGATATTTTAACCTTAATTCGTAGCAAACTATAAAAGTCTAGGTTGGTGAGATTGTGCTTCCTGGCTAAGACTGAAAAGGGGAGCGGATCATAATTATTATCATAAAGATCCTTTTTTAAACTGATTCCCTTAAAGGCCCACACAGTTGCAATACTAAGATCGAGATCAGTATTGAGTCTACGGTTGAACCCTGAGAACGCTTATCTAGAATTATTGATGGGTTCCTGAAGTCACCTGTCTAATGTTTTTAATGCATTGGCAGAAAGAATACTGTGAGAATGAGATGTGATGAATTTCGACATTGTGATAAAGGAGGATGTGTGAAAGGGGGAGCAGAGCTTACATTCAATATGCACCCATGGGGGAGTGTTTTGTGAGTCAGGGAGAAACCAGGAAATCCCTTGGGCTGCTAGAAAGGCTGTTTGATAAAGGTTCCAATTTGGAAGACTACACCCCCCTAATAAAGCATGTTGTCAAAGAGATTTGTATGAGATCCTTGCTCTCTTATAATTCCAAAGGAACTTTGAGGTGATTTTATCCAGTTCTTGGAAAAAGGAGGAAGAGAGTTTTAGAGGAAGTATGTATGATAAAAAATTAACTATCAGGGGGATCATCATTGTGAGTATTTGAAGTCTACCCCATCAGGAGATACATCTGGGCAACCAGGCATTCAGAAGATCCCTGACTTTGGTGATAGTGTGAGATTCATTAAAGATTACTCTATCAGTGAGGTCTCTACAAAACCAGATCCCCAAATATTTAAAGTGAGTGGATTGCCACTTAAGACCTGAATCGCCTAGGTGAGAACGGAGACATAGTGGGTTTAAGGGGAATACCTCAGTTTTGTCTTTATTTAAGGTAGAGACAGAAACTTTTGAGAAAGCATGGATAATGTAAATTACAGCAGGGATAGCGACTCAATATCCTCAGAAAAGATAAGGATGTTGTCTGCAAATGCAGAAGTTTTAAAATTGTGTTGCCCAAATTGAAGACCTTTGATTTTCGAATCCGCATTGAGTTACCTAAGTAGTGGGTCAATAGTTAATAAAAAAAAGTAAGGCAGAGAGGGGGCATCCTTGTCTTGTTCCTTTGTGAAGGTCGAAGTAAGAGGACGTAGAGCCATTAACCCTAATGTTTGCTTTAGGATTTGCATAGAGTGCCAGGACCATGTTAATGAAGGAGTTACCTAATTTGTGTGACTCCAATACCATGTGTAAAAAAGGCCAAGACACTTTGTCAAATGCCTGTTCCGCGTCAAGAGCAATTGCCACAGTTGGCAGCAAAGGGAGTTGAGCTTTTTCTAGAATGTGACAAAAAGTACGGATATTATCTCTAGCGAGATGTCCCTTAACAAAACCTGTTTGGGAATTATGAATAAGCTTGGGAATGTGGCCCTCCAACCTATTGGCTATGATTTTCACAAAGATTTTGGCTTCCATGTTTAAAAGTGAGATGGGCATGAAGTTTTTTGGATCAAAATAATTCTTAACCTCCTTGGATATGACCACTATAGTGGCCTCAGCGGCCATACCAGAGACCTTGCCCGACAGGGCATATTGATCAAAGATATTTTTAAGGTATTTGACAATAGAGGACGTAAAAGTTTTATAAAAGACAATTGGGAAGCCATCAGGCCCAGGGGCTTTACCTGAGCGAATGGCCTTTATTGCTTTAACAATCTCGTCTGTTTCTATTGGTTTGTCCAAGGACGACCTTTCTACATTCAATACTGTGGTCATAGGAAGTGAGCTAAGGAACTCTAGGCATTTTGACTTATCGCATGTCGATTTAGGGGCATATAATTGTTGGTAAAATTCTCTAAAGACCTTGAGAATGTTTTGGTTGTTGAATCTTTGCGAACCGTCCTTGCCTTTGATGTGGGTGATTTGGGTGTTGAGATTGTTAAATTTAAGAATGGAGGCCAGTAATTTACCAGCTCTGGTGCATAGTAATAATTGTCAGGAGTTTTGAGCATTGGCACCAAGGTAGGGTCTTTTACTGACAATGGAATTAAAGGAGTATTTTAACTGTTTTATGTCCTGAAAAAGGGACTTATTGTTAGAGTGTCTATACAGAGCCTCTTTCTTTTTGATGTCTTCCCTATTAGAGTGTCTATACAGAGCCTCTTTCTTTTTGATGTTATCCCCAAGAGATTGAAGAGAAGTCTTGATTTCACTGTTTTTCTTGGACATACTTTTGATGATTTTTCATCTCGTTGCACATTTAAACACATTCCATAGTATTATCGGTGAATTAACAGAGTTTTCATTCTCCTTAAAAAATAGATGAATCTCCTTGTTAAGCTCCGCAATATCATTTTCGATCTCTAAAATCTCAGTATTTAGGCGCCAAGTTCGGCTCCCACCTTTGTCAGCAAGGTTACGAATTGACTTAGAAATTGCAGCATGATCAGAGATAGCTATCGGATGAATCACTGTATCCAGCGTGTCTTTTAGAATAGAGGCATCAACATGGAGATAATCAATATGGGAGAAGCTGGAGTGACAAGGGGAAAAAAAGTGAAATCACTACCTTTCAGTTTACATAGTCTCCAAACATCTAGCAGATGATGTGAGGTGCATAGATTAAGTAGTTGTTGATGTGATTTGGGAGTTCTATACCTAAACGTTGAATGCCGATCCAAGATAGGATCCAGTGGGAGATTAAAATCTCCCCCACTACTGTTTTAGATCCTTGCAGGATATCTGCTAGTTTTTTGTTAATAGTACATCAAAAGTTAAGATCATCTATATTGGGAGCATAGACATTCATATCGTATAGCTCCTGAGCGCCATTAGTTAATCTCGTAAGTAGCCATCTTCCATTGATATCATGTTCCGCTGTGATAATTTTTAACCCAGAGTTCTTGGATATAAGGGTAAGAACTCAATTTTCTTTCTGACTAGCTTCAGAACACGCTACTTCCATTTACAGAGCCTCTTTGAAGCCTATCCTGGTTTCTTGAAGGAGTACTATGTCTCCAGTTAGCTTCTTGCAGTAATCAAAGATTTTTAGCTCTTTTGACTGGGTGATTCAGTCCCTTGGTGTTTAAGGAAACAACTTTCATGCAGGGCATTGAAGCAGTGTGTGGGACACAAATATACGTTTTGGTGTATAGGGCTCAGTGTAAGATAGAGGGAATTGAAGGGTCAATTGTGATGAAGCAGACATCCCATTAAACAACAATATAGGTAAAGGGGGTTAAGGGAAGAAAAAACAATTGCTGGGGCTCACACCATCACCAGACCATTCCAGAGAGGCGTTAGGGCCCCTTCCCACCAGGGGGTGTCTGTGAGAGACATATTGTGTGGGGAAAAACGTGGCAGGAATACAGCAAGGGCTGCCACGGCCAGCACAAAAGAACCCGCCGGGAAATAGTATGTTAGCGGCGGGAGGTGGGAAACACCAATTGCAATGAGAGCTGTCTACGAGTGTGATATTCACAGGTTAGAGAGCACAGTTAGAACTATCAACGAGAATGATATCCAAACATTAAACCATTATTGAATCATCAATGTGTAGAAAAGAGTACCATATACAAATAATCCTAAATGGCTATGAGATCTGTTCTAAACATTTCATACATCAAACATATTCCAAGTATGTTCCAAACTAAATTATGTCCCAAACATAGACACACAGTTTGAGAGAAACAAAACATCATACCATACAGATATGAACATATCTTTGCGGGAATAGAGGCAACCAATATGAAAAAAACAATATGCATAGTTGAGAATTATGAACATACATTCAGGGTTAAGAACCGCCCCTGCCCCGAGATTGAGTCTCAAATTAGATGAGTTAAGCAAGATGCAAAGCTAGGACTTGTGTATACAGCCACGGGGTTATGAGCAGACTCTGCAGCAAAATGAACCTCAGTTAAGATGAGTTAAGCAGGACGAAGCAATTCAGTAGGTACAGACCTATATACTATATACATCTTGGGTGGGCGATCGTGAGTAAAAAGCCATCATATAGGTAGACAATAGATAGATCAAGGTAACATACCTAAAGATCAGATCTGATGTTAGAATGTCTAATACAGTAGGTCAGTCATGCTAGAGAGCACTGGTAGGGAGCTAATTCTTATATATAGTGAATGAGAGAGGTATAGTAAGCCTAGCTAAGCTATGGGAACAGGTATCACTATGGGAAGATACTGGCCAAGTTGAGTATTGGAGTCTGGATGACCAACAGCTGCCTGAAGCTCAACGCCGAGAAGACAGAAGTCCTCGTCCTCGGTACCGACCCTTCTGCATGGGACAGCACCTGGTGGCCGACCGCCCTCGGAAGCCCACCTACCCCCTCAGACCACGCCAAGAACCTCGGCATCTTACTCGACTCATCACTCACCATGAACCGACAGGTCAACGCCGTCACCTCCAGCTGCTTCAACACCCTCCGCATCCTCCGCAAGACCTTCAAGTGGATCCCCCCTGAGTCAAGGAAGACAGTCACCCACGCACTCATCACCAGCAGACTGGACTATGGAAACGCACTCTACGCCGGCATCAACAAGTCCCTACTCCGCAAACTCCAGACAATACAGAACACCGCCGCCAGACTCGTCCTCGGCATCCCCCGACACGAACACATCAGCCACACCTACGAAGTCTCCACTGGCTCCCCGTGGAGAAAAGAGTCACTTTCAAAATCCTTACTCACGCCTACAAATGCCTACACAACAACGGACCCAAGTACCTCAACGACAGAATCAACTTCCATGTACCCAAAAGAAACCTCCGATCTTCCAACCTCGCACTGGCTGAAACCCCGCGCATCCACAGAGCCAGAGCAGGGGGAAGATCCTTCTCTCACATTGCAGCCAAGACCTGGAACGAGCTACCGGCAGACATCAGACGCACCCCCTCCCTGAACACCTTCAGGAAGACCCTCAAGACCTGGCTCTTCGGCTAAACAGATCTGCAGACCGCCCCCCTCAGCGCCTTGAGACCCTCACGGGTGAGAAGCGCGCTTACAATTCCCTGATTGATTGATTGATTGAGTATTAAGCGAACTGACATAAGAGCTGGGAATGATGGTAGTCATTTAAAGTACAGTACAGTGTTTCTAACTACATAGTCCGCATAGGCTGGTGGTGAGTGTAAGGATGGGAATATGTATATAGAAGAGGCGTTTACACAACATCAAAGAGACAGAGTTACTGGCTGTCAACCAACAAGAGGTCATGAAGGGCAGCTTTAACAATAGGAAATACCTGAAATCAAAAACAGCGTGTGATGGAAAACATAAAGCATGTTTCATGAGAAATAGGTCATATGCAGGTCATAAAACTATTAGCGTAACCTTGGAAGTACATGTGAGGAAAGATAAAATGGGTCTCCATGTATTAGCGAAAGGATATGTTCCTGAAAAACACCTTTGCACTGTAAACAGTGTCCAGCAGCTCAGGAGCGTTGTTGTGGTATTAAGGTGTCAGATCACACATTTGATTCCATCTGCGATTCAGATTGATTATCCAGGAATGCTGCTAGGTCTGATGGTTCCACAAAAACCATGGTTTGACCCTTGAAAGTTATTCAGAATTTTGACTGACCTGAAAAAGAAAAGGGGATTCTCATGTCTAAAAGTCTTCTCTGTAAGTTCAAAACCACCTTACGATGAATCAAAGTGTCTCTAGCATAATCCTGTGATACAAAGATTTTGCTGCCCTGCCACTGTATCATCCGAACCTTCCTCATGAGAGGCAAGATTTGCTCCGTGTGTTGGTGGCGCAATGGTTTCAAAATCAGGGGTCGTGGATTGGATATGTTCTTGGATTTGAAAGTGGGAACCCTATGGGCTCTTTCAATCTCAAAATCCTTTATAAAAGATATCTGCAGTACTTCTGGGATCCAGGATATCAAGAAGTCAGCAATGAGGGAGCAGAGTTTTCAATGTCTTCCGGCACCCCGAAGATGCGCAGTTTGCTCCTTCTGTTACGGTCTTCCTGTTTTGTGAACTCTCGCCTTAGGGATGAAGTAGACCATTCTAAACTCTGAAGGTGTTTAGTTTGGGAGTTTGTGAAATCTTCAACCGTACTTATTCTTGTTTCTGCATATCATAGTCTTATTGTTAGCACTTGAAATGTTTTGCAGATCCCTGCTTTCTCTACTTGAAGGAGATCTGCGTTGGTTTTCGTACCCTAAGCTATATCATGTATGGTGTTAAGCTTAAGCAGGATAGTGCTCTAACGTGGAGGCGGAATCTGGACTACATTTGACCGGAGATTCTGGGATTGGTGGGGATTGGTTTGGGCGTTTCAAATTTGCTTTAGTGTGCCTGTCTTTCGTGTTTCAACTTGCGTGCTCCGCCATTGTCCCGCTGGAGTTGGCAGTGGTTGATTAGGAGAGATAACTAAGAAGATGCTAACTTCTTAAGAGCAAGTCAGGATCGGGCAATTGCGTCACATGCGCTCCAAGGTTTTGGAGATAGAGAGCAGCAACAGGTAACTGATTCTTCAGTAAACGCCTTATCTTAGCTATGCTTTTTTATGGGTTCGGTTCCATTCGTCACGATATACTTATACTCTGCTTTATGATTCTTTAATGTTTATTTCTCTGCTCTATGCATATTCCTCTGCTCATATGCCTAAATATTTATGTCTTCTATCTCTCCAGTATGACCATTTACTGTCAGGAGTACAGACCAAGCAGTGATCTGGACACACTATGCACAGTGCACACTGTTTTGCACCAATAACCAACACTCTCTTTAACATACAATTTGCACTTTCTTTGTTGTTGATGCTTATTCATAAAGGCTCCTCTATAGTTCCATACAGTTCATTCTCATGCACTACGCTTTGATTCCTTAAGCTTTAATCCATCCTTGCAATACTCCTTGCTGCGTCATTGACCTGTCTCCGCCAGGACTCTGATGTCTGGGTTATAGGACGGGCCAAAGATAAACGACCTTCAGCTGACGCCTGACAAGAGTATAGTGCAACGGAGTCGCAGTAATGAACATGCAAGAGAAAATGAGGCAAGCTGTACTTCACAGATCAAAGAAATTGCACTTTTACACTTCAATGAGCTCTCTGTGAGGTTGGTTGTGGCAGTAGAAGCCTCCGCTGAAGAAACGATCCGAACGCGAATCAGCTTGAGGGGATTACAGGGTAAGGGTGGGTGGAATTTGCGTAGTCGCGTTACGCAAAAATCTGCGAAACGGTAAAAAATCTCCACGAGCACGCAGAAATCCGCGAGCACGCGGAATTGCTTGTTCCGCCCGTTCGCGATGTGTTTTTCCTGTTTGGGGATGCTGTTTGCGTGCTCGGGGGGGAAACATCTCGCGAACTTGCCCAGGCGGTCGCCAATTGGCGCGGCCATCTTGTTTCACTTGTCCCGCCCGCTTGCGATGCGTGTTTCCTGTTCGCGAACGCAGATGTCCGATGGCGCGTCCGAATGACGTGTTCGCGATCGCACACTCTCGCGGGATCGCGCGAACGGATAGGAATAGTCGTCGGTGAACGCAGGGATCCCGGTAAGTCGCTACCGCGCGCGGGAACACGCATTTTGAAAGCGCGAACAAGGAAAAAATTCTGCTACGCCGCGGATCGCAGAATTTTCGGCAATTCCGCGTTCTCCACGGAATGCGGAATTGCCAAAATTTCGCAAATTCCGCGAGCGGAACGGAATTTACCGCCGAGGCCTATTACAGGGCCGCCATTTTGCTGCGCTGAGGAGCTGTGAGTCTGGATGAAAGGGACCGGTAGCACATGAGAATGCTTAACGTGGTAAAGAAATTATTTGGTCTTACTGCTTGAACTGAAGGGAACCTTATCCAAGGTAAGAACAGATCCGACCTCTTAGTACAGCCAAAGATTGATGTCGCTGCCCACAGAGTCGGAGCCACGGTCCGATTCCCCCATCTTGTTGCAACCGAGGCGGAAGGTGAAAGCTGGGGAAATGCTGTTTCTGATGGTGGACGGAGGTTACTCGTCCCACCTCCGGGGTCCTGCAGTATTCCCCTACCTATGAGTGTTTTTATATCACATGGCAGGTGTCCCGGACAGTGATCTGTGCCGGAGGTGTTGCAGAGCTTAGAGATAAGCAGCCATATTAGCCGCGTGACACTAAATTACACTTTTATACTTTTAAACTTTTAATATAAATTTTAAATTATTTTAAATCAATTAAAAAAAACCTTTGTCATTTCAGTTTACTAGATATTAATTAAATATTAAAATGCTAATTAGGGGGCTTTTTAATTTAGATTTAAAAATAACAGTCATATATTTTTTATGTACATATTTCTTAAATATTTATTTGAAAAATGAATGTGATATTTTCCAAAGTGAGATCTCCGCCTTGGTGGAGAAGAACTCCGCCTACCTGTGAAAAATTACTCAGATTTTCCGTCTTAGATGTCTCCACCCCCTTAATTCAACAGGTGGAGACATGCAAATCTACACCTTGGAGTAATCTACACTCAGAAATGGATAAGTGCCAACTTACACCTAAGTGCTGGAGTAGATTTACACATGAGTAATTTACACATGTAAATTTACCTTTGTGAATAGGTCTGTATGTCTTTTTACTCTAATTATTATTGCTCACAGTTATACCAGTTCTTCAATCATGGCTGTTGCAAGCTTCTATTAATTGCTGCCCCATGTTAGAGCACTGTGGCATTCAGATCAGAACAAACACATGATCTATGGTTGGAAAGTAAACACTATGACCCTTATTACAAGTGTAGCAGCATGAAATCAACACGTTTTTATGCATTAATTTAACTCCACCTGATCTGTTGTTAGGATTTTCCACACCCAGTTTCTAACTGATGCGTCTGCCTTGGGTATGTCGTAAAGATGTATTGACTGGGACGAGGAAGATAGATGTTGAGGTAATTTCTTACCAGTAATCTTCATTACCTCAGAGTGCCTCCCTAACTTTAAGTCCGTACAATTTGAAGCAGTCCTGCCTCCTTAGACACCCTCTCCTTCTTTTACATAAAAAAGCCCCTACTTCCCCCTACTCCTCCTGTTTTGTTTTGTCTCCCAAGAGACACTCACTGGCTGGCAGTGGAAGGCCCCTGTCGGCAGCATGTTTGTTTTTGGCGAGTTCATATACACTTTATAATTAAAGGAGAGACCTGGGTTGGTTGGCTGGAGAGCAGTGAGGCCTGATTCAGCAGTAGCAACTGGACGGCTCTTTCATGCTCCGCGGAAGTGGAGGATAGATGATGGGAACCGCCTAAACAAGGTCCATTTGGCTCTTGTGTTGCTGTAGCAACAGCTTCCGGGAGAGACGGAACATTAGCCTGGAGTGGGTGCACTGGCCAGAGAGCTGCAGTATGCTTTGAAGCCTTGACGGATGTCCCTGTGGAGGTAGGGGTCCGGTGGACCACTTAAACCTTTAATTATGTTTTTTAATAGTTTAGTTGCCTCAGCACCTGGTTGGTGGCATTCTCCTCATTGGTTATTCTTATGCACCAAGTAAATATTGATTGGCACATTAGTATACACTGTGGGGCATATTCTCAAGGAGCTATCGCCGAGTTATCGGCACGTTATCGCAGCCAAATCCGCGATAAATTTATCTCCCCATTCCCAAGCTGGTGCTAACAGCCCATAACACCAGTTTACCTGCGATAGCAGTCGCAAAAAACATCGCCACAGATGCCCCCGGCAACTAACGCTAATGATATGCAGAGTAGGAGTACCCTTGCAAAAAGCCGCGACAACACCACTCCACAACATTCTCAACGACCAGCCCGATCCGCGATAAGATCACAAAACATGCGATAAGGCGGGTTAGCAGCAGGAAATTAACACCTGCTCTTACCTGGTGCAAAGTCGGACGACAACCTGCAACAGACAAGGGAGCACAGCCCATAGCCACACATGAAGAACAACAGATGCCATGGAGCCACTCACCATGCATCCCGGAGCCCCGAGAGGGCAACAACACCCACCGCCACTACACCCAGGACCCCTCCCCCCCGGGGCCCCACTCCGGGCACCTCCCACCCACACCCGGGCAAAGATATGTCACATCAACCTCACGAAATCATGAACAAAACAATGTGCCTGATGTCGCACAATAACAACACCTAACCTACATGTGTCATCAGAAAAATGAGAATCATACATTCATCTTAGACTCAGCAAATAATTCATTTCATACAGAATAAACACAAAATAACTATTTTGAAGAGTCATGGCGGGTCCACCCAGGACAATCTGGAAGTCATAGCCTGCAAAACAAATTTCCAGATAAGAAGGTGTGTCATGCGCTCATCAAAGGACAGAGAGAGCGAGCAAAAGTGAGAGAGAGAGAGAGAAAGAGAGAGTGAGAGAAAGAGAAAGAGAGGGAGAGGGAGTGAGAGAGAGGAATAGAGATATTATGCAAGGAGCGCAAGGCCAATCGGGCTCCTGGCTCATACATGCCAACTGTTGTGTGTGTATCGCTATTGGCGCACACTAAGTCTAAGGCCTGGCATGTGATGTGGCATCAATAGCAATGTGAAGGCCACATCACATTTAAAAAATGCAAGCAGTAGTCAGACCAACATCAGGAATGAAAGTTCCATTGTCTCAATACACAAGGCTGAAGGACACCTGAACCCCCGACCTTGGTCCTGAATGCGGCTGGCACTCCCTGCGAGAGATACCAAACCAGATCGTGACGACTCCCACACCACGAACTGCGCGAATGAAAGACCAATGTGTCCACACCCCACACACACTTGTCCCTGCCTGAGGCACACCTGCTTGGGATGCCCCTGACACATAAGTAAGAAACAACCCATACGCCCAAACGTTGCACACAAACACGACTCATTGCTCCGAGCAGTGGCATCTCATCCACACAACTGCCGCCTGTCAGAAGTGTGCCGGTGCTACAAGACCAACAAAGGCAATGGCTGGTAATCCCGGGCACATGCACAACCCCTGTCACGTGGAACTGTACCATGCACGAATGCTGCATCTGTTGGGATCACTGCCACTGGCAGTGTTGCGCATCAGTTACCGTCTGAGTTTCCGTCCTGCGTACGTCACCTGCGTCCAGCCCTGGTTCCACTGTCGATCATGCACATTCGAGTGGCCCATGGATGTCTGCCTATCCAACACAACGGTAGCTGAACTGGATTATGTCACGTGTGTGCGCCCCCTATTGGCCCACGAACAGGAGTGTAACCATGACACCCGTACATGGGATGCCTTGATATTTGGCGTATATGCAGGCAGTTGGGCATGGGAGATTGCACAACTCCTCGTGTGCAGTGACCACATCGAGGCGCTCCCCAACTGGGCTGTATTGTGGATTGGTGAGACGGCGTGGACGGAGCACAGCTGCCCGGACCAGGTAATGGGTTGGCTCGCCCTCACGTACCTTGACCTCGACAACTATGTACTCTTGGAACAGATTGCCCATGAAGCAGCGCTCACATACATGGACGAGTAACTACGTTCCTGCAGCCACAATTGATTGTCACCCACAGCAAGGTCCCCACACCTTGTAGCATCTCAGAGGAATTTCCACATATCCCACCACAACAGTGGACATGTCTGCATTCGCCTGGACTCAGAACGCATGTGCGTGGACCTACGCGTGTGTAAACACACCTGTGCAAGGTGATGCAGTCCCATGGGCGGAGCAGCACAGCGTCGCCTGGCAACGTTCCAAAAGCGGAGAAACTGCTGGGGGGAGAGTACACACATGGCAATGTAGCACAACATGTGACCTTGTAGGATCCCTTCACCTGCTCACTGTCAGCAGAGCACACAGTCAGCGCAGTCCGGTGCTACAGCACTATGCAGATCCCATGGGCTGTGAGTCGTGTCCCCTGACACGGGCCGCTGAGCAGACGCTAAACATCACATGACTCGTCCAGCAAGGCAAGGTGGGCTGAGACCGTTGACATCCGTAATGAATTGTGTGCACTTTTGCCACCCCATTACTTGCACCTCGACATGTTCCTAAGCTGCCTGTAAGTGTCTTAAACATTGGTCTGCATGTTGTGGCCCTTGCCTTGCCCGTACTGACACGCACATGCTAATAAAGTCTACGCAACTTCACCTGTGTACAACTGTGATGAGTGTTGATTATAATGACAGATCATGTGCCTACATGTGCATTGTCCATACACAGGGAGGCATTGACTGACGCTTGTGAATTGGGGGTGAGTCCCTATTGCCAGCTCCACCTCTGTGAGCCAGACATTGTGGCTGGGATAGTTGGTGGCAGACCTGTGCTCCTACGTGTCCCCAGCAATGTGCGTATGGTGTCCAACTTCTCGCCATGTAGAACAAAGTCAACCATCAAAACAGACTGTGTCCACACAGATGTGTGTGAGTAGGCATGCGAAGAGACGTTCTGTTGTCAAATGTGATGGGGGACACCACTTAAGGACTGCTACCGAATGTGACATTTCCACACACAGCCCTATTTGATACATGGACGTGGTGCTACGTTTGGAGGCAACGGGATTGTTGTCACTGTGCAATGTGGCCACAGCTAGTTCACACCTTCACAGTCATCTAAGTGGCCATGTGGGTCAGGATCACACATACGCATTGATGACATCTACCAGGGTGTACCTTTTAGTGCTATCGATGTCCCGACATTCATCCAAACATTTATTCATGAGTGAACATAGACATGACACATCTGTGTGATTTGGAATGTTTTATTCACATTCTGGGGGGTGTCGGACCTGGAGCAGTACATGGCCACTTCAAGCCCACATGACATGGTTGCCCAGTGGTGGGCCAACCAGAGTTCTTGTGGTAAGGCAAAGTTGATCTGAAGAGGAAGGGTGCAGTCCGCCGCCGGGTTGCTGTGTCATTGGTACCAGAGCAGATATGGCAGTCCATGTCGGGGTCCATGTGAAGGTCGCAGAGTGTTTCGGGGGACAGTGGGAGGTGTTGTTCCAGGGCATGATGCAGAGAGCACGACCAGGCAGGGACAGGCCATATGGCGGGGACGGATGCTACTACCTCCTTCCTCACACAGTCATTACCCTCCACATCTTACTCCTCTGAGACGTCTTCTGTGTCCGGTGTGTCAGGTGTGTGTGGTGGGGTTATGGCTGCGTCACTGTGTGCCACTGACACATCAGGGTTCGAAGGTGGTTGGGCTGCATCACTGTGTGCCACTGACACATCAGGGGGAGGATATGTGTGTGTTCCAGGTTCCTGCAGCAGTGACCTGGAACAGGCTCAGTGGCAGCAATGGCAAGATGAGGATCCGCAAGGCATGGAAGATCGCAGCTACATCTCGCTGGTGTTCAGCAGTGGCAGCCATACCTCCAGCCTGCATCGGCTTCATGGTCTCCATTGACCTCCGCATCTGTGCCAACTCTGTGCTGTCATCGCTTGGGCCTGTCTGCCTAGACAGTTCTTGTAACCGAGTAATGGACCCAGCGATGTCAGCCAAGGATTGTTGGTGAGCATGGTGCGGACAGTGGGTGTCCGTTAGGGACTGTAGGTGCTCCCTGATGGGACTCAGGCACCCACGTATGGCATCGAGTTTGTCTGCCATGAGCTCGAAACCCAGCCACAGCTGATCTGCCATCTTCTCCTGGCACCCTAACACACGGAGTTTGAAATCCGTGTGTTGGTCGTGGGGGTCCTGGGAGGCAGCCGTGGTGGTGTGTGCTTCCTGCGGTGTGGTCTGTGCAGGGTGTGGGCTCACCGCGATGCAGCTGGGCTGCCCTGCTCCTGGAGGTAGGGTGCGGAGGCTGTCCACGAGCCGTTGGAGGGTGTCTGTGCAAATGTGCAGGGTGTCATCTTCATCATCACTGAAGAGATGTGTGGTCTGCTCTGCAGGAGGTGTTGATTGTCCCTCTGCAATGTGAAGGGGAGATGCAGGATAACAGTGTGTTCCATGTATGTTGACGCATTGTAGATGTTTACATTCAGACTGCATGACGATGTACATTGTGACTGTTTTGGTGAAGCTTGCTATTTGATGGAAGTTAGTGGACATTTCGACTACATGACGGATGTGTGGTTGTACTCGTACGTTATCAGCTCACAGTGTCATGCATTGCCAGTTGTGATTGGCCAGTTTCTACGCACGAGCGGCACCAGTTGTGTCCTCTGTCCTGTGGTGTAGGGGTTGCACTCTGTCCCACATTGTCGTCAATGTTGATGTACTGTGATTGCTATGTGTGTGTGCTGCATTGTTGGCGATTCGCCCCTGCAGCTCTGCATTGGCGGACCCTTATCCCTTTGAGTCGGTGTGCATTTGACTTGTGTGCTTTTCGGGTGCTGGGATGTTTGCGACTTGGGTCATTTGTGCTACTGGAGATATTTGGTACTCTTGTGCATTGTTTGTCTGCAAATGTGTTTTTTTCGTCATGGTTCGTAGGTGCACGTGGATGTGTCAGAGTGTGACCTGCTCCTTTACGGATGTGGTCCACACTCAGCCACCTCAGTGTCGTCTCGTGCACCATGTCATGTATTGTGACTTCAGCCATGCTATCTGTCATGCAGTGTCACTTGCATTGTCGGTGTGGCTCACAGAGCCGCTGCTTTTCGGGATTCAGCACATGTGCATGGGTAGGTTGTGGCATTGGTGATATGGAGGGGGCCCATTTGTGCAGATTGTGGACGGGGGACTACTTGGTGTTTCTATGTGTGCTGCAGTGTGCCAAGGGTATCAGGGACATGTTCCACAGTCATTGTGGGTGTGCAGTGTGCTGCACATGATTGTGAATGTGTGGCATTGTGCCCATCTGCCCCCGTCCCCCCAGTCCCTGGTCATTACTCACCCTGTTGCTGTTGGGTCAGGTCATATCGGGCTGTGTCCAGACCCCCGACTCCTTGCACCGTCTCCACGCTGATGACTGTGGCCACCATTTCCTCCAGCTCATCCAGCTCCTCCTGTGGCACAGGACTCCCACCTCCAGTCGCCTTTGCTGCCTTCATGTTGGCAGCAAGTTTCTGTTTGGTTTGGCTGTGCACTTCATGCCAGCGCCTCTTGACCTCCTCCATTGACCTCCTCGACACTCCGACTGCATTCACGTTGGTGACGATGGACTGCCATATTTCCGTTTGTGTTGCCAATGACGCATTTGAGGTGACGAACAGTTGTTGGTAGTGTTCTATCACCTCCGTGACGATGATCTGGTCTTCCTGCGGACTGAACCCCGTCTTCCTCTTCCTTTTCTCCTTGCCCTTCCCCGAACACGGGGTTCCTGGATGGTCCTCCGTGGGGCTTGTGGGGTTCGGGTTGTCCTCTGCACTCGGTCCGGGTGCATCCATGGTGCTACGCAGTTTGTTTTGTTTTTGGTGTTTATTTTTGAGTTGCTGTTATAGTGCATTTTCACGCATGACGCATGGGATTTGCGGGCCTGTGGCTGGTTGTCGCTGATTTTTGTATCGCAGTTTGGGACATCGGAGGTTTTTTCGAGGCTGTGTTTCACATTGTTTCTGCGTCGCATTGGTTTTTGGGCGGTCATTTGGCGCGTTATCCTGCTACTATCGCATGGTGCATCAGGGTTGGGAATACCACGTTGACACAGTGTTATTTTCCCGCGATGGACTGCGATGTGAAGGGTTGCGTTAAGAAACTTTTGCGGTAGTTATCACACGTTCTTGAGAATATGCCCCTTAGTTGCTTCTTAAGGCATTTCATGCTTTTATCCCCTGTATCTAAAACTACTATGGAGGGGAAAAGGAGAGCAAAGAGAAAGTATGTTTTGTCCTCTTCATCAGATGGGGAAGGTTCCATTCAGGCAAGGAGGACTTGCTCTAGTTCTCTGCCAGCTATTGCTCCTCCTCTCTTGATGCCTGAGAGGGTTCAGCAAATGATTCATGAGGCAGTAGCTAGACTGCTGACTAAAATGCCAAAGTCGAAGAGGACGGAATTTCCATCATTCGAGTCTTTGTCTGGACTGTCTGATGCAGATATTCCTTCAACTTCTTCAGGGAGATATGTCATAAGAGAGATGATGATGGATATTATGGCACATGTGTGGGAGAATTTGGGATTTCCTCCCTTTCAGCCTGTGAGGGATTCTGCAGACCTATACCCTCAGTATGTTCAGGCTCACTCTCTAGCAATGCCATTTCATGATAAGATCAAGGACTTGGCTGTTTCGGAATTAGAGCACTAGGATCAAATGTCCATTCCAGGGTTCCTTCAAAAACTGTGTATGATGGAGCAGGAAGAGGATTCTTTGCCACAAATGATTAAGGTGGCAGCTATCCTCGCTACTTTAATAGGCATGACAACCCTGAATCCTGATGACTGTGCTCCAACAGATGCGACAGATACTAAGGTGGATGCAGCTTTGCGTAAGGCCTTCTCAGCAGAAAATGTGGCTTTGAAAGCAGGGACATATTCCGCCTATGTATCTCAGTCCATGTCAAGAATTTTGATAAGCTATCAGATGCCATTCAGAAAGGCCCTAACTGTTCAGATTTGCTGACGGTATTGGAATTACAGTCAAAATTGTTGGCGGATATCTTGGCAGATGTCATCAAATCCACAACTATGGCTACGGGTGTTGTAATTTCAGCACAGCGGAATTTGTGGATGAGAGAATGGAATACCAATTTTTGAAAATTCGCTTTGATGGTAAGATCCTGTTTGGGACCAAAATGGATAATATGATAGCAGGTCTTTAAGGATTGCAAGCACACCCTTCCTTATAAAGGCAGATCCTTTACTTCGAGTGAGAATGCCTGGGATTGTGTAAGTAGATCTTCTCCTAAGTGGGAATAAAATGTTTGGTCACATAAAAAGAGAAGATATCAGCCTAGGAAAACCTATTTAAAGGATTAATGTTCCAAGCAAGCCGAGCTGAAAGACAAAAAGCCGTCCAGACAACAATAGTGTTCAAGTTGGAGTCAGAATTCAGTCCTTTCTGCAACAATGGGAACAGCATGTCAAGGACGAAAGGGTTCTAGATGTCATAAGACATGGATATAATAGACTTTCTAGCGATTCCTCCCGACACGGGGGTGATTTTGCCCCACCTTTCACAAGATTCAGTGAAAAAGAGGGTTCTGCTGGGAGGGATACAGTTGTTGTTGGACAAGGCTGCTATAGTTCCGGTTCCCACAGGGCAAAAACTTAAGGTCAAGGAGCGTATTCAATCCTATTCTTGGTTCCTTAGCTCTCAAGGGTGTTTCATCCTGTTCTGGATTTGAAGTGGTTAAATGGCTGGATAAAAACTATTTATTTTTGCAAAGTCACCCTACAGTAAATCATTCCCCTGATCAACAAAGATGATTTTTTCACTTTGCTTGACCTACTAGATGCATATCTTCACATTCCTGTGCGAGAGTCTCATCAGCGCCTTCTCAGATTTGCAGTGGAAGAAAAACACTTTCAGTACAAGATGCTACCCTTCAGTTTACAATCCTTTCCAAGGGTGTTCACAGAAGTGTTGCCTCCTCTAATTACGATTCTGCATCAAGAAGGGATATTTGTGCATCCATATTTGGACAATCAGCTGGTGCAGGCTTCATTAAGAGAAGTGGTATGTCGTCATATGGTCAGGGTCATTGACGTCCTTTAGCAACACAGCTTTTAGGTAAAGTGGGAAAAGTCAAGTTTAGCTCCTTCTCAAGACATATGCTTTATCAGAGCGAGATTTTAAACTGCCTTGGTTATTGTATCATTGCCGGAGTCAAGAATGCACAAGATCCAATCTAATTTTCTGGATTTAACAGCACCAAAAGCTCCAATATTGGCCTCCTGGGTGCAAGTTCAGGGAGCCCTGGTGGTGACTGTGATCTTGGTACCCTGAGAAAGGTTTTATTTGCATCTTCTGATGAACTACATCTGAGTCACTGAAGCACTTTTCCTCTAGCTCTGAGCAGCAGGATTCCAATGTCACAGTCAATGAGGTCAGAGCTGCATTGATGGTTGGTCAGTGAAAATGTCAGCAAGAATGCCTTTTTCGCCCCATTGACCCATGATCATCATGACAGATGTGAGCTTGTCGGGATGGCGAGAGTGGTTGGGGCCCTGTCAGGTCAAGGAGTCCTGGTATCTGATTCAGGCTCAGAGGTTGTTGAACTATAGAGAACTGGAGGCAATATGGAAATCTCCGATATCTTTCAGTCCCTCCCTTCAGCACAAACACATTATAGTGCAGTCAGACAATGTTTCTGCAAAAGTGTTCAACAAACAAGGGGGAATGAAATCCCGCTCTCTGAGCAAGATATCGGACAAGATCTTCAGATGGGCCCAGAAATCTGTGATATCCTTGTCCATGGATCACATTTGGTGGAGAGACAATGTGCAAGCAGATCTTTTAAGTTGAGAGATTCCTTCATCCATTCACTTTTCCCTTCACTGGACCATTTTTCACCAGTCGATGGACAAATGGGGATCCAATTCTGGATTTGTTTGCTTCAGAGGACAATGCAAATGTTCAAAGCTTCTGTGCCAGTTGGAGGGAGGAGAAGGCATGGGCAGTGGACACTCTTTCATGAAGGTGGCCTCCAGGTTTTCTTTCTGCATTATTGCATTTCTCCCTGATTTGGACTTTTCTGGTGAGGTTGAGAAGGGAGAAGATCCAGGTCATTATTATACCTCCATCATGCCCCTGCTCCAATTGGTATCCTCTCCTGAGGAGTCTGAGAGTGTCAGAGGAGCTGAGGATTCCAACGGTGCCCTCTCCCCTCCTCTTTCCGGTGTTGCCTCTTCACTCCCTGAGGAAGATAAACTTGAACGCTTAGCATTTGAAAGGAGTTGGTAGACACTAAAAGGGCTTTCGCATTAGATTGCTGTAACTCTCCAGGCTTCTGGAAGAGGCTCTACTCTCAGATCCTATGTTAGGCATTGGTGGGTCTTTAGTAGGTGGTGCAGTTCAAGGCAGTTAGATTCCACGATGGTTGAGCTGGGTTACAACTTGCAGTTCCTCAAAGACTGGGCTTCGTGGGGTTTGACGCTGACCACTTTGAAAGTCTAATCGACTGCAATTTTTTGCCTTTTGAAGTTCTTGAGGTGACCTTAGGAATCCGATTTATCTGGTCCCTTGTCTGTTTAAGAAGTTGCCCAAAATTTCTCCACCATCCCTGAAGCAGTTTCCTTAGTGGGATTTGGATCTGGTATTGGGGACTGTGACCTGTTCTCCTTTTGAACCACTTGACCAAATAGATCTTAGGATTCTGACTTTAAAAACCTTCTTTCTAGTTGCTATCATGTCGGCCAGAAGGTTAGGAGAGTTAGGTGGGCTTTCCCATTAACCATAATACTGTAAAATATTTCAGGACAGTATTGTTTTGACATTGTTACCTTCTTTATTCCAAAGGTGAATTCCCCTTTCACAGGCAGCAGGAGTTGATTTTACCAGCAATTTTTCCTAATTCGTCTTTGGAGGAGCAATCTAGACTTCACTGCTTAAATGTTAGAAGGGCTTTATTTGGATAATTTATCCTCTTTAAGGTGGTCTGAATCTTTGTTTGTCAATTTTGGGCTAGTCAGAAGAGATGGTAAGCTGTCCACTAATTCTTTAAGTTGTTGGGTGAGAACTTTCATTTCCATCACTTATGAAGCAGTATACGAGGTACCTTCAGCAGGTATTCAGGGTAGATCAATTTGAAGTATGACTTCATCTGTAGCGGAGTTGCAATGGGGACCGATAAGTGAGATTTGTAGGCCGGCTACCTGGGCCTTTCCCTTAACATTTGTTAATCATTATCAAATTGATCACAGCACCTCATTAGAGGATGTGTTTAGGTCTAAATTTTTGGATTCTATGACGTAATAGAGTTCACTGTGGGTTGCTGGTTATGTTTTTTGGGGGAAATAAACTCAGTGTGGCATGTACGCAAAATCTTCAGTTGTCTGGCTTCTTATTGCTTGCAAGATCTCATATTATATGGACTTGAATGAGGGAGGAACGCTGGGGTAATGCATCAGTTATTTACCTGGTATTTGCATTCCCCGAGTCCTTCTCCCTCGCTTCTAGTCATAACCTCTCCCGTCCTCCTGATTCTGGCCAGTACAACTGCGTTTATGCTTTGTTTGGGCTTGGTTTACGTACAGGAGGATTGGGTCTGGGAGGGACTTTTTATGTAAAAAGAAGAAGTGGGGTGTGTAAGGAGGTAGGACTGCCTCATATTGTACAGACTTGAAGCAAGGGAGAAGGACTCAGAGTAATGCAATTTCTTCGAATCCTAGTCTTCCTCACCAGAGTTCTATCTTCCATTCATTGCCACCCAAGTAAGAGTTTTATGATCAGAGTTTTAGGATACTGTGATATAAAGCGAAAGTGAGTATTGTTCATTTGGTTAGAAAGTTCTTATTTTCCTTGGACATCAGAAGGTGGCAGAGATAAGTCCAACCTATAGCAGCAGGAATATGAAAAGCTAACAAGATGCAAAGGTAGAGGATAGGTTTAAAGTATTTTTTTTTAATTTTCTCTTTTAAAAGTATAGGCGGAATCTGTACCTATGATGAGGCAGAAGCAAGGAATGGGATGACGAAAAGGTAATATTCAGATCACTCATATGTTCAGAAGTTGGTGACAAGGTGCTTTGGCTGTCATGTGGAGGAAAGATTCAAGGAGCATGGATGAGTTGAGGAGAATGCAAGGTTTCTGGCAAAGGAGAAGTTTCAGAGAGGTTCTAACTGAGCAAATACAAGGGGAGGCAAGTCAAAAAGAATTGGGACCCTTAAGATGAGCTAAGTAACAAAATGCAAAACAGTTCTACATTTGATTGGAGTCTTTAAGTTCTTTCATATCACCAGTCGAGCAGTGATCCATATTGGTTATCATTTAATGAAAATGGTATGCTTTGTTCTATTTAGTTAGTGGGAGATGCATACCTGTGCAAATACATTTTTGGTACTCATACACTCTGGAGATTTGCATCAGCCTCCACGTTTGCAAAGGAACTCCACAAAAATGAACAATAGTATGTCCTCTCATTCTTGCTTGGTATTCTTCTCTGCTTATGCTGATATTTGCTTCTTCTTTACGTTCATTTTTGTAACTTTTTACCATTGTTTGAACTGTATTCTTTTGTTCGGTAATCAAATTACATGTGTTTCTATATGAATTTCCATTTGTGACACTGTTCATTCTAAAACAATTCCCCACCCTCATGTTTAGGACTGAGTGCTATATTAATCTATGTTCACTAACGATGAACGCTTAGATTCATAGCATCTTCTTAAGAGCTAACAAAGACAATTTTTTCCAGGACACAAAATTAGATTTCGTATCTGATATCAATTAAGTCACATGAAATGAAATTAACATATGACAAACATTACGGATCAGAGAATTATAATATGGACCATACAAGGATACTATAATTTTTGCAAATAGGGCTGTGTGAATTTCGAGGAATTGTGCAAAATTCCAGGAAAATTCCACATTCTTCCTGAACTATAATTTTGCTATGAATTGTGGCATAATTATACGATGTGGCTTATTGGCATAATTTGGGGGATTTTGTGCAGCAAGTGTAATGTAAAATTACGTGAATTACATCAGCACCATTTAAATTCCACGCAGGTCTATTTGTAAACCGATATACATTAAAAAGTCTTTTGAATTCTCCTTCAAATATAGTGACTTTGCTTTTTCTTGAAAATCTGTGACGAGCACTTTGGGATTTAGCAAAGCAAAAAGCTGTACAGTGCTATCACATCCCTACGTTGTGCTGAAATAGTTGTCTGGGCTCATAGCCAAGTTATGTATTGAATGCTGGGTGTACTTTTCTCTCTATCACATAAACACAAAGATACAGCAGGAAGCCTGCCTTTCTTTACTATCTGTTGGCTGAACCACAGCAATGGATTAATGGAAGCACATTCTCAGAATACGAGAGAAAGTAATTCATAATAAAAACACAACCATTCTGCTTTGCTACATCCTTTGTGATCAGTCCCGCTTCTATGCGGGTGATTTAATACTAAGATACAACCAATAACAAGCGTTTGCAATGCAAGAGGTCTCGCATTTGTGAGAGTTAGAGCTGTTGGTATTGTCAATGACAATGTCTTTTACTGACGTTTTTTTGGTTTAGAGTGGAGTGGATGTATTTTGTTTGGAGTGGAATTATGTGGGTTGAATTGGAATAGTTAGTTATGGAATTGTGTAGAGTGCAATTGTGTGGTGGGGAGAGGATTTGTGCAGTGGAAGTATGTGGCATGGTGAATAGATAGGGGTGAGGGCTGCAAAGAATAGATAGAAAGGAAGATAGAGAGGGATAGGTAGTTTATGCACGAAGTGGTGAATGAACTCTAGATAGAGGAGCAGAAAGAGTGTGTGAGAAAGAGAGAAAGAACGGGAGAGTAGGCCATAGACGCATAAAGAGTGTACGCAGAAGAGACCCTAAGAAGCGGAGCAGAGCATTGGTTTGAGGGACAGAAACATTCAAAAGGCACAGGAAAGAAATTGAGGGAAGGGATGTGAGCAGGTGTTCCTCCTTTTCAAAGAAGTATTGTTGTCAGAGGGTAATTCTCGTTCAAATAACACTCATTAATCCTGGGTGATTTGAGTGACAGTAGATCTTTTTATTCTTCACATTGTTTCATTCATTTCACTCGTTTTTTATTTCTCATTGGGCAAATATTTAGGAAAAGTGAACAGCCGACACGTGTTTCGCCCAATATGGCTGATGAAGCCAGGGCTTTCTCAAGGCTAGTTATTGCATTCTCACAACATAGTATCAACGGTAAATCCGTACATATTCAAATTAGTGATGAAACATTGTGTTTTGAATTCCAAATTCCCCGTAGGGCTTGGCCAAGGAATGCTCTTGCTTCAGATACTCGTCAGTCTGGTCTGCAGACCTGAAGTGAACTAATATGAGAGTGGTGGGAAGAGTGTGTGAGAGAACGAAAGAGAGGTGTGAGAGAGAGACAAGAAGAAGGGGCACCCAGAGGGTGGGGGGTGCGAGAGGTTGACTTTTGGGCTTGAATGTGCCTCTGCCTGTAGCTACTTCTCCTCTTCTCAATGAGTTTAGATTCACACCCAGTAAACCCAGGTCTGGAGTTTCAAGACCCCGTAATGTTTGGTCCAGAATTATTAGACCACTCATAGTTGCCCAGACTGCTCTGGGAAACTCATAATGGGCTCTTATGAAGACATAAAAAAAGGTTTTAGAAATACTTGACAGCTGTCTGACAACATAACTCTAATCATCATTTGTCTGAACCTTTCAAGAGCTGACGTAATGACAATATTTCAGACATGCAGGTTTGAGATATTGAAAAATGTCGCTAATTGTGAGACAAGATAATCATGAACGTAATGTGCTTTTTTTTAACTAGGCAAGTGAAGTCTCATGTAGAGATTGGCGCTGGCTAACCCGTAGTTCTTGAAGTTTGCACATTTTCCTGAACTTAAGCCACAGGGTCGTTTTTTCACTATAATTGGCAACAGTTCCTTGTAATTTCAGATTTTCATTCAAAATGGATTTTTTTCTTCATGAGTTAAATTTAAAATCGTTTACCTCTGAAATCTAACTGAATATTGGTGACATGTTTTTCTCAGAACAACTTAAAAGGGTTTGAAAGTCCTGATTTGAAAACAGACAAGAAAACCTATATGCATAAAACGTAATGAACTAGAAGATAGTAAGTAAAAAAAACTGCCAAGAATTGTGGGAAGTTAATGAGAATTGTTTTTTACAGATCTGCACACCCTTAAATCATGAGAAGAAAATAATGCATTATGAGATGGGTTGAATTAAATAAAACGATGCATAAAGGTTTGATGAAGGTTAGGCTTGTCTATGTTTCATGCTTGCGGGCCCAATGAGCGTATGGAAAGAGAGTAGACAGCATGGAAAGTCCATCACCAATGAGAGAAATCAGGGAGTGTGCATATACAACAGAAACTGTGAAAAGCAGGGCTACCTTTGTACACACTTACACCACTATGGGGAATTGACTGAATCACGTAACCACCAGAGATTGAGGTAATCTACCCCATGGAGAGCAGAGGTTAGATCCACATACTCTTGAACTGATCATGTTACTACATTCCATGACAAGGTACTAACGCCCACCACACTGGTTGGGTATAGCCATCACAAACCAAAATGTCCAGTACCTTTGTGCAGTAAACAGAACTCATTTGTCTTGTAAGTGATGCATAGCTGGAACATGAAGGTAGTTCAAATGTCACAATTTATGTTGACACACTCCGCCGCACTGTCCTTCTACCGAGACATTGTGCAAGAGGAGAACGTGTTGCAACAGGGCACTCCTGCACATGGTGTTAATTAAGGTGAGTGATTCAGTTGTCATTGGCTCTTGAGCTGAGGTACACCATCACTGCACATTACGTCGATCGCACTCCCTCTTGGTGACCATTGTCCAATGAAGTTATGGCCCAGCTCACAAAGCTCTGAGTGCAATCACTTGTGGCGAGTGTGTGTGCTAATAGTTCCCTTTTATATAACATAATGTACAGTAGAGTACAATTATATAACATAATGTGCAGCACAGTCCTGGACAAATAATATGACAACAACGTTAACAAAGCAATCAATACAACACCACAAGAAAACACTTACATTTGCATGAAACATGGTTTTACAGGCAATGTATCTCTGAATTTGAGACTGATTAACCCCTTAATATCAGTCCACGTAACTGTCCCACCAACTACGATTGTCCAGAAACAGTGTCTCTGTAACAGACTGGGGTTGAAACTGTGCATACATTTTTTTAAATTGTAGATGTGATCATTGAATCAACACTTGATAGTATGGATATTAAAAATGTCTTTGTGAAAATAATCCTGATATGGGCAGACAGTTGCCATATTAACATGCTGTGGCTTTGTTTTAAATTAGTTTATATTGATAACATTTCGCTATCCCTCTGATATGTGAAGCCAAGAGAAAGTGCTTAGGGGCATATTTACGTTCCCTGGCGCATCCCTGCAAATCAGCAGGGATGCGCCAGGAAAGATGCGACATGCAAGTTTGCCCTTGCGCCACCGCCGATGCGCCGCATTTACAATGCGGCGTGCCGTGGCGCACAGATTGGCAGATGCGTGTCGCATCCCCCGACGGACAGGCGGCGCATTGCTGGAGTCGCGTCGCAAGCGCGACGCAGCTCCAGCAATGCTCGGGGGTGCCCTATCCCTAACATGGTGCGTCAATCCTTACGCCTGCTTCAAGCAGGCGCAGGGTTTTGACGCAGCATGGCGTAAAGTGACTCAGTGAAATCTTGTAGATTTCACTGCGTCACTTTACGAGGCGTACCTGCGAGGGAACGCCCACCCTGCGCTGAACGCCCACATGAAACCTGACGCAGGTTTCATGTGGTGCAGAGGTTTACAACGTGACGCATCTCCTAGATGCGTCACGTTGTAAATATTGCGCAACGTGGCGCATGTCTTGCGTCGCCGCTGCGTCACATAAGTGACGCAACGGCGGCGCAAAAGTGGCGCAAGGGGCTTGTAAATATGCCCCTTTGTCTCTAATCTTTGCGCTGACATTTTTAGCCATGATGGGCTTACTAATGATTACATTTATTCATAATTTAAACAAACGATAATGAACGCCGACTCCTTAATCTATCAAACAAAGCATTCTCTCAATACACTCATATTTCTTAATGGAAGTATTAAAAATAGCATTTTTACAATGTATTCTGCCCAACAAATAGCATCTCGTTTCTGCATTCCTAAAAACTCAGTACATCAAAATAAAGCTTTAACCTTGTCAGTCCCACAGGTAGGTTTTGCAGAAACAAAACTTCCAGCAATAGGATTCGGCATAGCACAGTTTCATTAGGTGAGTGTACAGCCCGCCACAAGAACAAGGACTCGTATGTTTAAATTTTTACATCTCGGGTGAGCATTGTCATTTCTAATTTAGGTACTCATATACACTGGGTCTCAGAGCACCTATTTGAGTCAGTGTGCATTCCATTCTCTGCGGGTCGTTTGTGACAGATTAATCATATTTTTGGCTAAATTAGTCAGCATCAGATCCACGATACATTTAGGTAATAATCCGATATAATTTGAAGTATATACAAATCGAATTAATAATTACATATTTTTTATTCGTTATAGGTATATTTTAAAGACCATATTCAGACCATCCATCTACAGACCCTCCTCTGGGAGCCAACATTAAGGTATAAATAACTTTTTGTCATGTCACTTCTTTAGATCTTGGTATATGAAGTGCATATTAGTTTTTGTTATGCCACTTGTGAGGGCTATGGTGCAATGCATGCATCACAATAGGTCTTTGAGTGGGCTGCACAGCGAATCGGCGTGATACCTGTTCATCTCAATATTCCTCTTTCATAGATTTTTTGCAAAAATTCTTGGGTACATTTGAGTCTCATTTATCTTTTTTCCTTTTGTCTATATATATTTTTGGGGTATTTTCACCACCAGCAAGTCCATAGACACAAAGCAATATATTCCTTATTTTTACCCAATGTAATCATTGTTCGGACTACATATATAATTTCTATATTCACAGGTACTATGCAAGTGTCCTTTGTGACTTTTTCCTGACGAAGGCACTTCCTGTGCCGAAACGCGCGTAGAAAGGAATCTGTGTTTCAACCACCCATCCTTATTTCATCATCTCCTTTGTTTTCAGTTTCTTATGTTTTTGATGAGGTGTTTCTTATATATTAGGAAATACGAAGTACTACCAGATTATCACCATCTATATATTTTGTTGCCTGGTTTGTATATCTTGTTTTTGTTTTGTATGTTTATAGAATGAATGAAGATATGATTGAGGTGTGTATGGTTTTTACATAATTCAATATTTATAATATACTACTTGAATAAAATTTGTACTTGTTTGTAATACGGCATTGTGGTCCCTATATATGTATGTATAGTTATACTATGTCAATTTTTGAATATGTTTGAGTTGCCCTAGGTGTTTGCACTCCCTCTTGCAAGGTTATACCCCCATCTCCTCCAAATACTGTGGATGGTCGGATGGCTCACCTGCAATGTATCCTATTGCGGTAGGCAGACCAGTGCTTAATTTGTAAAATATTAAGTGCCAGGGCTCTGACCAGGACGCCACTGCAGCTTGCACCAATCATCGCCCCTGTCATTGCTGCCAAAACAACTACTAGCCATCTTTCTCACATGTAAATGTGACAGTTCAGATTATTCCAGGTCCCCAAAGCTAAAGGAATGGCTGGGGAGGCAGGTATCAGCAATTTTTATGTATATTGTTTTCCTAAACAACTGTTATACTGCTCACTTCTAAATTACATGAGCAGCGGCACCTTGTGGCAGACTGCCCTAAGTGTGGTGTTGACAATTAGGTGCCAGTGCTGAGCACCGAGAACCAATTAACTGCTGGTGCTCAGCATCGGAAAGCACCGGCTCAAATTAAGCACTGAGGCAGACAAAGTTTTACACCGACAGAGAAAGTTTTGCTCTGTTGACATAAAACGTGTAGTCCATCCAACTCAAAATTGGGTGGATGGACCTGGAGTTTGGCAGATGGGGCACTGTGTCTACATTGCAAATGAGTGTCCGTCTGTCAAACTCTAAATCAGCCCCAGAGGCCCACCTAATGTGAACCATTCCTGACCCTGCTCCTCATGGGAACAGTCCATCATAAGCCTTGGTCATCTCACTCATTCACCCTATGGCCCACTGCTTTTTTAGTTGGGAGATGTGGGACTCACACCTTCCGAATCTCACTAACTATGCTACGCCCCTGGCAGCGAGAAATCACTCAGCAGGCAGTGAGTCGACATCAGTGCTTATTTTGTGAAAAAATAAGTGCCTGGCCCTCGTCAGGAGACCACTGCAGCTTGCAAAACACCCATTCCCCTATCAGTGCTGCCAATGACAATACCAATGCACTACTAACCATCACACTCCTAAAAGTGTGACAATTCAAACAATTCCAAGCCCCCAAAGCAATAGTAATTGC
Organism: Calotriton arnoldi; assembly: GCA_963921515.1. Taxonomy (NCBI): domain Eukaryota; kingdom Metazoa; phylum Chordata; class Amphibia; order Caudata; family Salamandridae; genus Calotriton; species Calotriton arnoldi. Next base: position 61,086 of record CAWUFW010015063.1, read on the forward strand.
TAGGTATCAGTAATTCTTAATATATATTTAATTAATAAACAAGTATAATAAATAAAACAAGTATTGTGAACTCAACTCTGAATTACACAAACAGCACCACCATGTGGCAGACTGTCATAAATGCTGTGTTGACAATTAATGGAGGTTGCACAGGCAATCAGCAGACAGTGAGGCGGGAGTGCGAGAGCAGGGAGCAGGGTGTAGTGAATGGTTGTTAATCAAGCAGTGACAGTGATGGTGGGTTCCGCAGGGAGCAGACAGACTTTCACAAGACAGTGAATGGATGTCCATAGCCTTGTTAGATCAACTTGACAAAAGCTCTGTGTTAAAAGTAGTGGCTCGTGAAGCAAGCAATTAAAAGCATTCAGTAGGATTCTAAGTAAGACCTAAGTGCTATAAGGTTGTAGCACTTCAAACACAATATTTCCGATGCACTATTCTACAGTTCACTTGTTTTCCTTTTCCCATACTTCTAAAACACATTTTCATATAGCTCAGGCCTTACTGTCATGTGACTTCATTTCGCAATGCATAACGTGAAAAATGGAGAGCAAAAGTATTCCTAGACAATGGCTTTAGTGCTGTGGAAGTGTACATGTAGATGCCCCTTTACAGAATACATGCTACAGACATATTGATCTATGTAGTACCTATGTGAGAGTGTGTGTGTGTTTTAAAAAAAAAAAAAAAGCACTAATGGCTGCTTTTCAGTTTCTCAGCATTCATAATTTTCTGATTAGGGTAATAAAGCAGAGCAGATAAAGTGGTGTGCACACAGAAAATGGGGTTGAAGCTGGAGTCCTGTAATCCCACAGACATCAATATAGCTACCAGCTCGTATGTCGGCGCTAGATAACTCCAAAATTGTGCATCACATGCATTCATCCACGCTGCTTATCACGCATCCCATCACATAAGGCTGCTTGCCAGGGTCACTCGCAAGACATCCCGGGCCGCTGTCTTGAAGACAATACGCAGGAAGCGCCAACCGCCGCTGCTGATATAGATGCCTAGTGTGGCGGCTAGGCTCCACGACCAGGGCAGTCCCATGACGTGCATGAGACCCCGGGAGCCGAGGAAGGCCGTGCTGGCACCCCTGGCCAGCATCCTGGAACCGAAGGGAGAGGCGGCAAAGTTTAGTGCCAGTGTTTGTCGTGCCCTCGGAGCACCCTGAGAGAGAGCGGCTGCCCACAGCCAATCACCAAAGAGGGGGGTGAAGCTTCTGCCAAAAGAGCCCATCTCACAGAGCTCCAGTGACCACTGCCCTCCCTGGTTAGGCAGGAACTCTTACAACTAGTCACTCTCTGGGCAGTCTGAGGAGAACCGCTACCAGCGCCAACAAGAAGGCAGAGCAGCACCCCAAGCCGTGGCGTTGGTCTGAAAACAAGTAAAGTAAAGCTTGGGAGGAGCAAGGAGGAGTTAGGGAAAAAGGGGAGGAACAACTGCCAAAAACATAATTGGGTGGGAGAAGTCCAGAGAAGCAATAGGAGTGGGCATGAGGGTCTGTTGGCAAAGGAAGAAAGATAAAGTCCCTGCTCGCTCCCACGGCAATACTCCATGGGAGTGAACTTGCAAGAAAAGGCGGAACATGCACCCAGCATTAGCCGTTTGCAGGCTACAATCAGTGTTGCCAGATTTTTTCACAACTTTCAAGCCCAAAAGCAACGGAAAAGTAGCCCAAAATAGCCCAATGTTGCCACTCCATTAACTTACCTGTAGCCTGACTACAACATTAAAAAATATACTTCTATTTCAAGGATTATATGTTTAGTACCCACATTAATCAGATTACCTATATTTCGTACACTAAAATCAAAGTTGGTCTGTCAGGAAAACTGTCACTCACTTTATATCGCATGGTGTGGAGCAAGCTGCCCAAAAATTTTCGGGGTCCAATTTTGAGGACTGCAACTGCGAAAACGTTCTTCTTGGGAAAGGTGCTCTTCAGCATGAAGTTTCTTTTGCATACTCACGTCAGGCCCCCCTGAGTAACGGCAATATAGGCCAATGCTCCATGTTTTTTCACACTTGTTTTAATGCTCCAAGAGCAATGCTGAACATCTCTTTACATACGCAAATTACTTATGTTTCGTACTTTTTGGTACTCATCAGAAGAGAGCAGTCCATGGCATGGGGTGCAGAGCTTGCTGCTTGATGTTCCCATGAGCTAATACCCGATAAAGTGCAAGTGCATTCTGCAGACTCACAGAAGAATCTCCATCTCCTGTTCTTTGCCAGGCAACAGTATGGTGGATCCTTGTTCAGACAGTGGAAAGTTCAATTGTGCCAAAGAGTTCTTCTGGGCCAGGCACTGCCAAGATTAGCAGCAGCCTTCAAAGTCTGGCAGTGGCACTGCCAAGAATAGCAGCATCCTTCAGGGTCTGGCAGTGGCAGGTTGAGGTGGGCAAAATTCTTCTGTCTGGTTAAGGTGCACAAACATATTCTTCTGGGCCTGGCACTGCCAAGATTAGCAGCAGCCTTCAGAGTCTGGCAGTGGCACTGCCAAGAATGGCAGCATCCTTCAGGGTCTGGCAGTGGCAGGTTGAGGTGGGCAAAATTCTTCTGTCTGGTTAAGGTGCACAAATGTCTTCTTCTGGGCCAGGCACTGCCAAGATTAGCAGCAGCCTTCAGAGTCTGGCAGTGGCAATCAAAATCCCCACAAGAAGTTGTTAGCAAACCAGACAGCACAGCTGTCTGGTAGGCTTCGACCTAAAAATAGAAGCGCTGCACCTGCACTGTTTTCAACACCTAAAAGACCCTAGTATGCAAGGGGTCAGAAGGGGTAGAGTGGGGAGGTGCAGCCTTCATAGATATGTTCACTAACGTAAAACTAGTGTAACAAAACTTGAGGAAGATCCCCTGTAATACTAGTGTAACGAAAAATGCTCTAAGACAGTGTTACCAAAACTGTGCGTCAACCCACTGGTGGGTGGTGAGGCGATTTTTGTGGGTCGTCAAAGTCCAAGCAATACATTAAGATGCCTTTAAATTTTGCATTTATCTTGTCACATTTGCTGTGCTTTAAAGGCTTTGTCAGGCTATGTTTTCTGACAAATTGGTGCTTTTTAGGTCGAGCCTAGAGTAGCGCGCAAGCGCTGCTTCTGGCGAAGACTTTATGTAGTGGGCTTTTGAAAGCTGACCACACGCTCGTGCACAATGGCCTTTTCCGTGCGGTTACCCGCACGTTTCAGGCACGATGCACGAGCGTGTGGTCAGCTCAGCACGCTGCCTCGCTCGCTCGCCCGCTCCTCTTTTCTTACTGCAGGCATGACGACGTGCGCAGTTGAGACAAAGGCGGGCGCTTGTATTGAACTTGTCTGTGGTACCCCTCCCATCAACTCCTCTTTCAGCTCTGGGTGCAATTATAGTGGCTTTTCTATCACTTTCGTATTCTGTGCTACGTTGGGATATATTTACTTTTGGCTCTTCGGTTGGCACGAGCACAGTACTGTCGGAGAAGAATAAATTGTCAAGCAGTCTGTATCCCAATAATGAGGTCAGAGAACAGCCACAGGGCACACCACGGCCCTGTGGTCTGCTGGTGGCGTGGCGAGTACGTACCATGTGACAGCCAGTAGTGTCAGGTGGCTGGGTGGACAGGACAGCCAGGTCTACAATAGATATTCAGATGTCAGCAGGGTAGTCCGGTGGTTTGAGGGGTCAGAGTTATAATACACAGAGTGATTATGTGACCAACAAGACGTCGGGTGGTACTGAGGCCAGTACTGTCCATAGCGAGTAGTGTCAAGTGGTTCTGACTGTGAGATTAGGACAGTAGGGAAGCAGTGTAACCAGGTGCACACTATAGACATTTGGGTACTTCGGAGGGCAGTGCGGTCACCAGGGAGCCAGGGGGTCCTCTGGAGAGTTCAGTTACTGGAATGGTATGGCTGCCCATGTGGTGGTAGCGTGGCCAGACCCAGTGCAGTATAGTACTAGGAGATAGCCAGTAGTGTCAGGTGGCAGTCGTGTGGCTAGTAAATAAAAACTACAGTGGACGAGACATCGCTTCAGTCCTTGAGATGTCTAGTCTTCCTGACAGACTCGAGATTCTGACGCCACTCGAAAGGCGCGCGAGGCAGCTCCCGCACTGTAACGAAACCTGCTGCCTCTCCTCGGAGTTTAGTCCCTTCTCGCTGTCTATTCTCATCGAACCCTGTCACGCTTATTGAAAGTATGAAGGATAAGAGTGGTATAGTGGGTTGTTTTACGGGTGGGAAGGATATGTGCGCTACACATATCTGCGTCAGAGTTGCATGTTAAGAATACAGTGGCCAAATGCTTTCTGGGAGGTGCAGTCTTGGTTCATTCGAGTGCACTCTTTTGTCTATAGTGCGAGTGTATCACAGGATGGTGTCTCTAGAACAGGTGTCTTTAAACCCTCCCCACCCGCTACCAGCCCGGGGGCGCAGGTCCTTCAGCAGTTCGGAGGGGCTGTGGTGATTGTGGCGTTATTCACCAGTCTTTGAAGGTAGCCTGGAAGCGTCACCTTTGCTTGGTGCATTTCCAGCCTGCCTTTCACACCTCATTCACAGTGATGGGAGGACAGGGGCCTGCTGCCCATCAGACTGGCACTTGCGCCATGGAGAGCTGGCTACCCTTTGTCTGGACTGACACCTGAGGGGGCTATTGATGTTGGCTGATGGGAGCAGAGTAAGGTGTAAGGGAGTGGGGGCGACATATGGACTCAATGTAATTTACACGCAGAGATAGGCAACTGTCTGCTGGGGGTGCGGGGGTGTGTGGGGGGCTCCTAGCGATGCTCCCTGGTACAGACCAAGGAGGGGGGCACTGCGGACAGTACTGTCAGGGGACAGTAGAGTCAAAGAGGCTGTACACAGTCAGGAGTCCTGAACCCGGGCTTTCACGTGGACGTTACATACACGACGAGTACAGTACTGTCGGAGCACAATACATAGTCAAGCAGTCTGTACCACAGTAATGAGGTGAAAGGTCAGGAGGGCGGACCATGGTCTGGTGGTGGCGTGGCGAGTACCGTGTGGTAGCCAGTAGTGTACGGGGGATGGCTGGACAGGACAGCCAGGTGCACATAGATATTCAGATGTCAGCAGGGCAGTCCGGTGGTTTGAGGGGGTCAGAGTTATAATACACAGGTGTATTGTGATACTTGGCAAAGAAGAAGGGGACAGACACTGCCTGCTGGGGCCTCAGACCAGTGGCACAGGGGAGGGGAGCAGGGGGGAGCAACTCTTTCCTTCTCCAGCATGTCAGTTCCCCTTGTCGCAGGGGAGACAGGCCTCCCATACTGAGGCAAAAGGTCTAATAATAGTAATAAAAATGGTACCAATCGATCTGAGTTCTGCTGCTTTGAAAAACACAAAAGAAGCACATCTCAAAGCTGCTGCGTCATGGACAGGAGCAGCAGACCAGAGCTGTGTTTCTTTGCCATGGGCTGTTTACAACAGTTTGCTTAATAAAGAATAATAAACACACACACATAGATGCTACAAATTAGAAAGCTCTGAGATATGCTGTTTCTGTCGTGCAACAGTCCTCTGTTGCAATGAGGCTGACAGCATCATGCCTGCATCTCATTTCACCCTTTTTGGAGGGTGTCAGTGTCCCTGGACTCTCTGGCCTCCAAACCAAGGACGTACCTCCCTTCACTTCAGTGGGGTCATGTGCTCTGAAAACCTTCCTCGTGCTCCATAAAAACGTAATTTCCGTTGATTTCAATTAAACCACCTTCAAGAATCCCAGAATTTCACCCTCCTTAGAGACTCAAACATGGAGAGGTGTGCATCATGCCTCAACTCTTAAAAACTGCACTTTTGTAGGCACGAGTACTGCATCTGTGTGCTTTATTCGTTGTTTAGCGATATGTTAGAAAGCACTGAAATCTTGTCAGAAGTTTTTACTTCAAAGCTGAAACATGAAAATATTGGCTTCTGCATAGTGTCTCCCTTTTCTTCAAGCCTCAGTGTAAAGTAGGAAGCCTCAGTTCCTCCTTCCCACTACCCTTCTGGCCCTAAAGTTTTGAAGGGGGTCCCGACATGGAAACCTTCCGTTGAAGGGGGCTTGGGAGAAGAAGGTTTGGAAGTCTCTGCCCCAGAGGCACCCTGTGCTCTGGAGATCCTGTTTAAGAATGCTGCAGAAATCACGATGATACATCATACATATACCTATTATAAACTACCTCGATAATCTCTCTCTAGCGAGTGGCAGCATCTCCAATTACTAACAAGCATTGGCATAGCCAATAGGTGTCGCCTTTGGGACCTTATAAGTGTTTAGCCATGCAACAGTTGATGTTGTTGCACCAACGATATTGTACTGCATAACTAAATACTTATAAGGTCCCAAAGGCGAGACCTATTGGCTATGCCAATGCTTGTTTAAAATGGGGATTGGTGTTTACAAACTCCTCTCACTTTGCAGTCAGAAAAGTAAAGAGAATTATGTGACAATATTGCTGGGGTACAGAGCGTATGAAAGGAAAGGTTGTAGGATGTCATCTTTTTTTGAGACACAACAAAAGGAAAATACCTATACATGAACTGCACACATTCAGCAGTTAAGAAAGCAAAAATGAAGCACATTTTTTGGGCAATTGTGAAATGTGATGGAAACAAAGAATTAAATAGGAAAGAAATGAAGACATTTTACTTGGTGATGCACAAGTAATAAATATTAACTGAATCCTGATTTCCACACATTATCATTTGTGTGCAATATATTTTTATTAGTAAAACTGTATGTCTGTGCAAATTAGGGGCTATTTCAATGGAAAATGTGTTGTTTGTAAATGACAGTGTATTACCACAGGATGCTTTAGTTACATTAAAAAATTGTGCGCCTCATGTCCATTAAAGCTAGGTGGGTCGCGAAAGTTTGTGGTTCTAAAAATTGGGTTGTGGTTTTTAAAGTTTGGGAAGCACTGCTCTAAGAGGTACAGGCACCATGCACCTTCCTCTGGTACATTGCTTTAAATGGGCCGGTACTGTCCGGTATGGAGTACCGGTACTTTTTTATTTTGAGAGGGAGAGTACCGGCACTTCTCAAGAGTGACATAATACTTTTGATTGGAGAGTACCGGCACTTCTCAGAAACAAGCAGGTACTCTGGTACTGAGTACCTGCACTTCTAGTTTTCCATTTCAAGCACTGCTCTGGTACAAGTGGGAGAATGGGGTAATGCTAGGCGTAAAAGAAAAAGTAATGCAGTAGGAGTTTCTGCTCAAGAACTGCTTCTCTTACTATTGTTATAAAGGATAGGGATTCTCTTTGCGCAACATACATTTGTTTATATAATTGTTAAACTTTAGTAACGCTTTCGCAAAATAAATTATTGTAGTTGGGATTCAAGTGTGGTTCCGTTGTTTTTAGCCAGAACTGCGAACCAAATGAAAAGTGTTGAAGAAACGATTAAGTCAAACAAACTGTATACCTGACAGAGAGACTTCTGGGAGTTTGGAAAACATTGACTTCTTGGTCACCACTTGATATATCCGGTCTGTGCCGGACAGTACAGGGGGTTTGATGCCTATGCGAATGAAAGGTCACCCACAACCCGAGAGGAGTTGGATCAGCCTGGAATGTTCCCAGGAGCAAGGAATGTACGTACGTACTCCTCCCAGTATCCCAACTTCAAGGAAGCGAAAGAGGTAAGAAAGTGTGTCCCTACACTTATTGGGAGTGTCTGCGTGAACCCTACCTGCTTAACAGCAGACAGGCCCGATTGTGTTTTGTGGGGGCGGAGTGCATTCTGCAATACAGCGTGGACACATTCATCCCCCACAGAAGACCAGCGATCGGCATTAACCCACCGAGTTATCTCAATGTATTTTAACTTTTGGCCGGTAGGTTGTACAAACATCCCTGCGACAGACGCAGCGATCACCCATAGAATCTTCTTTGGGACCAAACCCCGTGACCCGCAGATGGTACTTGAGCCAATCACTTAAATACTTCCGGAGGGATGCTGACTGGAGCCTGTCTAAAACTTTTCGTTTCTATGCTGGAGTTAGTTACTTAAGCCCGGAACTAAAGTGATGCGAAGGCTTTGCTATCCAAATTTAGGAAGGAGAGGGGGGGGGGCGCGTGAGGTGAATAAATATCAGCGCTTCCCGCCTCCCTCAACTCGGGTAAAACAGAGTGACAAAGCCCACAACATGTTGTTTTAGTGAGGGAAAGTCAACATCGCGTTAATTGCTGTACCTTTCACTCACCTTTTAACTGGCTGGAAAAGGGCTGGGACCGGGAGGAATAACTGACTGCAGGGCAAGCTGCAAGTCGAAGGCCGAGTAGCACGATACTTGGCAACAGGAGGCCTCAATCAAGGTGGTCGGTCGGGGGTCCGTAGTCGCACTCGCAGCAGAGGAAGTTCAAAAGGAGGAAGTGAGGGGGACGGGGGAGCTCCAAAAGATAAAGGACAAACAGCTATGGGGGCGGGCCGGTAATGTACCTGACACGCCCACCATTGACAAACTAATCTGACCCAGGATTGGGTCAAACGAACTCCAAGGCAGGTCAGCAGCACATTATGGGGGCAGGTCAGAGGTCACTGCAGGTCTTGCAGGACCCTAATTGGAGGGAGATTCCCACCCGCAAAGATATATTGCCCTGCAGGTGTTACTTGTGGGCAGGGGCCGCAGGGCACAGACACACCTAAAATTAGGAAAGGGGTGTGGCAGGGCAACCATGGGCTGCAGCACGGCGGCGCTGCACAAAGCCTTGAATCCGCCGCACACTGGGCGGATTCTAGCCCAAATTTCGGAAGCCCGCCCGACACGATTTTTTCTCGCACAATCGGGCAAAATTGTGCGAGAAATAGCCCAATCTGGCAACACTGGCTACAATTTTTAAAGGAAACCCATAACAGCCAATCCAAAGCGTGGGAGGAGTCAATCCCAACAACGTGCAGACAGCTGATTGCCTAACAGTGCAAGCACTGTTTAGGCTCAACCTAAAAAAGAAAGAACAAACAAGGAGCAACAGGCAGGTGGGGGTGTGACACAGACATGCGCCGAGCACTGACACAAGCATGTAGCAATGCAATAAAAAAAGTGTTCCCCCAAATAACAAATAAGCTGTCCAAGCGTAATGAAACTGGACTTGACCGGTGATACACTAGAAGAAAACGAAGTGACGTATCACTGCCTAAACCAGTTATTAGGCAGCAAAGTAGACCAACACTGTGCTGAACAAATGGTAAGTCCTTTACTGAATACTACAGGTCTCGCAGACAGTGCATGCACACTGAAGCTCAACCTAAAAAACAAGGAGCTTAAATGCAGTGTATACGCCCAATAGAAAAGTAGGCAATCATCCTCGAAAGGGTCTCAAAATCGATGGACTTTTGCCAGCGAAAAGCACTTTTTAGAAAAGATTCCCTGGAGCAATAAACATCATGGACTGGGAACAATGCTGAGAAAATAAAATTCAGGCTTATATTGGTAGAAACCCCGGTTTTTAAGGATTGGAACTTAGGGGCATATCTATGAAAAAAATCATGCAGTGCAGCAAGTCACCTTGCTGCGCTGCCTGATAGGTAAAGGGAGGGAATGCACTGTTTTCCATTATACGGTGAATTCCTGTCTTTTCCCTGCGCTGGCGCACAATATGCTGCCTAGCGCCAATACAGATCCCCTTGCTTAATGCACAAAAACAATCCTCTGAGGCATTTTCTTCTTTCTATGTGTGCTTTAGAATGCAGCACTCATAGAAAGAGGAAGTAACAAGGAGAAATAAAGATATTTCTACTTGTTGCGCCTTATTTGGGAGGGTGCAGCATTTTGACGCATTCCCAGGTCTACCAGTAATGGTAAATTTGGGAATGCACCAAAATCTATTGGTGGATGTGTAGGAACACCACACTACACCCAAGGAATGCCTCCCTGGGGCAATGTAATGCAAGGCAGCGATTAGCGCTGCGTTGCTCTAGATGTATTAATTGTGTCACTCTTGCGACCCACTGCGTGGCACAAGGGTGACGCAACTATGTGATAAATATGGCCCTAAGAATTTACGTCTGACGGTTTGATAAAAATTGCAAAAGAATAGAAAATGATCCAAGGGTTGAGGGGTAGATTAATCGCAGGGACAAAGTAAAATAGACTTAGAGTCAAATTGGCCAGTAAGGAAGCAGAGATAGCATCTTATGGTCCCCAGACGAAATTTCGTCAAAAGTGCCCTATCCCATACATTGTGTACAAACTATAGATATGACAGTTCGGATACACACCAGCTCTCTCGTTTGGCTTCATAAACTCCCCCCTCTCTCTGTGGCCTCTACTCGCCTCACATAGAGTTCCTTGAACTTCCCTCATTACCCTTTTAAGATGGCGCTGGTGTGGTAAACAGCTCTGGCATACCCAGGGCTTCTGCTTTTTTCTAAATGTAGTTGAGGCATGGAATCCTAAGCCCATGGTCGCATGTCTGGCAGTCATCAATAACTTCTTGGTTAAAAGTAGCTTCCTGGTTACTCCATATTGAGACCCAAAGAAGAAGTGGAACGAGCCACACCAAATCGGCCATATAGGCCAAGCCAAATTCCTCATGCAAAAAATGCTGAGAGCTGCCTAAGCAAAACAAATATCTGCAAAAGCAGTTCTCTTCCCTCTGAAAGAAGGTACAGTCTTGGAATGCACTTATTCTAGTTCCATATATAAGCACTGGTAGGCGCTTACATTTGTGAATTTCCAGCAAGGACAGCATTGGTTTGCTACAGACTTTTCTGGGTACACAAAACAGGGCCCCACTGGCATGGCTGAAGTGGAGACAGCAATTGGGGAGACAGGGCAAGGAACTGTTGTGGGCATCAAATGTTACTCCTAAGTAAGATAACTCCATAACCTGGGTAATGTGTTGCCCTTGATGGAAATAGGCCTAACTTTATTGCTCTGTGAGCCACACACCATGTAATGAGTCTTGGCAATATTGATGCCTAAGATTATCCATGAATGATAGAAAATTCTCAACTGGAGCCCCTTAGGCCATTAGGTATACAGGAGAGCAGGAAGGCGTCATCAGCATAAAGTAATGCAGGCACAGGGTTGAAATTGATGGTGGGTATGTCTTTACATTCGGTGGTAGGAAATAAATGTAAGTCCTTTATGTACAAGAGAAAAAGGATCAGGGGCAGGAAACACCCTTGGTGAATGCCTTGGAGCAGGGGAAAAGATGTACATTCCCATCTGTACCTAATAATTTCTGAGACCCCATAATGCAGTGCTTGTCAGAAATCCACCTAATTTTGGGACATGCCCATCTGTTGAAGGATGAGCTATAGTTTGGATCGGTTCAGGCAATCGAATGCAGTGCTCAGGTCCATAAAGGCAAGATAAAGAGAATTTTTTTTTAGCAATGCTATATATTTCCCCACCAACAGGCTAAGATTAAGGCACTGTTCCTGGGTCCCCAAGCTCTCCCTGAACTTATATTGTACCCTACTTAAGGCCCTGGTCTGTTTGACCCAGGCCTCGATCTTTTGCAGGATGACCCGGCCCACCACTTTAACCACAAAGTCCAAAAGTGGAATTGACTTGTAGCAGTGGGGTTCCTGCCTGTTGTCTTTTTTGAAAATTGGGACAATGACAGTCTGCTGCTAGGAGGCAGGAATCCTGCCGGTTACTGCAGCGTTCAATGTGATGGAAATTATTGGGACCCACAGGGCAATGTTCTCTTTATAGAGGTCCATTGGTCCCCATCTGGCCTGGGGGCTTTTCTAGAGGGGCTAGAAGAAATAGCCATAATTACCTCTTTGAGGTTAACCCTAATAGCTAAGGGGAAAAGAGGGGAGGCCTCGTCCGAGTATATGGAAGGGGAACTATCAAATGAACAGATGCCTTTGGTATGACTGCCTCAACTATAAGCTTTGATGTTAGTACCCAGGCCAACACTCCTATTTTCAGCTTGCCTTTTGCAATTTACTATGGCCCAAAACCTTTTAGTACCCTTTTCCTTGCACGACCTGGTAAGACAGATCAATGCACTGAGGGGCATATTTACAAGCCCCTTGCGCCACTTTTGCGCCGCCGTTGAGTCACGCAAGTGACGCAGCGGCGACGCAAACCATGCGCCGCGTTGCGCTATATTTACAACGTGACGCATCTAGGGAGATGCGTCACGTAGTAAACCCCTGCGCCACATGAAACCTGCGTCAGGTTTCATGTGGGCGTACCGGCGCAGGTACGCCTCGGAAAAGTGACGTAGTAAAATCTACAAGATTTCACGCAGTCACATTTCCGACGCTGGTGCGCCAAATCCTTACGCCTGCTTCAAGCAGGCGTAAGGATTGACGCACCATGTTAGGGATAGGGAAGGTTGGAACAGTGCTGGAGTTGCGTCGCGCTTGCGACACGACTTCAGCACTGCGCCAACCTTCCGCTGGCAGATGCGTCACGCATCTGCTCATCCTTGCGCCACGATGCGCCGCATTGTAAATGCGGCGCATCGGACGTGGCGCAAGGGTAAACTTGCGTGACGCATTTTCCCTGGCGCATCCCTGCTGATATGCAGGGATGCGCCAGGGAACGTAAATATGCCCCTTAATTTTTAGTGACTGAAGCTTATACTGTAATAAAAACTACATCATCATTTCGTCACCATCGTTTTTGTCTTAGACATACAAAATAGAGTCAACTTTTCCCAGACATGGGGGCGTGGTCTCGCCGAGCAGCAAGATGGCTGCTCGTTGAAAGGGCTCTGCCGGCTGAGGCAAAATCTGTTTAAAATCCTGCGCTGCTGAGAGCCAAAGACACCGGGTAGCACACCTGGCCGACTGCCTATGAGTCACTGCATTGGCCGTGCCATTGCAGACACAGATCGCGGCCCACTGAGCCGATTGCCGGGACCTGGGCCTGCCGGGTCTCTGCGCAGCGATGCGCCTACGCGCCGGTGCCCGGACGAGATACACCCAAGGGGCGTGGCTCGAGCTGCTGCGGAGCGTGGTGGTCTCGCTATGGGACTAGCGGATCCTTCTCTGCTTGCCGGTGAGTCCCACCGCCCCTGTTGAGAGCTGACCTGCTGCGAGGATTACGGAGTGATGGCCGGGTGCGGGACCCATTCCGTAGAGTGGAGCCGTGCCGTGAAACGTGAGATCTGCGAGTGGCTACCGCGCCTGGTAGCAACATTGGAGCGCGGCACTGAGTGCCGCCTGTGGAGCCCAGAACCAGGATTGTGCCACGGTTACGCCTCCACCAGGGCCTAGTCACTAATCCGCCAGAACCGGGGTGAAAGCGGAGGACCAAGGTGGGACACGACGAGGCGAAGGAGATCCGGAGACAATTGGCTGAGGGTGGATCGAAGCGGCTGCTGCTCTGCATTCCCTTACTGTAGTGGGGATATATGGTAAAACCCGAATTAAAGGAACAAAGGAATCGGACGGCTCATGCATCCCTAATTTTCGGGCCTTCGGGAACCTTGCTTGGTGAACACGACAGCGGGGCCGCAAAGCACATCTGTGGATAGTCGTAAGGTGCGCCCTAAGTTTGTAAAACTCAAGACCCTGCGCTGCTGAGAGCCAATGACACCGGGTAGCACACCTGGCTGACTGCCCATGAGTCACTGCATCGGCGGTGCTGTTGCAGACACGAATCGCAGCCCGCTGAACCGATTGCACGGAGCCGGGCCTGCAAGGACCCCGTGCAGCGGTGCGCCTACACTCCGGAGCCCGGGCGAGACACACCCTAGGGGCGCGGATCAAGCTGTTGCTGAGCATGGTGATCTCGCTGAGAGGCTGCCGGATCCTTCCTTTCTTGCCGGTGAGTCCTGCCACCCCTGTTGTGAGCTGACCGGCTGTGGGGATTACGGAGTGACAGCGGGGTGCAGGACCCATTCCGTTGAGTGGAGCCACGAAATGAAACGTGGGGTGCGCAAGTGGCTACCGCGCCTCGGAGCAACATCGCAGCGCAGCGCTGAGTGCCGCCCATGGAACCCAGAACCAGTATTGTGCCACAGTCACGTCTCTACCAGGGCCTAGTCACTAATCCGCCAGAACCGGGGGGAAAGCGGAGGACAAAGGTGGGACTCGATGAGGCGTAGAAGATCCGAAGGCAATTGGCTGAGGGCGGGTTGAAGCAGCTGCTGCTTTGAATTCCCTTGCTGTAGTGGGGATATATGGTAAACCCAAGCGGGGACCCGAATTGAAGGAACAAGGGTATCGGAAGGCTCACGCATTCTCAACTTTCAGGCCTACGGGATCCTTGCTTATTGAACACAACAACGAGGCCGCAAAGCACATCTGTGGATGGTCGTGAGGAGCGCTCTAAATTTGTAAAACTCAAGTTCGGAGACAACGGTCCTTTCGAGGCCCCCACACGCCCAAGACATGGGGAAAATGGACACGAAGCAAACAAAACTGCCCTTTGAGAACAAGAGGCTTACTCGCCAGGCGGACTCGGAACTCGACGCGGACACCGAGAATAGAGAAGGGGCGGCCGAGAAGGGGGACGACCTCCGGTCCATCCTGTTGGAGGTAAAATCAAGTCTAAAAACGATCGACACCAAAATCGATATACTCACGGAGCGACTGGATCAGGTTAAAAAACAGGTGGACACACCTGAGCTGCGCCTCGACAAGCTGGAAAATCGTGCGTCAGACGCCCCTGAATTCCACGCGGAATCACGGGAGCAATTGTTGAACATGGAGAAGGTCTTAGAGGTCATCAAGGCCAAAAATGAGGACTTAGAGGCCCGATCACGCAAAAATAACATTCGCATCACAGGAATTCCGGAGACCACTGCTATGGGTAAGATGGAGGACTTTGTGGAAACGCTACTCTGTGAACTGTTTGGTAATGTACTCTCTGAAGTGTTTATAGTGGAGCGCTCACAGATTACTAGGCCCGAAACCACCCAGGGGGGGGAGGGAATGCACAACCTAATTGGGGGGTTGGTGTGGGTGGGAGGGGAGAGTTCGGGGTCACATTTCAACATACATTTGCTTATCATTCTAATGCCATGTTCACGAATGCAGATACGCAGGTCATTATGTACAACCACTGAGGAGCATGCACATGCAGTTGGTTGTCAATTGCTGCACCGTTCGGATCGAGATGGGCAGCACTACTTAATTCGTAAACCCAGAGGCGATACATACCATGTCACATCAGGTAATACGGGCCATGGAGGCATATACGTTTCTAACATGGAACATTGGAGGTCTCAATGACCACAGGAAAGCCAGGCTGATCCATGCCTACTTAACCCGCCATAACATCGATATCAGCTTCCTTCAGGAAACCCACCTGAGCACCATGTCAAATACCAAAATACAACACTGATACTGGGGGAGCATTTACTCAGCAATCTACTCAAATTATGCTAGAAGGGTGTCAATCCTTATTCAGAGGGGAGGTTTGTTATCCTTAGAGGTTCACTGGGCGGGACCGAAATGGGGATGGCAGCTATCTATGGCCCCAACACCGATGAGCCTGATGTCTTCTATAACATCTGGGTGTATCTCGAGGGGTTGGGATGCAACACTATTATCCGGGGAGGGGACTTTATTGCCATACTAAATGACATCCTGGACAGACGAGGCTCGACACGAAAACTACACCTGCTCTAGCTGTGCTATTGGATGCCACTAAAGCCTTTGATTCCCTTGAATGGGCATATCTATTTACTATTCTGGCCCGACTAGGCATCAGCCCGGCATTCATTCGGCAAATCAAACTCCTGTACTCTGAACCTACCGCCCAGTTGAAAGGTAACGGCCTTCTGTCCGAGAGCTTCTCTATCACTAGGGGCACAAGACAAGGGTGTCCTCTATCACCACTCCTTTTTGCTATAGCCATGGAGCCCTTAGCGGCTCGCCTCCGACAACCTCATGCGGCCAGGGGGCTGGGATTTACGTCGCGTGGCCTGATAGTCTCGCTATATGCTGATGACGTGACATTATACATTAGCAAACCGGAGGAAAACACGCTCCCTGTACTCCATGAAATGACCAAGTTTGGCGGACTGTCTGGCGTCCATATCAACTGGTCCAAGTCAACACTGTTCCCCCAAACAGATTGCACAGTCCACTTCGACCTTGATTACTCTCTAGATTGGGCCAAGGGACCGGTTAAATATTTAGGTGTCTGGCTGAGCCGTGATGTATAGGACCTCTGGGATACGAACTACGGTCGTACAGTGGGCTGGATTGTAGAGAAGATTAATATCTGGTCTAGACTGCCGCTGGCATTGGCAGGTACAATAGCCATTGCCAAAATGATCGTGCTGCCTAAATTATTATATTTATTCTTTAACCTCCCTCTCCTCCTCACTCAAACATTCTTGAAATCTATGAGATCCCTGATGATTGACTTGGTCAGGGAAACAAGCAAGATTCTCCTGGGAGCTGCTCCCACTACCACTCGGCCAAGGTGGACTGGGCGCGCCACACATCCCTTTGTACGCTTACTGCGCGCAGGCCCATTTCCTACACTATTGGATATATCCCACCCCTTTCCAACCACATGTAGCGATCGAGATGGATCGCACTGCTCCTACCCTACTAAATGTGACATTATTCTCCTAATTTCGGAGACCTAGAAATGAAATTGACACTACTGAAATGCTACGCTGGGCATGGGATGGGCTTCGTATAAGAGCAGGGTTGGAGATGTTATATGCCCCTTCTGCCCTATTGGCGTACAATCCCCTACTACCAGCGCTTGTGGATAGAGGCGAGGTTATGAGGGCTGAGAGGCTAGGCATGAAGACATTTGCAGATTTATACCCAGGGGATGCATTTGTTGCTCCGCCGATACAGGATGGGGAAACCAAGTCGGCCTTTTCAGATCTGCTGCTTTATTATCGTATCAGGGCGACTTGCCGTTGGATAAATAGTTCCTTCCCTGTTCTTCCTCCTACATTATTAGCCCTTGAGCATACATTGACTAACACATCGTCGCATAAACTAATTACACGCCTTTATAACATGATGCAACACACATCCCTGATCACTCAACCTAAAGCCCTGGCCGGTTGGAATGAGGAGTTGTCCACGCCCCTCACCGAAGACCAGTGGAAGTTCTGCTGTGGCCAGTTAGAGGCATTATCCCCGAACTCTAAACTTAGGTTAATACACTTTAAATTCCTGCACAGATATTATAGAACGCCCATACAGCTCCACCGCATGGGACTTCGTACGGACACTAATTGCTGGAGATGTCACTCTACTCAGGCCTCCTTCCTTCACTTGGCTTGGAATTGCCCCCCAATAGCGAAATATTGGTCAGACATCTTCGGTATAGTCAGCAAGATACTCGAAACCCCGTGGAACCATCACCGCTTCTGGGTCTCCTGGGGTATACTAAGTATGCCCCAACAGAAATCAGACGCTTGCTGGCAATGTTGCTGCTGCTCGCCAAGCGCTGGGTAGCTATGCATTGGGGGAGACCTGAAGCCCCAAGGGTTAAGTCATGGATTCTGGTTGTGACCTACTGCCAAGAGCAGCTCTCCACTTTTTGGGAGCTGATGCTGGTGGCCTCTAGACCACGAGACATCTGGTGCCCCTTTTCGACATGGGTTAGCACACAGGACCCGGCTAATTCTTAAAAACCTGAGTTTCATGGGCAATGTTCTCAAATCGAGCAGGTGGTAGCCGACACGGTTGTAATCTGCTGGGGCGAGTCAAACACTGTAGTAAGATTGCATATGCCATTGTAACTCCAGCTGTGTGTCAGTTTCTGTTCATGCTTTGTTTCAGCAGTCATTCATGCCGTATAAGAAATTGTAAGCGAATCGCATATTTCCTATGGACTCGAAAATTGATGCAATGATGTCCCCCAATGTTAGTTTTTTGTTGTTTTGCTTTCTTATTTCCTCTTGTTTAGCTATACAAGTATATACACAGTTATCATTATTAATGGGATATCTGCAACATACTATTTACGATTGTCTATGCGTGATGTATTCAAATACTAACAAACATTTAAAAAAAAAAAAAAAACTTTGCCCAGACACAATTACATGACAAAAAGCTAAATGAAGTGAATATTAATCTTGCTAGATAGGCCATATTACTGTAAAGTAACAAGGGCTCAACACATTAAAAGTAATTATCGAAGTTGTTTGATAGAATGTCCATACTGGTAATTCATCTTTTGAAAACCAGTAAAATGAGATGGGGTTTTCGTTGCATGGCGAGATATTTAATTACATACTGGGGGTTCCAACTGCACACCACGCAAGCAGATGCTCAACAAAGAATAACAGTAGAGCACTTTGACGTATAGTAGTTGTTGGACCGTCTAATTTAATTACATGCCCTGTGATCCATATTTGTTCAGTTTCAGTGAAGGTTAATCACTCAAGTGATTTACTGTGATATCTTTGCAAACAACAGGCAGTCACATTCACTGCAGGGTCTCGTTAACAAGCTTCAGAAATGATTAAAAAGGTATCTACATTTTAAAAACAAAGACACTTTAGCATTTTTTTCCAGGGATTGCATATGCGTTTAGGGCCTTATTACAAGTGGGTCGTTAAAGTGCATTGCTTGCACAAGCTCTTTGCGCATGAAATGTAAATACAAGTTGTTCTGTAATTGCTAAGTGCAACAAATATTACACCCTTTGTTAATTTTCGACAGCTCAAACCTTCTTAAATTTAACAAGAAGAAAAGTGCCGATATTTACTGGGACATGCAGCTTTTGGTGCGATAAGCAGCAAACAAATGTGCGATAATTATAACATCTGATCAATTCAAAACACCTTTATGGCAGTTATTTATCTAATGCAAATTTGACCTGGCCTACTCATAATCAGGGCCTTAGAGCTAAAAGTACAAATTCCCAACCACAAAAATGCATTTTTGTATTTAACCCCAAAGTGCCATTCTGTTTCCGAATCTCAATTTGGAATTGTGTGTACATACTGATTTGGTATTTGCAAGAGGCGTGTTTAAGGGGTCCCTTCCAAATACCGAATCGGAATGGGATGTATGAATGTTTTGTGACCGAAATGCGGTCGTAAAACATTTTCACTTTACTTTGAGAATGTTCTAATAAAAACATTTTTAAGAGCAGGCAGTGGTCCCAAAGAATCACTGCCTAAACGCATCCCAATTTCCTTTAGGGAAAACGGGCTGCATTTATAAAAAAAAAGATTGCTTTATATAAAAAGCAATCACAGACATTTGTGGTCTGCTGTTTCCAGCAGGCCACCATCACTGTGATGGCAGTGAATCCTAGTGGTCACAAATTGCAGCCTACCTGATTAATATTCATGAGGTAAATCTATTTGAGACCCACTTCGATCACTAATGGGCCAGATATTACTTTTGTACATTATAATAGCGATTACCAAATATGGATTTACAAAAAAATCACTAGCTGTTAGTGCTTTAGTGCAAAAATGGGTGGTTGAAGGACTGAAAAAACAGAGGTGACATACTTTTATATAGTGCTTTTGACATGATCACATCCTGGCATGTTAGCAATTTACAAAAATAGACATGTATACCCCTAAAGTAGACACGGGTAATGAACAGTAGCTAGCTGTTACTATGGGGTGGGACAGAGATGAGCAGGCCTAAAAGAGCATATGTCTGCTGCCTATAATGCTCATGAAGCATGCAAGGGTTATGATGAAAATTATGTATACAAATTAACTACATTCATCTTGGAATAAATGCACAAAAAAGTATATGTAATAAACCTTGTGGAATCCAATTCACAACAAAAACTAAGGGGCATATTAGCAAGACCCACGTTAAAATTATCGCCGTTTTAGCGGCAGGAAAATGCCGCTAAAACGGCGATAATGGGCTTGCTAATATGCGTTATAGAATTCCAATAGAAGCCCAGGTTAGATGTGCAGGACATCTAACCTGGGCTTCTATTGGAATTCCATAACGCATATTAGCAAGCCCATTATCGCCGTTTTAGCGGCAGTTTCCTGCCGCTAAAACGGCGATAATTTTAACGTGGGTCTTGCTAATATGCCCCTATAATCCTTGACCCACAGGTTCACTACCTTGCATGTGTGCAAATTTAGGACTTTATGGAAATTACATAGCATTCTAAATATATGCCTGGAAAGTTGCAGCAGTTGCAGGTTTTCTGCCAAAGTCTTGACCAACATCTGTAAATTCCATTTTTCTCATGTTATACTATACAGCTGTATATTCTTGCCTGCAATAAGAAGAATGGCAAAAAGCCAAGGGCTCTGGCTTTTTTGTGATTCGTAATAACTCAGGATCTTTGAGTGTGTTACACCCAGATGCCCTAGAAAGACCCACCCCCTTTAGGAACCAACATCCTGGAATATAACAATATGGAATCTGGAAGTAGTGCCCATTTGCTGAACAAACTATATTAGCAGAGTTACCTGCCTCTTCAAAGAAGAGTGTTATAAAAGGAATCAGAGGATGATACTTGTGTTGTAAATGGTGCACTTAAAAGGAATACACAGCAAAATATTGCATAGTGGATATTTTTGATAAACGTTCATTATTTTTGCTGTACCTTCACAAAAGCCCATGTGTGCATAGCTTTACTATGTGAACACAAAAAGCTGTAAATCCTCAAGATTTCAACATGCATAAAGTGAAATGCTGTTTGTCCCTATGACAAGTAAAAGCATACAAACAGCAAGCAGTTCCTAAGCAAACATAAAAGCATAAATCAGCAATTGAAATTTTGTTGGGTCAAAAATTCAACACATCGAGGAACACTCACTTGGTCTCAATTAGATGCTAAATATCACACGTTTTCTGACAAGAGAATCTTTGATGCCCGATCACCAGACCCTAATGGGATCACTAATGGAACAATGCTATGGTCCTTAACATACTACAGCCTTAATCAAAAGCCAACCCAGGCAATGGCAAACTAGTAAAAACATACGAAAGCTAATGACTGAATGATGCTGACGCAAAGCCCACTTCCTCTCTGTACTTTTTCTTATTGTCTATTTTCGAAGAATTGATGACCTCAGGTCATCCAGAAATCTAAATCTGTATAAACAGACGTAAAAAACAGAGCCAATGCCCTGCTTCACTTTTTCATACATAATCCTCCAGGGATTTTGGCTGTGAAATGGACACTTTCCTCCTACAAGAGTATATTTACCCAGGTGAAAAGGAATGTAGGAGTAAATATAAGAGAAATGCAAAACCAATGTTTATGAATTTAAAAGTGATCTTGCATGCATAATTTAGGTCCATGATATTGAGTGTTAAGTTTGAATTATTTTCTCCTATTTTAGGTGATCTCTTGACATGCAGGAGATATGAAAATCTAGAGAGGTATTGGTGAGTACTAAAACAACTTTCCTGATTCGTTGTTAAAATGTTTAGTACATTTGTATCATGCAGATCCAGACTCATACAGCCAACATCTATCTGGATTTGAACATAGAATTGTTCTAGGCTTCATTAGTTTATTTTCTTTTAATTCTCTCTCTCAAAATGCTGCCTCAGAGTGTTTATGTAAGACAATAGTGCCCAACTTGTTATCATAGAAAATTGACTTTCTACTTTCAAGTAAAATAGTCAGTATATCACAAAAAGCTGAAATGCAAAACCACCCAAAACTATTCAGTGATAAAAAAAGAAAAAACAGTAAATCAAAATTTGCAATGATGTGTAATACAATTATAGGTGACATAGACAAACAAATAAATTAGACATCAAAAAGTGATATGGATGTTTAGTCCAAAAGGTGAATGCACAATGCAGGTGATAAAAAATTGTAGCTTAAAAAAGAAATTAAATATAGGACGGTGATGGTCCATAGTATTCAGTTGTCTTTGCTTTAGATCAAATGGATTTCCTAAAATGTCGTTGTGGCCATACGAGTTGAAGATGTATCAACACTCATACAATTGTAGGAGTCATCATCAGAACAAAGGATAAAACTAAGCACAATAAAGGTCTATTATATATATAAAGTAATTGTGTTAAGGTGAGTATGGAGAATTAAACAATATTGGTCCAAATGTTACATGGTCAAAAATCTTATGACATTACTGATGACATTACCTTAGCCTTCAAATGGGATGATCAAAACCTAAGTAAGGAAGCCAAGAATATGAATAGAGACGCATGAGTGGAAAGCAGTGCTAGTGAAAACACACATGTTCAAGGTCACACTTCTATAGATACTTATGAAAACCTACCGAGTTGATGGAGAAGGGGAGCTCAGCAATCCCCATCCAAATGCCTAAAGTGTGAGCAAAGATCAATAAGAAACATTTAAAAAGATAAAACATAAAAACCACAAGCTGAGGTGAAAACTACTTACTGTGAAAAAAATCTAAAAACTGAGTGGAGGCTGCAAGTGGAGATGTAAATAATAGCCTTGACAATGCCAGCAACATTTGGGATAGAATTGTGAGCTACTTGGAGGAATAGTGGTGAAGAAAAAAACTTCAGAGTGTATGGCATTGTATGATTGGTTTATACTGCTGAATTCTCCTAATATCCTTGGTGGGCTAAAATATCTTCTTTTGTGAGATATGAAATTGCTTTCCTTTGAGCTTTCTTGTGGCAATGAGTATATGTGTGGGTCTCTGAGATAATAAAGTATTTCCAGTCTTATTCGCTTCAAACTGATTTTTATACACTTAAATGGGTAGCTATAGTTAGTTCAGCATTTCCATAGGAATGGTGTGTTTTGTGTTAGCCATTACAGGATTCTGAGACTTAGTCCCCTGTCCTAAAATAAAAAATACAAAAATAACATAAGGGGGCATAAAAAAACCCACAAAATGGTGGCCCAGGGCTGCATTGTTAAATTTAGGAGAGGGGGCACATGCCCCCCCCCCAGAGCCGTATTCAGCACTGGGGACCATATCCTCCGGGGTCTGATCCATTAAATATGAGGAGGGAACACACAGCACCTCTCCCTGGGCCATATTCGGCCCCAGGAACCCCATCCCCCAGGGTCACTTTCTGTTTTAAGGGTAGGGGGGCACACAGACCCGACTCCCTGAGTCTTTAAAAGGCCCTAGGGACCCCCCCGGGCCATAATTGTACTTTAAAGGTAGGGGGCACACTGCCCCCCTCCCTGAGCCTTTCTTGAACCAGGGGACCACATCCCCCAGGGACAGCTCACTTGCTATGTACCGGGGAGTCTACCCCAGGACACAGCCGTTTTCCCTGCCTGTACTGGCTTGGGCAAGAAAACATGTGTTTGCTTCCACCTGATGGGAGCATTTTTGAAAATTCCACAAAATGTGAGCAAATACAAAGTCTGCTCCCGGCTGGCAGGAGCTTTAAAAATCCTGGCTGGGAGCACACTTTTGATCTGTTTCCCTGCCCTCACTAATGTGGACAGGGAAACAGATTAAGATATTGCTTTCGCCCAGAGGGAACAGCATTAATAGCTGCTCCCTGTGGGAAGGAGCAATGCCGGTTCCTACAGCACGTGGGTTGCCGGATGGGGCTGTAAGAGCCCTGGGGCTCCCCCTCCACCCTCAATGTCTGCATGATGGGTGCCTAGGCTGTGCACCGGGACTCCCACTTTTTTAAAAAGGAGGCCCCGGAGGATGGGGTCCCTGGGGCCAAAATAGGATTGGGGATAGGGGCCACATGACCCTCCTCCACTTTAAAAACAAATTGTCCTGTGAGATAGGTTCTTCAGGGCCTAATGAGATTGAGGGAGGGAGGCCACAAGGCCCTCCTCCCCTTTAAACCACATAAGGCCCTGTTGGATGTTGTCTCCAGGGCTTAATAAGGCTCATAGAGGAGGGCCAGGTGGCACTCCTCACGTTTAAAAAAAAAGACCCTGGGGAATGCGGTCTCCAGGTTTTAATGAGGCTCAGGGAAGGAGGCCATGCTGGCCCCCTCCCTTTAATATAAAATGACCCTGGTGGATGGGGTCCCCTGGGCCTAATGAAGCTTAGGGAGGGGGACCACATGGACTCTGTCCCCATTTAGAAAAAAAGTCCCTGGCGATGGGGTCCCCAGGGCCTAATGAAGATTGGGGAGGTAGCCATATGTCCCCCTTCCATTTTCTTATTGGTTTGGCCCCAGGAGATTGCTCAGGGAGAGGGGCTGCTCAGTCTGCTCTCATTTTTTTAATTGTATTTGGCCCTGTGGGATGTGGTCCCTGGGGCCTATTGAGGCTCGGGGAGGGAGGCTGCATGCCCTCCTCCCCTATTTAATAGAATTTGGCACTAGGGGATGGGGTCCCCGGGGCTAATCAAGGATGACACTGCAAACCCCTCTCCCCTTAAAGTATATGTTTTGGCCCATGGGATGGGGTCCCCAGGGCCCAAAGGTCAACCCTATTCTGTATGGCAAAGTCTGTTCATGGTGTGGGGTTGGCAGCCTGCTGGGGCTTTGACCATAGGGCCTGGTGGAAGGCCAAGCCCTGTGATCAACCCACTTTTGTCCATGGCCAAAGGCTTGTGTATTATGCAGTTGCAGTTGGCTACCTGCAGGGAGTTGGAAGCAGGGCCTGGCTGCAACACAGGCCCTGCAGCTAACCCCATGCCATACACAAGCAAAGGCTGTACATGACGTGCAGTTGGCTGCCTCTGGGTGGTTGCATGCGGGGAGTTGGATGCAGGGCTTGGCTGCAAACCAGGTCCTGCTGCCAACCCCACGCCACGCATGATGAAAGGTCATGAACAGCATGAGGTTGGATGCCTGAAGGGGGTGTCAGCTGCTTCTGAGTGTGTTGGCCTGGGGCTTGGTTGCACACAAGGCCCTGTAGCCAACCCCATGCTGTGCACTGCCAAAGGCTGTGCACAGTGTTGGGTTGTCTGCCTGTGCCAAAAGCAGTGGGCAGTGGGGGGGGGTCTGCTTTACGTATGGTAATAAAATATTACTAGACTTGTGTCCAGTATGTTTCACACAAGTTTTTTATTCGGCAGACGTTGTCAACAGGGCAAAGATTCTACATAGTGTACACTAAGCATTGTAAGCAGCCTAAAGTTATTAGACAGAATCTTCATAGCATGACAATTTCTACATAACATAGAAGACTGTGTGCACCAGGTACTCAACTATGTACATGTGCTTGTTTTGCTTCATAAGATGAGTTATCTGTAACGTTTTCACCACAGTATGAAGGTGGCACATAGTATGATCTTTAGCACCTTCAGACATTGGTTATTTTTAGCAAATATTGACTTTTTGAAGCGTACATTGTTCTAAATAGATGCTTTTAAAATACTCTGTGGTGTACTTCACATGAGAGTTTCACTTTCTGCCAACAGTGTAGGTCACTTTGCCACTGGATTCAAGATAGCCTGGCTGATGATGGCTGTAAGCCAGAAACCGGTCCCAGGATGCTTGTTTCCGGTCCAGGGAAGACATGGCTTGGCAGTTCGTGCTGGACTGTTCCCATGAGGCACAGGGTCAGACTGATTTGCATATGGCCATGTCTGAACTGGGGTGGCGGAGTGAGCTAAAGAATGATGATGGATTAAACCCAGATCAGTTGACTGGGGGTGAGTGCTTGCAATGTTCAACACTCCGTCCATCATCCCCTTTGGTTTTGCTATGTTCGCCCTAAGTTGGCAGGGTATGCCCAGACGTGGGTCCCTTGCTCACTTTGCCACTGGATTCAAGATAGCCTGGCTGATGACGGCTGTAAGCCAGAAACCGGTCCCAGGATGCTTGTTTCCGGTCCAGGGAAGACATGGCTTGGCAGTTCATGCTGGACTGTTCCCATGAGGCACAGGGTCAGACTGATTTGTATATGGCCATGTCTGAACTGGGGTGGCGGAGTGAGCTAAAGAATGATGATGGATTAAACCCAGATCAGTTGACTGGGGGTGAGTGCTTGCAATGTTCAACATTCTGTCCATCATCCCCTTTGGTTTTGCTATGTTCGCCCTAAGTTGGCAGGGTATGCCCAGACTTGGGTCCCTTGCTCACTTTGCCACTGGATTCAAGATAGCCTGGCTGATGACGGCTGTAAGCCAGAAACCGGTCCCAGGATGCTTGTTTCCGGTCCAGGGAAGACATGGCTTGGCAGTTCGTGCTGGACTGTTCCCATGAGGCACAGGGTCAGACTGATTTGCATATGGCCATGTCTGAACTGGGGTGGCGGAGTGAGCTAAAGAATGATGATGGATTAAACCCAGATCAGTTGACTGGGGGTGAGTGCTTCCAATGTTCAACACTCCATCCATCATCCCCTTTGGTTTTGCTATGTTCGCCCTAAGTTGGCAGGGTATGCCCAGACGTGGGTCCCTTGCTCACTTTGCCACTGGATTCAAGATAGCCTGGCTGATGACGGCTGTAAGCCAGAAACCGGGCCCCGGATGCTTGTTTCCGGTCCAGGGAAGACATGGCTTGGCAGTTCGTGCTGGACTGTTCCCATGAGGCACAGGGTCAGACTGATTTGCATATGGCCATGTCTGAACTGGGGTGGCGGAGTGAGCTAAAGAATGATGATGGATTAAACCCAGATCAGTTGACTGGGGGTGAATGCTTGCAATGTTCAACACTCCGTCCATCATCCCCTTTGGTTTTGCTATGTTCGCCCTAAGTTGGCAGGGTATGCCCAGACGTGGGTCCTTGCTCACTTTGCCACTGGATTCAAGATAGCCTGGCTGATGACGGCTGTAAGCCAGAAACCGGTCCCAGGATGCTTGTTTCCGGTCCAGGGAAGACATGGCTTGGCAGTTCAGGCTTGACTGTTCCCATGAGGCACAGGGTCAGACTGATTTGCATATGGCCATGTCTGAACTGGGGTGGCGGAGTGAGCTAAAGAATGATGATGGATTAAACCCAGATCAGTTGACTGGGGGTGAGTGGTTGCAATGTTCAACACTCCGTCCATCATCCCCTTTGGTTTTGCTATGTTTGCCCTAAGTTGGCAGGGTATGCCCAGACGTGGGTCCCTTGCTCACTTTGCCACTGGATTCAAGATAGCCTGGCTGATGACGGCTGTAAGCCAGAAACCGGTCCCAGGATGCTTGTTTCCGGTCCAGGGAAGACATGGCTTGGCAGTTCGTGCTGGACTGTTCCCATGAGGCACAGGGTCAGACTGATTTGCATATGGCCATGTCTGAACTGGGGTGGCGGAGTGAGCTAAAGAATGATGATGGATTAAACCCAGATCAGTTGACTGGGGGTGAGTGCTTGCAATGTTCAAAACTCCGTCCATCATCCCCTTTGGTTTTGCAGAGTAAACTCTCTCCATAGAGTAAACACTGTTACATAGCCCACTTTTCCACTTATATCAACTTTATTTCTCAGCGTAGGTTCATTGACTGTGAGGGGTTTGATGCAGATAAAAGCTGTCCGTAATAAGGCATTAATATTGGTTAATTAATTAATTAGTTAACAGATGTTGAGTATCTTGAGGAACTTGGCTTTCTCTTAACAGTTCTATACATAATGAACACCGTGTGTAATGAGACTTTCCCATATATCTGTGGTTGATTGTTAATTTGAACTATGCTACCCTGTGATGTGCATGGTATGGGGCCAATGCTCAACATACCAGATGCTTGCTAAACCTAAGGGTTTTTTTAATCTGTGATGGCATTAATGATGCTTTATATTATTCAGAACTATTTTGCGCTTACTTTTAGGCTCCTAATGCCATGCTATTTTATAGAGCAATGTGCAAAAAAGAAGCTTGGTTTTGTCATTTGAGATATCATCAGTGATGTCATAAATTATGTCATATAACATGTGATGAGTGATGTAATATTTGAGGTCATAAGCAGTGAATGGCGTGGCGCAATTTATAACTGGTAAATTTCTGTGTTTTCTTTAGTTCAAAATGTTAATGTTGTCACTGACATATTCACCTAACTATAGCAGGGAAACATCGTTTACATCGCATGCGATTCATCGCATGCCATTACAACGCGGTTGTTACAACGACCGCGTTGTTACATAGCAAACCATTACAACGCAAGTATTTACAACGACTTGCTGTAGGGGGCAGAAGGTGCAGGATTTAAAATCCAACACCTTCCTTACTGTTGCACAGACTGGAGCTGGAATAGTAAATTATACTATTCCAACATTCAGCGCCCCCTACAGCAAGTCGTTGTAACGACTTGCGTTGTAATGGTATGCGATGTAACAACGCAGGTCGTTGTAACGACCGCGTTGTAATGGCATACGATGTATCGCATGTGTTGTAACGTCGCATATTCCTATAATGTTACTTTAACCTTTGGTTGTTTTCAGCGAATTTCTACATTTTATTTAAACAAAACAAATCTTTTTATCACATCTAACTATATCATTACTTTAACCTTTGTTTCTGTTGCTCGAATATGAATTTACCTTGAAAAAGCAAAAGACAAGAGATGCTTGGCAAAACAGGAACTGTTGGTTTAATTAAACACTGCGGTAGGGAATACAGCTTACAGAAAAGGGTCTGAGGACTATCTCAAAGTAGAATCAATACGAGCGATTTTTAAACAGTTTTGGGAGCAATAAAACTGCATCTTGTGATCCTTGAATGGTAAAAGAATGTGGGCCTTGTCTGTGGACTCATAAATATTAGGTCCCTGATAACAAATGCAGGTGGGCCTTGACCTTGAGTGGACACAATGTGGGCCAGTGGGTAGTGTGCCCAGATGTCTGGCATGAGGGGGGCGTGATCACTGCGTATACCGTGCGTGTTGTGTCCTGATTGGCTGCGTTTTCCCAACTCCATGTGGCATCTGACTTTATGTTGTTTTGGGAATGTGCGCACCCCTCTGGCCATGCGCGCTTTATAACGGCCAATTTCCTTGGACTATTGTGGTGTTGTTGCACTTATCTTGCGAATGGAGTTTCCTGTTTGCACATTTGTCAGCCAGCTACGCTCCACCCCACCTGTGACCTGTTGATCATTTACAGCGAGCCTGGGTTGCAGACACAGTCTGATCACATATTTTCGAGTTGGGGTTGATGGAGAGTTCATACCAGGTGAATTTAACAATAGCAGTGCGATTTCTTTCGTGTATGCGAGTGTACTATCATAAGCATTAGCATCATTTTTTATCAATATCAACATTTGTTTCAGTGAATTTCCAGGGTTAAAGTAATATTTTATTACCATACGTAAAGCCAGTCCCACTGCACACAGCCTTCGGAAGTTGCAGGAGGTTGGCAGCAGGGCCTGGCAAACCCACAAGGAGGCGGCCGAGCCCCTTTCAGACAGCCAACCTCACACTGTGCCAGACCTTTCCTCACGTGTGGCATGTTTATGGTCGCAGGGCAGCCCTGAGTCTATCTCCCCGCAGGCAGTCATCTGGAGGCAGCCAACCCTATGCCACGCACAGTTGTATGACGGAACAACGAGTTCCTCAACCCCGTATACCTAAACAATGTGGTCTGTATAACGACTGTGTCTTAACCACGCATTGCTTTACCAAGCATGCCTTTACCAAAAATGTTTGTGGTAAAGGCATGCATGGTAAGAGGGTATGCGTGGCTAAGGTTACCACCCCCCTCCCCTCCACCCTGAGGTACAAACTCCCTCCACCCTCCTTCTGCCCTGAAGTGCAAATACCCCTACCCATTCCCAACCCCCCCACTGTGTCCTCCCCCTGCCCTAATGCCTAAAACTCTGTCCTAAATACTACCCCAATCTCCCCTAAGCCCTAAAAGTATACCGACCTCCTCCTGAGTCCTAAAAATGACCCGCCCTCCCCAATCCCTAAAAACTACCCCATCCCCCTCCTTGAAGCCTTAAAACAACCCCTAAAAAATACCCGCTACCCCCTTGAAAACTACAATGAACCCTCTCACCCCTGAAAACTACCCCAAACCCCCACCACACCTGAAAACTACCCCAACCCACCCCTGAAAACTACCCCAAACCCCCACCATCCCTTAGAACTACCCCGAACCCCCACCACCCCATAAAACTATCCTGAACCCCCACCACCCCTGAAAACTACCACAAACCCCCCAGACCCGGCCCCAGCCCCACTTACCTGTCCGTGTCCGCTTCCCGATGCTCCTCTTTACCCACCCATTCTGAACACTAGAGCGCGATTTACCTTAACCATGCATGTGCGTGGTTAAGGCAAATTCGTTGTTCAGGCAAGCGTGGTTATGCTTGCGGGCTTCCAGAACTTATGGCTCTGCCCTCGTAGTTCTGGATGTTTCCCGCCACACACAGCCTTTGCTCATGCATGGTTAGCAGGAGAGCCTGTGTTGCAGCCAGGCCCTGCTTTCAACTCCCCACATCTTTTGGCCGTGCACAGCTTGGGGTTTATCAGAGGGCTTGGCCAGCCACCAGGCCCTGTAGCCAAACTGCCATCAGGCTGTCAATCCCACACCATGCACAGCCTTTCCTGTACACAGCACAGGGTTGGCCTGTGGGCCCTAGGGACCCCATCCCTTTGGGCGACAACATATATATTAAGAGGATGTGGGCATTCAACCCCCTCCTTGCCCCTTATATGGTCCAGGGGACCTCATCCCTTGGGGACAAATACAATTAAACTGTGGAGAAGGGTGTGCTTCCCCCCTCCCTAAGCCTTAATATCCCCCAGGGACAACATCCCCCGGGCCAAATACAATAAAAAATGGGAGGGGGCCAAAATCTAAGGTGACTGGCTGTTCCACCCCCTCCCAATCCTTATTAGGCCCTGGGCACCCTATCCCCAGTCACCAAATTTAATTAAAAATGGGAGCCTTATCAGGCCATGGGGATACCATACTCCGGGGCAAAACAATAAAAAAGGGGATGGGGACCATGTGGCACCCTCTCCGAGACTCATTAGGATCTGGGGACCCCATCCCTCAGGGCCATTTGTAATTTAAAGGGGAGGGGGAGCTCTTGGCCCCCCTACTGAATCTTATTAGGCCCTGGGGACCCCGTACACCAGGGCGGTTTTCTTTTTAAAGGGGAGGGAGGCCAAGTGGTCCCCCTCTCCAATCTGTTTCGGCCAGGGGACCTCTTCCCCTAGACCAAAGTATATTTTAAGGGGGGGGGCATGCAGCCCACATCACAAAGCCTTCAAAAGGTCCTGGGGACCCATCCCCCAGGGCCACTCCTTAAGTTAAAGAAAAAGGGGCTGTGCAGCCTCCCTCCCTGAGCTGTTTTTGGACACAGGGTTATCTTTTCCTGGGGCCTGCATTAATTAAAGCTAGGGGCCCTCCCAGGGCACTCATCATGCACAATGTTGGAGGGCAAGGGGGCCACAGATGGAGCCTCAGGGCCCTCTGTCCCCAAGCTGATCCCTGCATTCTGCAGGAGCCGGCATTGCTCCCGTGTGCAACTGTGGGAGCCGGCATTTCTCCCACTTGTAGGGAGCATCTATTTATGCTGACCCCTCCAGGCTGGAACAATATGTTGATCTGTTTCCCTGCCCGCAGCAAATCTTAAATCTGCTCCCAGCCGGTGGGAATATTTGTAAAGCTCCCACCTGCTGGGAGCAGACTTTAGGCCTCATTACGATGTCGGTTGGAGTTGTCTCCATCTGACACCATCTTGGTGTGTGAACTGCCCGACCATAGGTCGGCGGTTCCACACACTGAAGTAGGATGCAACACTGTGCAGGGATTTTCAAGGGGGCAGCATAGGTGCCCCCCAGGGCCACAACCGTAGGCCACGGAGGGATGGGGGCACTGCTAGGGGCCCCCAAAGATGCTTTCCAACAACCTTTCCATGTCAGAAAGGACAACATGGAAAGGCTGTCAGAAACTGACATCATGATCCCGACGGCGCAAACACCGTCCTTAAGGGATTATTCAATTCAATAAACTTTATCTCGGTTATCAGACCATAAAAGTACAAAGTGCATTAGATACATTTCTTGCGAGGTTACATATAAAAGTTCATTTCTTTAAAAAAAAAAAAAGATAATATTAGATCAATTTATAAAACGTATTATGGAGGGATATAAACCGTAAAAGACTATACACATTGAAAGACTTTTACGCAGTTAATTGGCAGAATAAAAGCATCAGCAGTCCCTAGGGACCTAGCATCCAAAGCAGTAGGGCCCGCTGTGTTGTCTACGCTTCACATGCGCGTGTGCAAATTTCCTACCTTTATTACTAGGTGAACCTAATAGGGTTCATACTATTGGACCTGGTGAATAAGATGGTGATTTTAACTTTTGGATGTTTCTTCTAATTCCCCACATTTGGCCTAGGAATTTAGCAAGCGCACAGGCAAACAAGGGTCTTGCGTCAGATTTTTAAATGCGTAAAGCTGCACCATGTTCTCTGGTGCCCAGCTGCTTACAAATAGGCATTAACCACCTTCTTCTAGGGCTGGAATATGCTTGACAACCAAAGAGAACATGGGCGGTTGATTGGTTGGGAGCAGAGCAACATGGGCAGCCCTTACTCTGGCCTGTACTACACGACCAGGAACTTGTAAAAGAGATCAAGGGGAGTGTACCATGCCTAAATTGAATGTATAACTTTCTATCTGTTGGTGACTGTATAAGGTCAAGATAGCCTTCCAATGAACCAGACAGTTTGAAGTCAACAAATTACACTGTTAATCTGCCTAATTTATTATTCCTAATTTCGTTCTGGGCTACCCAATCCTAGTACATAGCTTTTACTTGCTGCTTTGATGGCGGCCCTAGGCAATTAGTACCATCTCACTGTCCTTTTACCCCAATGCCTTTAAGTAGACATTTGGGGCACGATGTACGACTGATTTTTGCACGCGCAAATGGGTTTTAAACCCGTTTGCGCATGCAAATCCTATAGTCATGTACTAACCCTATTTTGCGAGTCGCTAATTAAATAGCGAATCGCAAAATAGGGTTAGCGACTCGCTATTAGTAAGGGGTGTTCCAAGGGCGTCCCTTCCTAATAGCGAGTCTGAACCCTATGTAAGAATATTTTGCGACCGCAATTGCGGTTGCAAAACACTTGTAGTTTACCACCCTCTTCAAGAGGGTGATAAACCATTCGCAAACGGGAATGGGTCCCCAGGGGACCCCTTCCCCTTTGTGAATGGGGTGGAAACATTTTTTCAGAGCAGGCAGTGGTCCCAGGGACCACTACCTGCCCTTAAAAAATGAAAACAAAATGTTTCATTTTATTTATATTTTAAATGGATCCCCTTTTCTTTTAAGGAAAACAAGATGCATTTAGAAAAAAAAACTGCTTTATTTAAAAGCAGTCCCAGACATGGAGGTCTGCTGACCCCAGCAGGCCACCATCCATGGGAGTGCCAGCCATTTTCAATGGGGTTGCAAATTGCGACAGCCTCATTAATATGCATGAGGCATGCAATTTGCGACCCCATTGGGAATCGCAAACAGTGTCTCAGACACTGTTGTACATTGGCAATTGTGACTGGCAAATTACGACTGCAATTTGGCGCAATTTGCGAGTCGCAATTGCCGATGGTCGTACATCTGGCCATTGATGTTTCTGATCCATCCTATCTTCCTAAATACATCTAAAGTACAAACTTCCTCAAAGGCTGAAGCATAGGGAGGCAGTTCAGGGGTCGAAACTAACCTCTGCCAAAAGAGCAGCGGGCAGAGTTTTGCTAGGTCTATATTAGATTTAGCACCCATGTCCAATTTGAGGGGATATAGTGGTATACTTGGGGGAAGTGACACTAGGTTCCTTAAAAATGCAGTTACGTCGGTCAGTCTTTCGAAGCCCCACAGCTCGGCCCCATATAGGGTGCAGCTCACGGCCTTACTTTTGTAAATCTCTAGGGCAGGTGCAAGAGGTTTGGTGTACGAGCACAATGTTCCTTCCTTAAGGCCCCAACCATTTGCTTGAACTTTAAGTTTCCCTTAATTAAGTGTGTATTCCAGGTCATGTTTTCAGAAAATTTAATACCCAGATATTCAAAGCTATTCACCCTCTCTAATGGAACGTTGTTTAGGGTTATGATCGGTTTCTGACATCGGAACCGAGTCGGATTTCTCGGCCGGTTTGGAGTCCGACCGTCGTCATTGAAATACAGTGGTCGGACTTCAAACCACTGATGTCAGTCGGAAAGCCTCCGCCCAGCGGTCGAAGGTTTTCCGACAGACATGGAAATAAGGCCCTAAGTGTTTTCTCCCATTTGGCAGGAGTTTTAAAAATGCTCCCGCAAGGCTGGATCAAACACAAGCTTTTTTGCATACACCGGTGTGGACAGGGAAACCACTGCCTCCTGGGGTGGGCTACCTGGGACACAGTGTGTGAGCCTGCCGGGTGATGGGGTCCCTGGGGCCATTGAAGGCTCAGGGAGGTGGGCCGTGTGGCCCTTCTCCCCTTAAATAATCAGCCACAGGGGATGGCGTCACAGCAGCCTTTGAAGACTCAGGAGGGGGCCACGGGATCCTCGTCACCTTATGGAATGCAGCCCTGGGGCTTATAATTGGAGAATGCAACCCCGACTGCCATTTGGATCACTGACAGAATATCGGGAAAAAAAATATTTTGTAAAAAATATACAGGACCAAAATGTCGCAAAGGTAAGTGAAAACAGGTACCTATAGATTTACTATTCTTAACTTCACATCTACATACTTTGAAGATGTATATATCGTCATGGGGCATATATTAGGAGTTATATACAGTAAAACTTTACTTACCTATAGAAATTTACCTACACAATATTTTTGTCCTCGATATTCTTGACACGATATTTTGTCCACACAATATTTTTCTCTGATATTTTGTTTGAGCAAGTTTCTGATTTATTTTGTATTTTGGCCCCCGAGGGTTGTCCCTGCGGGAACTTCAGCACAGGAAACTAATTCCCCAATTCCTGTAATGGCTGCCACCAACATTTTTCCAATGTTGCCTGGCAGTCAATTGGAGCACTCGCTTGGAGTGACTTGGCCCAGGAGAAAAATAGCTCCCTGGCCAATGAGAAAGCTTTATTTTTGAATTGGTGCTCCTCAAGGGTCGCTCGCAGACCCAACCGTCCAGTTATACCAATATTTATCAACCTTAAACCGTTCGGTGCTGAGGATAGCTTGGAGCCATCCTCAACAGTGGTGGGCGTGTGCTGAGGATGGCTCCAAGCCATCCTAGCAGCCACCCATAGTGGAAGCACAGGTCCTCCCCTTGGGCCACCCGCAACATGCCCCCACCAGGGCTGGCAGTGGAAGCACCTCTGCTGCCACCCATGCCACCTCCCATGGCATACTGATGACATCGGAATGCACACCATGTGCCGAAGTCATCATTAAAGGCAGGAGACGCGCTGGAAGCCATTTGCTTCTAGCATGTCGCGAGAAAGGTGAGTTCCTTTTCCGGGGGGGGGGGTTTATTTGAAAACAGACACAGGGGGAAAGGAAAGAGCTTTTCCTTTGACCCTGTGCCTATTTGGAGAGGATTCCTGCTCCACTATTGCAGGTGGGGCCACGATCGGGTAACAGGAATCCAATTCACTAGACCACCAGGGATTTGTTTATCTGTTTTTGGGGAAGCAATCCCTTAGGCAAGGGTCGTTCCCCTGGCGGCATACGGCATCCATGTTTCTGCCCCCCTTGGGGACTAGTTTGGCCATAATCTGGCCGATGTACCCTCGGGGGGCGGGGTGAGTTGAAACCCACTAGATGCAGGGATTTTACTTGCTAAAATTGTGGGGAGCGACCAGTTGGGCAAGGGTCACTTCCTTGGGGAAATATTTTGTGTCTGTGTTTCAGCCCCCCCCCCCCACCGGGGGCTAGTTTGGTCCTTTTTTTAACTGGTCTGCCCCCGGGGGGGGTCAAAAACCACTATATGCTGAGGATTTTACATAAAGAAATTGCAGGGAACAACCCCTTGGTCAAGGTTTGCTCCACTGGGGAGGCAATATTTTGTATCTGTGTTTTGGCCCACCTGCTGGCTTGTTTGACACTTTCTTCTGCCAATCTGATCCCTGGGGTGGTCAAAACCCACAAGACACCAGGGATTTTATCGCTCTACTTGGTGGATAATGTTTTTTTAGATTCCAACTGTCCCCCGGGGTAGATCAGCCGTTGTTAGGCCGATCTGTCCACTGGAGGGGGCAGAAGCTCACCGGACACTAGGGAATACGTTTTTGAAGGGGAGCGACCCCTTTGGTGAGCCATACTTTTTTTTTTCATCTGCATCTCACACAAAGCCCACTAGACACCAGGCATTATGTTTGGAGGGGGAGCGACCCCTTGGGTAAGGGTCGCTCCCCTTGGTTTTTGGTATTTTTTTAGAGGTTGGGTCTCAGGGTGGGTGGCAACAATTGAGTCTCCTGGGAAAAAGGTTATGTATATGGTGTGTGAGCCGCTTCTGGGGTAAGGTTTACTTCCATCTGGTGGTGTCTTTTTAGGTTGAGCCTCAACAGCGCTTGCGCTGTCTGCAAGACCTGTTGTATTGTATTCTATGTGTATTCAAACTTTAAGTGGTTTCTATTGGCTGTTGCTTTTGCCATTCAGAAATGCAGGCTTTTTATTGGTGTTGTTTAGCAACTGTCCCTCCCTTGTGTGCTTGTGGCGATTTCACTTAGTGACTATGTTGTTTGGCCATCACACTGTGTAGCGTGTGATGGCCCCTGTTTATCTCTTCTTTCAGTTTACGGGACGTGCATCTGGTGCTAGCACTGCCTGGAGGTGGATCCGAGCCAGCTGCTGAGTCACCTCTCCCCACCCGCCCTCTCTATAAGCAGGCTCCTCAAGCGGCAGCATGTGGATCCGAGCCCCGGCGAACCATTAATTGCATCAAAGATTCCCTTGCCGGTGGCATTTCAATTGAAAGCACACAAACCATAAATGCTCACAAAAGTATTGCAGACATGCCAACCCTCCCGATTCAGGCGGGAGACTACCGATTTCAAGGCTAGTCACCCGCCTCCCGATTCCTTCAAGTAAAAACCTGATTACTCGGGGGTTTCAGCTGACAGGGCTTGGTACTTGTGTAACATGGTGTATGCACTGCCAGCAACCTGCTCCTGCAGGCAGGCCAGTGCACAACACTTGCATCACCCTCTTTCTGCCTGCCATTGCACTCCATGCTTCTGAAAGGTAAGAAAAAAACGTGCATTATCGTTTCAAATGTCCGATCCTGCAGCAGCACACTTGCAAAGCCCATGCATGACAGTAACCCGATTCAAGGCCCCATTCTCCCGATTTTTTTCTTTAATCTCCCACTTTGCTCTTCTAAAATGTTGGCATGTATGGTATTGTAACTTTTTTTCCATCGGCATTCTGTTTGTTTTCAACAAAGTAGCATGTGTGCGCGTATGTTAATTATTTTTTTTATTTTAAATCCGTTCAGCAAAATGACTGCGTGTTGTTATCATATAAGAAAACGTTCTTTTTCTGGCATTGCACGTTGTGCAAAGTGAGTGCGTGTTGTCTGTATGGGTTTCATGGAAGCACTAAGGGCTACAGTCTGCAGTTCTCATACGTGCTCCGTAGGGGCGTGGGGACGGTGGGGTCTTGCCTACACCACAGCTGGATGGATCTCGCCCCGGACTTTGTTGTTTTTTCCCGGGGAATCCCTCATCATTGTGTGTGCAGCGTGGTTTCCTGGCTTCCTATTTCAGGCTAACTATGGAGGTGCCACGTTGTACCCAGCTCAAAGTGAGTATCTAACCTTGCTTATGCCACTCTGTCTTCTCTGCTGAAATGGCCGCCACATTTACACCAGCCCACAGGGAAGGCTCTGCATGCTCAGCCCTCTCTCTTTGTCGGTGGCTCTGTGCCACAGTACAGACTTCATGGCGCACGCCCTGGTCTTTAGTATAACAACTAGGCCTGGGCGGAAAACTACGCTACGCTCGCGTAGTTTGCGTAGTTTGCGCAACTACGCGCTACGCGAATTGCACGTAGCACAGTGCAAAAACGCGTAGCGGGCATTTTTTGCTTGCTCGCGGTCCTCAACGTCAAGTTGGCGACCGCAAGCGAGCAAAATGACATCCCGGCGAGACTTTTTCCTCATTCGCGATCAGCAACATCAAGTTGCCGATCGCGAGCGTGGAAAATAAACCTCCCGGCGAGATTCTCACCGCGGGGAGGTCAGGTTTCTCATTGCGAGTGGTCGCGTATGCTCGCGACCGCTCGCGGATGAGAAACTACCAGTCCGCATTGAGAAAACTGCCGCTCGAGTACAAATCTACTCGAGCGGCAGAAGACTGACCGCTTGCACTGTGCAAGATGCCGTTTGCAATGATTGCACAGTGTGGACAAGCATCCGGCACTGTGCAATCATGGCGAGCAGCATTTCCTACCGCACTACGCAGTTCGCGTGAGTGCTACGCATAGCTCGCGTAGTGCGAAGTGCACTTCGCGTAGCTACGCGTAGCGCTACTACGCGAACTACGCCCAGGGTTAATAACAACAAGGTGCGTGCGGATTCGTTCACACTACCATTCACACTGTGGGAGCAGTTTCTATTGTTTGCTGTAATGTTTTTAAACATGTGAATAGTGGTGTGAACGAATGTGCATGCACCTAAAGTTGTGCTACAGGTGACTCCAGCGTTTTTTTGGGTAACAGTGGTAAAAATAGTGAGAACTCTGTAAGTGGCACACAGCCGGGTGCTAAGAGCAAAAAGATCAGCTGGTTTTGTTAAGAATGAGGTTAGTTAGCCAACAGTGCCATTGTGAAGTTAATGTAGAGAGTTTGTTGGTAGCTTTTTGAAATGCGACACACTTTGTTGGTAAAAAAAAGAACAAGTTGTGCGCCATGAAGTCTGTAATGTGAGAGCAGTTTCTATTGTTTCCTGTAATGTTTTTAAAGGTGTGAATGGTAGTGTGAACGAATGTGCACGCACCTTGTTGTTAAACTAAAGACCAGGGCGTGCGCCATGAAGTACGCCATATGCAACTAACAACTATTAACCAAGCCAATAGTCCTGGCTTGCTGTAGGTGTAATGTTGATTGTTATATTTATTATATATCTGGATGCAAAGCCAGAAAGAAGCATCAAAATATCAGTCGTGCGGCACATAATGCTAATGAGAAAGTTCTAACTTAGTGTTTTAAGCCACGCCCTTAATTTTATCCGCCACGCCCCTTTGAGAGGCCCCCCAGTTTTTTCATCCCATTTAACGCCCTGCCAATATCTCTAAAATTTGTGATTTGCATGTGAAAAGTTTTAGGAATAGTAAAGGTGGCCGTGATCACTTCCGTGAAATGGTAGCAATGTTAAGTGAAAATGTGACTTTTATTTTTGTTTTTGGTTCATAATCGAGTTAAGGCAGCAGGAAACCCAAGTCACGGTTCTTAAACAAAGGGTGGAATAAATCAACAACTGTACAAAACACGGGCCTCATCTGAAACAACGGAAATTTAATCATATGATGTTGTTCCGATGCCAAGGCTTGAACATGGTTTGCCTATATATATATTGCAAAGTCGTCACTTCTGAGTGTTATGCTGTGTCCGCTCCTCTGAAGAACTTAACATAAACACGGGGGATTCTGTGCAACACATAACCCTCTTTCCATGGGACACAGTTTTAGAGTTGCGTATACTTTAAAATGTTTCCATTGTTATGTGTGAGGGTGTGGCGTAATGCCGGAGTTGGTGCTTTTGGAGCAGAGAAAGTAGGTTGGAGCCTAACTGGGCTCAACATCATGTTGTTGTGTAATCCAGTAAAGCGCTTGAAGTTTGCACGCTATACAACAGGAAAACAATTTTTTTAAGTTACATATAAATAGTGTGGCAGGTGCACGTAAGTGTTTTTTTTGTTCACCCTGAGGGTAAAAATGGAGAGCCTGAAAGAGACTGTTCTCGGAGCCTGCTTTTGAGAACTGTCAGTTGTTTTCCTGAAAATAGATCTTGTGAGATAGCTTAGTGGCTTGAGCACATGCTGCATAGGTCTGAGTCATCTAATCCTTGTTGAGTTATGTACCTTTGAGGATTTAAGCATTTTTCCTCCATATTAATTGGGTATTATCATTACCAAACTACTGGTAGTATTTTCTTCCGAAGGATCAAAGTTGTCCTGCTCGATCCGTTACTTAAGCCTGTTACAACCCAGTTAAAAATAGGTATTATTATTAGTCACTTCAATAGTACTAATTTTATCCAGTTCACTGGCATTTGTTTCTTTCGTTGTCCTTTAAAAAACCTTGCTTTCAAGTGACCTACCCAGGATAATGGGCTGCATGGGTACACGCTTGTAAGGTTCCAAAGGCGAGACCTATTGGCTATGCCAATGCTTGTTTTTTTTCTAGCAAACATCCCTGGGCATGCTGGAACTTGTAGGCTACAGTCAGTTATTGCTGCAGTGCTGAATCCTGATTCATGTGCACAGTGCAGATCAGTTGCTGATCTGATGGTGTAGGTACCAATGCCAGGTACATAGAATCCACGTTTAGCTGTCATGTTCCATGTGTGCCTCAGAGGATTTTTCTTGAGGCAATTTTAGTGGCAGAGAGCGATTGATTTTTTTAACAACGTAAATATTCTTGCCACTAGATTCCAGTCCATAGAAATTGTCTTCCACGAGCACCCGTAGACAATAATATTTTTTCAAATCTTGTATTTTCAGTGATATGACCACCGAAGGCCCTGATTTTATATTAAAACAGAGCTTTGGACTATACCATTTCCCGCTGAAAGGCAATATTTCTCTCCTTGTGTTCCCATACCTGGTGTGTCACGCAGTTTGATGCTTATCTTCCCTCCATGTTAAAGAACAGTAGATGTTTCAGCACCCAGGCTAATGTGCTGCATAGCTAAATACATATAAGGTCCCAAAGGCGAGACCGATTGCATTGCAAATGCTTGTTTGTATTTGTCATGGCTCCTTTTGGGGTAATATTAGTGTCTTTTGATTGAGCATGCGCTTATTTAACTATCTTTCACATTTTTGGATGTATGACAGTGGGGTTAAATTACGCCAATGGAGTTTTGTACTAAGTAACAACAATACATGTGATCCTGCGATGGGTATTAGTGATTTATATGTGATTTGTTCTATAGTAGTTACCCCGAGGAAGGGCAATTATTGTCCAAAATGCATTGGGTTATACGATCTTCATCGTGCCATGTGGAACAGTGAACCCCATTCATTTTGAAGAAAAGCCTGGAGAGGCATCTGTTGAACTTATTGTTAAAATATACAGTATGAAAATGTTTGTATTAAAAATGGACTTTGGATCAAACGAGACAGACATGGATTAAAAAAAGGAGTAAAAATGGCAGAAATTGTTTGAACTTATTCGTTTGTGAATTCATAATTTCATAATTGGGCTATGCCTCCTTCGTTGGGACCTGCTGAGGTTCCAGCTTATATTCAATTTCTAGATTGAAAGATCGCCACTTTCCTTATTACTTTCCTCCCAGACCCCAAAAAAACTTTCCATGTAGGAGATGTAGAGTCTGTGTCCTAAGAGGCGTGCGAAAGAAAAGTCATATATACTGCTCCGAGTGTCCTTCTAATCCTGAGCTATGTGTGCCCACATGTTTTAAATCATACCACTCCCAACTCAAGTATTGGGAGCGAACCATGAGAGTAAAAAGGGAACTGACTGGTCTGTATTGTTTTATATGTTTTGGTCAATATCACTGTAGACAGTTGTTAGATGTATTTAGTTAGACCTATTGTGTTTGTAGTCATAGTTGGTTTTTCATCTCCCTGGTTTGTGTTTTCTTGTTTGTTAAAAAAAATGTGATGGTGGTGTGTGTGGACAGGCGCTTGGCTGGTGCTGTGTGTGAACTAGCAGTTGGATGGCAGTGTGTGTAAACTGGCACTTGGCTGTTGGTGTGTGTAGACTGGCACTTGGCTGGAGGTGTGTTTGGACTGGTGCTTTGCTGAGGGGTTGTGGAGTGATGCTTGGCTGGTGGTGTGCGTGGACTGGCGCTTGGCTGGCAGTGTGTGTGGACTGGCAGTGTGTTGGTGGCTGGTAGCTAGTATGTGTACTGACTTGCTTGAGGTGTGTTTGTCAGTTGTCTGTTGTTTGGGTGCTTCGTGGTGTGGTTGGTGTGTCAGTCTTGTTTGCGTATTAGAGTAATGGGCCCTTGAAGGTGCTGTCTGAAATGTAAGTGTTGCACAGGGCCTGCAGCTGGCAGTGTGAATGGTTTTCTATGTGTGACGCATGAAAGGCATGTGAATGGACTGTAAAGCAGTTGATGCCTTGACGTGGCTTTACAGCTCACAAGCTGTAAGTCAGTGGTTCAGTGTTCTGATGTTGAAATTATTAACAATTACTTTTACAGATTTTATTTTGTAAAGTCTTTGGCGAATAATGTTTTATTATGAACCATTTACATACACTTGTGCCAAATTTAAATAGTACGCCTGTGGTTGACTACTAGAGAAGTGTGCAATAATGTTTTGATGTTTTTTAGCTTTTGTCAGTGTATACTCTCTCCGTAGTAAACACCTTCTGCCCTCACATGTTTTTGGAAACTGGTCACTAAGGGAATAATATGTGGTATGTTTTTTGTGGATCCCCAAAGGTTTACTTACCCAGACTTCCTTGTAAATTTGATTGATTGACAAAAACCTATTTTTCCTCACATTTCTTTGTGGGAAAATTGTGGGATGACCGAGCTGTCATACATTTTCTAGTGCCCGGTGTTCCCATAGGTCTCCCGATAATAATGCTCCCTCACTTGTGAGGGTGCCAAGTGCCCGCGACAGGGAAGGGCCCGAAACATATTGTGGAGAACATAAAATTATCCATTACAAAACAATCTAGTTGTGCAAGGGGGGGCACCTGCGTTTTTGGTCCCAGGCTTGGCAGCCATCCAGGGAAACCTACCAAACCCAGACATTTCTGGAAACTAGACACACAGGGAGTCCAGGGGGGTGTGGCGTGCATGGATCCCCCAATGTTTTCTTACCCAGAAAGCCCTGTAAAGATGTAACATTGAACATAAACACTATTTTTGCATGCATTTCTGTGGCGTAAACTACAGGAATGTGCAGGGATCCACAAAATTTCTACCACCCAGCGTTCACCAACTTGTCCCAATAAAAATGCTACTCCACTTGTGTGGCTGGCCCTAGTGCCTGTATCAAGAATGGATCACACCAGGGTAAGCAGAAGTCCTCATGCAGGGGCTACCGTTGACCCTCATGTGATCCATTCCTGTTTCTAAATGGTAGAAAATTTGTGGCTGCCTGCAGATTCCAGGATTTGCAAAAAACACATTGTTTAGCAGTGGAAAAATGTGATGGGTCTATGTTGCTTTTGGCGCCCTTTCATGTTGCGGGCACATGGTCTACCCACACAAGTGAGGCCCCATTTTTCTCAGCAGACTGGGGGGAACACTGGGTGGTAAGATATTTGTGGCTGCCTGCAGATTCTAGGAGTTTTCCATGCAGAAATACAAGGACAATTTATTTTTAGGCAAAATTTGAGCTTTGCACACGATTCTGGGTAAAAACAACCAGGAGAGAGCGTCACAAGTTACACCATCCTGTCTTGTTTCCAAGAATGTGCTGGTTTGGTAGGTTTTCCTAGGTGCTGGCTGAGCTATGGCCCAAAATCCACAGCTACCCACATTGCAAAAAATACATTGTTTTTCACTGGAAAAATGTAATGTGTCTATGTTATGTTTGGCGCCCTTTCCTGTTGTGGGCACTTGACCTACCCACACAAGTGAGGCACCATTTTTCAAAGGAGAGTTGGGGGAATGCTGGGTGGTAGGAAATTTGTGGGTCGCTGCAGATTTCAAGAGTTTTCCTCACATAAATGCAAAATTTGTTATTACCAATTGCATATCTCTATGTTTGTGCCTTTCAAATGTAAGCACATGTGTAACACAGAAGACATTTTACAAAATGGCTTCTGAAACACATGTCAATATGGGTACCCATAAATTCAAAGATGTACAAACAACCACTGCTCCTAAACTCAGTATCAGGTGTACATTTCAGAAATACAGAGTTTTCCTTTTTCCATTCTTTATAATTTATTATATGAATTGCTATATAGTCGGTACACAATTAAAAACCATTGTAAAGTGCAATTTGGTTGTTGGCTCTGGGTACCGTGGGTTCTTAGAGCCCTATAAGCCCTATATATCCCCACAACCAGAAGGGCCCAGCGGATGTAACAGGATATTGCTTTTGAAAGCCCGTCATAGTAAGAAGAAGTTACAGATGAAAACGTAGACACAAATGGCTTTTTTTAAACTCAATTTCACTCTTTTCGTTTTTTATTTCAACTGTTACTTTTTATAGGAAAACCTTGAAGGATCTACAACAAATGACCCTGTGCTGATTTGAGAATTTTGTACAGTTTTTGTATAGTTTTCAGAAATGTATATCTGCCCAGGTTTCACCATGGATTTCGCAACCGTTTCCATCACAAACTGGAAAGAGGTTAAAACACAAAAATAGAAAAATGGGCTGTCTCAAAGTAAAATGCCAAAACTGTGGTAAAAAGTTTAGTTTTTTTAATCAAGTCTGCCTGTTCCTGAGAGATGGTGATTTTAGCACTGCAAACCTTTTATTGATG
Organism: Calotriton arnoldi; assembly: GCA_963921515.1. Classification (NCBI taxonomy): domain Eukaryota; kingdom Metazoa; phylum Chordata; class Amphibia; order Caudata; family Salamandridae; genus Calotriton; species Calotriton arnoldi. Next base: position 105,268 of record CAWUFW010015063.1, read on the forward strand.
GCATTTGCAGGAAGAAACAGACACTTTCTTGTGCAACACTTAATTCCCATTTTCCCCCCCAAAAAACAAAATGTAGGCATATTTTGACTAATTTCTCAGTCCCCTCCAGGGGAATCCACAAGCCCTGGGTACCTTTAAATCACCAGGATGCATGCAAATTTGGTGTGAACACCTTATGTGTACAAAAAGTTATGGACACCTAAGCATAAACCCCAAATATCCCAAAAAAGGCATAGCACTAGGGGGTGGGGGCTAGCACCAAAGGGGTTAATTTAAAAAAAAAAAACTACAGAACGATTTACACCAGATCACACCAAATCACATTATGTGGACCAAGATCTAGCTTCCTGCCATATTTGGTGTAATTTGGTTCAGCAGTTTTTGCTGTAGGACTTCTTAAAGAAGTCTGTGGAAAATGCACAGGGATCTTACATTTTGTGATCCCCCCTTTTTTCTTGGCGTCAGCTTGACAGATCACCTGAAACTTTCCATGCACAAATTAGGCAAAAAGAGCACTTTTTTGGAAAGTTTTGTTGAGATTCATCAAATGGAGCCAAAGGTATTTACAACACAAAAAATGATTTTCCTGTGGAACAGCTGACTTAATTATAACTATCCAGTGGCGACTGCCACAGGATAATATATATATATAAACCTGAGAGGTGGTGTCCGAGAGAAAAGGCTAAGACTCTTAGAATCGGAGTACATAATTCTTCTCAATAGATAATCTCCTGCAGGTTTGAATGTGGACAAGGAACTATTTGTACACATTGGAAGAGTACATGGATCTGTATTCAGAGACTGAGATGTGATCATTTTTCTTGTTACTTTCTCATTGTTATCTATGTTTCCCCATGATTTTTCTTTACATGGTGATCATCTCTCCCATACTTATAAACTAATCCGTAGGATCTGCGCATTGTTCGGACAACATAAACTAGGGGCTTGGTGCCAAGACCGATTCCGGACACACCCACGGGATATGTTGGCCTAAAGACCTGCTCGCTCACAGTGCCATCGTAAGCCCTCCTGTCCTTATCAGAGAGCGAGTGGTTTCTGGCAACCACTAAACATGACAACTCTCAATCAGGGGGATTGTAAGCGCGCTACTCACCCCACCCGTGAGGGTCTCAAGGCGCTGGGGGGAGGGGGTATGCCGCTCCGTTCAGCCGAAGAGCCAGGTCTTGAGGGTCTTCCTGAAGGTGTTCAGGGAGGGGGCGCATCTGATGTCTGCCGGTAGCTCGTTCCAGGTCTTGGCTGCGATGTGAGAGAACGATCTCCCGCCTGATCTGGCTCTGTGGATCCGCGGTGTTTCGGCCAGTGCGAGGTTGGATTATCGCAGGTTTCTTTTGGGTACGTGGAAGTTTATTCTGTCGTTGAGGTATTTGGGTCCGTTGTTGTGCAGGCACTTGTAGGCGTGGGTGAGGATTTTGAAGGTGACTCTCTTCTCCACTGGGAGCCAGTGGAGTTGCCGCAGGTGTTGGCTGATGTGTTCGTGCCGGGGGATGTCGAGGACGAGTCTGGCCGCGGTGTTCTGTACCGTTTGCAGTTTGCGGAGTAGGGACTTGTTGATTCCGGCGTAGAGTGCATTGCCATAGTTGAGTTTGCTGGTGATGAGTGCATGGGTGACTGTTTACCTCGATTCGGGGGGGATCCATTTGAAGGTCTTTCGGAGAATGCGGAGGGTGTTGAAGCAGCTGAAGGTGACGGCGTTGACCTGTCGGTTCATGGTGAGTGATGAGTCGAGTATGATGCCGAGTTCTTGGCGTGGTCTGAGGGTGTAGGTGGGTTTCCGAGGGCGGTGGGCCACCAGGTGTTGTCCCATGCTGATGGGGTGGTTCCAAGGACGAGGACTTCTGTTTTCTCGGCGTTGAGTTTTAGGCAGCTGTTGGTCATCCAGACTGCCACTTCTTGCATTCCTCTCTGGAATTTGAGTTTAGTGGTGGTGGGGTCTTTGGTGAGGGAGAGGATGAGCTGGGTGTCGTCGCCGTTGGATACAATGTTGAGGCCGTGTTGTTGGACGATGTCTGTGAGGGGGGCCATGTAGACGTTGAAGAGGGTCGGGCTTAGAGATGACAACTCTGACCCATCAGGGATCGTGAAAACAGTACAGAACCTTTTGCTCAGTCACTCGTGTTCACTTATTCTCAGAGAAGTATACAGAGAATACACAGTGGGACTTTTTCAATAGGTTTATTGAACCAATGTTATTCTTGTATAAAATACATGTGCTGCATAAATAGCAGATATAGTTCTACCATGGTGCTAAAACAGTGTATATATGCAGGCATATAAAACAAGGAAGTATTTGAGCATGCTCCTACTATGTGAAAGCTACTCTAAGTGTACCTAGAGTGTCTGTAGGTGTAAAGCCAAGAATCCACCCAAGGGACGATCCAACCCCATTACCTGATGGGAGAGAATGAAGGACCCCGTCTTGGTCATGAACTGGAAAACCCTCACAAGATGTCAGGCCACTGCATGGTATATTCTCAGCATGCAAGTACCCTCGGTGTCAGCTGCGGTGTCTCCTCTACTAATCTATCGGGATGCTCATCCTTTATAATAGAAAGCAGCTTTGCGATGTGCGTATAGATTAGTGATGTTGTGGATATGTAGATAGCCCTGTTGCCCCGTGGATGAAGATAGAGATGACATTTGTACATAGTGCAAAAAGAGACCTTGTACATGATGTTCAGGGCATTGTGATAATGTTGTGCAAAGCTAGATGTGTAAACAAGCTTAGTTTCAGGGAAACAAATACAACATTGTCGTACACGCAACTATGTGCAAAAGGTCACTGCCCAAAAATTTTATTGGGAGGACAATGTAAGAAATAAGCTGCTTCGCTACATAGGCCTAACTCGGGAATATAACAATGGATTCTTTGGATGATTCCCTCCTCCCTGTCTTTTCTTCTGCCATCTGAGACAAAATGAATATTCAAGATGTATTAAATGTGTATACATCTTGCTAAAGAACTAAGATGTAATTCAATTCCCAAAAGGAATTTATGTTGCATGGGTTTTTTGGAGAATTGTTTTAGGACTAATTTAGGATTTATTTGCTTTTGTGTTTTTTCGCACATAGATTACTGACTATGAAGAACCTTTCTGGTTTTCTCTTTAACAGCTAGTACATGGTACAGAGAGATTTAATTTTCAAGTTTTAATTTTCAATTGCATGTTACAGTTTTCTGGCAATACGGTAAAATGTCTTTGCTAGAAAGGTGATTTAGGGTTTGATTTGTAATCAACAGGCCACTTTGCCACAATTTTGTTAAGAAATGTTGAAATGCTAAAATATCAGATTTATGTTAGTAATCAACAAAGTCCGCAGAATAGATTTGATTTATATGTTGACAATATTACTTCTGAATTAATGAAGGATTTTCATTCTCCTGCAAACGAATGTGAACAGGAGTCTGTCTCCTAACCCCTTTTGGGGTTCTTTTGATTGTAGTGTGTATGCATGCATGGATGTTTTCTATGTCTATTGTAAGAGAATTGTTTTTAAAGGTGGCACCAATGTCTGGCTGTAGGATAATTTGGATCACCATTTTTTATAGCTCTAAGATGTCCAAGTATCGTTTTTATCACTGGGAAAACATACTGGCAACCACATGGGCAAGTCGAGACATATATACAGTAATCACTGTTACAGGTGATAAATTTACTTATGTTAACAGTTTTTCCTGTCAGTCACTTGTATGTTCTTCTGTTTTTACTTCCTATACATGCTCATCATCTCCCATACTTATAAACATCACGCTGTTCCTGCAATCATCCTTCCTTTTTCTTCTGTTTTCCCATGTATCTGTGTACCAGTATGTCTTTAACTGATCTAGATTTGCTAGAGGGTGGGGTGTCATCTGACTACCTGTCACAGGGTATGACTTTATAAAATGCCAATGCTTGGTGAGCATTCATTTGATAATAGTTGATTCACTGTTATAAGTGGTAAGTAATCTCACCTTATTAAGTTCACTTTTTTTATAACATTTCTTTGTGAAGAACCTATCACTGGAAAGCTTGCTCACCTTCTCGCTAGCATTTCTGAGTACCTTTGAGGGGTAGGCTCCAGTCGCGGCTCCTGGTGGGAGTGCTGCGGGGCGGTGGGGCGTGGCGGGGGAGGGGCAGGGTGGGGGGTAGTAAACTCAGGCATATGGCCGAACGGAGGTAAGTACAGAAATAAATAAATAAAACGAATTACATTGCACGCGCCATGCTCAAGGGATTACACCACACCAACAAACACACAATGCTCGATTGAAGTTGTACCTTCATGACAATTTTGATATAATTCTGTTCTGCTATTTTTTCTATCTCAGAATGCAAATCTTCCAATGGGATTTAACATAGAGAATCACACTTTTGGGACCCCCTCCCTTTTTCTTTTTCTGCTTAATTAATTGACACAAAACTTTCTGTGAAGTAAGCAAAGCTGGTGAATTTTTTGGGGCGAAAGTTTCATGCTGATTATTTGTTACTAAAAAAACAAAAAAAGGCTTTCCATTGAACACTCTGTCAATCAATCAAACAATACTTATAGAGCTCTGCTTGTCACCCAAGAGGTTATCAAGGCACTATGATGTGAAGTATGTCGAAGAGCCAGTTCTTGAGTCCCTTCCTGAAGTGGGTCAGCGAGGGTGAAGTGCAGAGGTGGAGGGGAAGGGTGTTGCAAGAAATGGCGGCAAGGAGGGAGAAGGAATGTGTGGTACCTGTGAGGTGAGCAGAGAGGAGGTTCAGGGGAGGTAGGTGGAAGTTCAGTTGACTGTTCCTGTAGGCAGGTCCTTGCTCCTGGAGGGCTTTGTAGGTGTGGGTCAGCTTGAATTGGCATCTTTTCTGGATGGGAAGCCAGTGAAGGTCTGGGAAGCCAGTGAAGGTCTTTCAGGTGCTGGGTGATGCGTTGGCACATTGAGGATCAGTATTGCTGCTGCGTTCTGGATCTCTAATCCAATCTTAACTACATTGGTGATATTGCTGCCAGTGAAATATACATTAAAAAAGCCATACAAAGTGGACATCTACAAATTTGAGAAATCTGATTGAATTTGCGCATGATCAATCCGTATTTCCCTTTATTTTATATTTCATTCATCTACAAGCATTTTCTGCCAAATCAATGTCAACTTAAAATATCGCACCAGCAAACAGTATTAATGAGTACCTGGTAGAGGCTGTGAGTATGCCATACCACATGGAAAGCGGTAGGGCTTACCTAGTACTGAGACCAGCATGTCTTGGAGGAGTACGGGGCGGAGCCTGGCCTGTTGGATCTTTGCTATTGCTGGGAAGTGAAGGTGTCTCCTTAGTCCATTTCACATATAATGGTGGTAAAGAAGACTGGTGTACCACCTTGATTTCCTGAAACATTGTGGGCTACTGTGAAAATGAAAAGGTGTGCTTTCGACCTCTTTCTGGTGCAAAAAGGAAAATGCCAACCATGATGTTGAGGGGATGGTAAAACTGACAGCAGCATCCCTCTGAGTCTGGTACTCCACACAAGGCTAGTGGTGCAAAGATGTAAATAAATGTAGGAAGGGATAAGAAATATGCAATCATCTAGTGTCAGGTAGTGGTTGAAGCAGCACAGTGAAACCCACCCAGAGTGTTATGGTGGGCCATGATGGGCGGCCATTTCCGGGAAGATAATCGCACCCACATACTAGAGATCTCCTGAGGCATGTGACATGGCTGGATGCATCAGGAAAACAAAATGGAAATGTAAAGAGACATTAAAAAACGTAGAGGAGAAAAAGCAGGTAAAGAGTTGTGGTTATTTTGGAACAGTGTGAAAAGGACGTGAAAGAATCCAACAGAGGAACAATGAAGTTATTTGTGCGCAGTTTACACATAGGTGTAAAATAATAGCGAAGGACTTACGAATGGTCCATGTGTCCATTTTAATTGTTATTGCACCTAGCACTTTGCTTTGCAGTGGCAAATAGCACCATACAGGACATGAAAACTGCACTAAACTCCGGGTTTATAAGGAGCTTGTATAACAGTTTTTTGCAGTTGTATTGACTAGTCCTTAATGACCCGGTGACTATGTTTCTAACCCTAGGAGCGGATGGAGATTAGTATGTAGGCTAGGTAAAAATATACTTGATCTGCAGCTTACACTATACAATTGTGATTGATGACTCAAAATGTTTGAACCATGAAAGTAATTTTCAAATGATTGAGGTGAAGAATCTCTGAAGAGGAAGATCTCGACAAAGCACTTTAGCATTCATAAGTATCTGCTGAGTGCATTGTTTCATACTCTGTGCGATGAAAGTTTTATTGAGCTGAAAAATAAAATACCCATCATTACTGATAGCACTCTAACCCTTTGTTTCTTCTCTCTTTAAATTCAGAAATAAGATCACACTCCAAAGAGAAATCGAGTGACAATAGCGTTCTTTATTTCAAAAGAGCTTTAGAGTTCAATTTACGTGGCTAGTAAACTCAGTCCACTCACCTGGGTGCGACATATATTAATGTATGCCTGTAAAGTAGGCTGAATGGACATCACCCTGGGCATAATCTAAAAAGAACACGTTAGCGAAGCCGGAGTCAGGAGCTGTGAATTTAAGTGCCCTACAGTCTATTTAATGAGGGTTTTAAATTATTGTAAAATTAGCATTTGTGTGGCATTTAGCAGAGGAGTAGACGCAGAATATAGTAGAATATATCAGTGCTTTAAGTGGGATGACAAAAGTGGGGGGGGTACTACAAGTGGCATGACCTATATAACTTATAACTAAGGGATTGGCTTAAACACGTAAATTACATTTCTGCGATTCCCATCGTGTGGTACACAACCCGTGTTCTGTCTCCTCTCTGAGCTTTCTGTTATTGTGCCCAATTATATAATACAACAACTGACACACACCTAAAACCAGCTCGGACTGTTGACTTTGTCAATGGTTGTTAGCTGTCTAAGATAAATGAAATACAACAATAATTTTGTTATAAATAATGTTGGAACTTTTTTTATTCTGAAATTGTGAGACTGTTAATTGAACATTACTGAGGCCTTTGAAAAGGGTAGTCTTTTTCAGATAAGTGTGCCATTTTCTCTGCACATCTCGTCCATCCGCAAATATTACACCTCATTTATCTCGTCTTCTGCACACTCTTTGCACTCGCTCCTGAATGCACTTTCTCACATCTCCTTGTCTTAGCCATCCTCAAACACAATGCACCGACTCACCTGTATGCACTGCCTTTTCTTTTACTTTCGCTTTGGTAATATTTTGACAACTGTGTACCCTCCTTCACACACATTTCTACAGAATCACAATTGCAACTGAAATATCTGACCATTGCTCTCTCTGATCTGAAGAGAGGCCAAGGATTAGATGACCATGAATTCTGAATACCTTTTTGACCCACTGACAAGCAGTGAGAAACTCGCACTGCATTCAGACTCAGCTCCAGAGAGCTCAAATTTGACTTGTTATTGTAAGAAATTGGGTTGTTGGTTGGATGGGGTGTGAGCCCTTTTCAAACAACAGCCACAATTCTTATCAGGGTAAACCACAAAAAGTCACTAAATTAATGTGGCTCAACCCTCTGGTAACTTGGAACAAAAGCAGTCGGACGTAACTTACAGTCAATGTGTAAAGAACTTATGCAGCACTTAAGCAGTAATGAAGTAATAACACAGCACAAGAAAAATCCCACATCAACAGAGAAAAATAGAGTAAATTTTAATAAAGTATTTGACATCAAAACACCGAAAATACAATCAACATAAGTTTTAAGTGTAAAATTGCTCCTAAAAGATCTAAGACCCAACTGCAGTCTTCTAGAGGAACGAGACCACGATGGAGCGAAGTTCACATACATGAAGTATATTGGGCCAGGGCTCCGCTTAACTTCGGACTTAGAAGAATTTTTAAAGAAAAATGTCTGAGAAGGTAAAGTTCAGTGGTGCAAGGCAGCCGGCGGTGTTGGAGAAAGAGGTGTCGTCGTCGGGAATCTGCTGGACGAAATTGCAGTGACTATATCTACGTTTGGACCATTTTTATGGAAGTCCAAAATCTCCAGGGGACTGAAGTTGCAGGCAATAGCCGATGAGCCTCCACGAGGCCAGATACCCTTTGTGTGAGAAGCCACTGAACAGGATTTGCAACTGCTGAGATTAACATAGCGGAAGCTGCCGCAAAATCAGGCCAACCGGTGATGCACCTTGGGCGGAACGGCGAGCCAGTAGGCCCTTGTCTCCTCTCAGTTCTCAAAGCACTTTTTGGCAGAAAGCTTTCCAAGTCCCAAGTCTTGCATTCAGGATATCTGAGTACCTTTAGCACCACTTTCAAGGGTCCAAGACTGTAGGGTCACCACTTGGAGGGTCAAGACTCACTTAGGCTGGATCCAGGTGCAGGTTTAAGATGGTTGGAGACTTTTCTGTCCCTGAGGCTCTGATCAGGAGGTGAGCTTACTACCCCTTGCAGTCACTCTGGAAGTCTTGTGTTCAAGCAGAAAAGCAGGTCTCGAGTAGCAGGGCAGTGCTCTGAGTGCACAGGGTAGGCATAGAGCAGTAGGGCAGTGCTCTTGCTGCAGCAGGGCAGTCCTCTGAAGTACACAGCAGGCCACAGGCAGCAGGGCAGTCCTCCGAGAGCCCTTCCAAAAGTCCAGAAGTGAACTGAAGAGTGGGTCTGTGGGACCTTTTATACCTGATGCCGGCTTTGAAGTGGAAGAAATCTCTGATGTTTTTCCCCACAGAAGTGTCTGGAATTTCCTTCCTCCCTGCCGGGTCTCAGTTTGTCTGCAGGCCCAACAGGCTACTGGGAAGTTCTTTGTGTTTGAGCTGAGGCAGTGTCTTTGAAGCGCAACTAGACCTGTGCACAGCTCTGAGCTCCATTCCTGCTTTGGATAGCCCACCCTGCCAACTCCCAGGCCTTCTATTGTGTAGGTTGTCTGGAGGAATACACAAAGGCCAACTGCCAACTACACCTAGTCATGTGACCCGGAAAACAGGCTGCAGGCACCAGATGGCTAGGAAAAGGAAATGCCAACTATCTAAAAGTGGCATTTTCAGAATTGTGACATAAAATTCGTAGACACCAAACATGTTATTTCTACCTACTCCCAAACAAATATTATCGCTTATTTAATATAATACGGTAACCTAATGTTATCCTATAGGAGAGATATGTCTCACAGTAGTGAAAAATGAATTTAGGAGTTTTTCAGTACCAGAAGATGTAAAACTTAAAAGTACATGTCTTAGGGGCCAATTATGAGTTTGGCGGTCCGACCGCCCGAATGCCACATCCGCATCATCTACGACACTGCTGCACCGGCAATTTACCGCCCACTGTATTACAAGTTGTGCTATCTGAAACTCCGGCGATGGCGGTCTACCCGGCAGAACCACGGTGGTCTGCAATGTTGGTGTTGCATCCACCAACGCCATAAGGTCTGCGGTCCACCCGCTGAGCATATTACAACTACACAGTTGTACTCACGGTCTCCCATCGGTGATTACTAAACGGTGGTTACCCAACAGCGGTTGACTGCCGCGGTACACATGAATGAAAACACCACAACAGTGACCATTGGATGGATTTAAAAACTACCCACCTGATGTGCTTTGGCAAGTGGACACACCTGCAAATCACACTATAAACACACCCCATCCCTGACCAGCATCCATTGCTTCACAAACATAGCACAGCAAGACAGACAGCCATGTTCTCTGCTTCCTATTTTCATCTTCCCATTTAGCACTCTCCACCACCTGTAATTTATGTTTTGCACCGTTTTACCTCTATCACTTGTTTCTTTTTCATTCATATACTCACTCACATTTAATTTTGTCACCAGGTCTGGAAAAAAAATTCACGCTTTACTGAGCAAGTGTTGACAGTCATGGTAGATGAAATTATTAGAGTAGAGTCACACATTTTTTAATCCCAAGTATAGCATGCTCCTCTCAGTAGGAAAACTGAAATGTAGGACAGAATAGTCAACTGAGTGAATGCTGTTGGTACCACCCTGCGCACATAGGCTGACATTAGGAAGAGGTGGAACGACCTCAGTCTGAGGGTGCATACCAGGTATAACAACTACCACCTGGAGGCTCAGAGGACTGACAGTGGCCCTCCCAGTGCACCATTACAACTCTTTCCCTGGGAGGAGAAGGTTTTGGCTAACCTGCATTTTGAGGGCTTGACAGGAATAGAGGGCGTAGTGGATTCTGGTAAGTTACACTTCAATAACTGCCACAATGTCACAATGTCCTGTATGCCCTCAACTCTGCTTTTGCCATTGTGTTATTTATCTACTTGCCTGACATGCAATACTCAAAGTATCTGAGATATTGGTTTGTCTGTGGCAATGTGCAATGCTGCATATAAGAACACATGTACCCAATTCCATGGCATGCTACATGTTGCAATGCTGCCTGTAAGTGCATTGCCATCAAAATATCATTCCAGGACCCATGGTATGTATTAAAATGTAAAAGTATGGTCCATCCCAAATGCATGTTGCCAACAGGTATGGTACACGAACCATTTGTCAAGTGTTGGTAAAGTGAGATTGAAGTGACTACAACTACCATGAAGCCTTCTCACTCCAACTCTAGCCAAGATACTAGACTCCCTTTGTCCCGTCTCACTTGTCTGCCATGTTACAACTAATCTACACTAGTCATGCAGCTTAACTTTTCTCAAGTGTTGGTAAAGTGAGATTGAAGTGACTTCAAATACCATGAGGCACTGTGACTACAGCTCTAACCAAGATGCCAGACTCCTTTTGCCCCTTCTCACTGGTCTGAATTTTACAACTGATCTACAGTTATCATGCAGCTTACCATTTCTTACGTGTTGGTAAAGTGAGATTGAAGTGACTATAACTACCATGAAGACCTCTCACTCCAACTCTAACCAACATGCTAGATTCTTTTTGCTCCTTCTCACTTGTCTGCCATGTTATTATTGATCTACACTAGTCATGCAGCTTACCAATTGTCAAGTCCTGGTAAAGTGACATTGAAAAGCTACCACTACTCCCATGAGGCCTTGTGACTGGAACGCAAAACAAGATGCTAGATTCCTATTGCCCCTTCTCACTTGTCTGCCATGTTACAACTGATCTACACTTATCATGCAGCATTCCTTTGTCAAGTGTTGGTAAAGTGAGATTCAAATGACCAGAAGTACCATGAGGCCCTCTCACTCTAACTCTAACCAAGCTGCTAGACTCCTTCTGTCCCTTCTCTTGTGTCTGCCATGTCACAACGGATCTTCACTCATCATGCAGGGTACCATTTGTCAAGTCTTGGTAAGTTCAGATAGAAAAGCTACCACTACTACCATGAGTCCCTGTGACTGCAACTCTAACTAATATGCTTGACTCCTATTGCTCCTTCAGACTAGTCTGCCATGTTACTACTGATCTTCACTCATCGTGAACTGAGCAATGCATAGGCAATGCTATACTCAGATATACATCTGAATATTTTGCTTGATGGTGTCCTGGACCCATCAACTGAAATTATTGATGGCATGAGTGACACCATTACAATGATGTACCGCTAATATATGTGAGCCATGAAGGAAATCCAGCTCATTAGCTGAGCCAGGTGACCCCTTGACTCTGCACTTCTCACATGATGCACTACTGCACCTGCACAGAGGTTAGAAATCGAACAGAGTTCCTCTCCACCCCAGGGCGAAGCTCTCAATGATGACAACGCTCCTGAATAGGTGGACGTGGATGACGGTCCTGGCCCATCTGGTAAGCCTGGGCAGACGCCAACAGTGGGGCTTACCTTGCCCACAACAACACCTCCCACCCCACCCCAGCTGTAGCAACACAGCAAACCATTGCACCCCCCAACCTAGCACAGTCAGTCCAATTCTGGGCCCCCCAGTCCTGGATTCTGAGATGGCTAACACTACCCAGTCACAGAGGAACCAGAACCCAGTGGGAGGGTGCAGTCTGTGCCAAGGGCACAGGGCCGTGGTGGTAGATGTATCAGGAGTGTAACTGTAGGCCTGCAGAGTCAGCTGCTTGAGGCCATGGACACCCAGGCAGCCATCACCCAAGTCCTAGGAGTCTACCAGGTCTCCCAAATTTTTATTGTCCAGGTATTGACTGAAACCTGGGAAATGAAGGAGCTGCAGAGGGACAAATACCAGGAGGTTGCCTCCATTCACACTGAGGTGGCCAACATCCACACTGAGGTAGCCTCCCTGGTTGGAATGCTGCTGGAAATCAACACCTCCCTCTGCAGGCCTTTCCCACCTGCCAGATGTCAGAAGAGGACCTGCCTGCATGTGCCCCTGTCTCAGCTGCTCCAGATCCCCCCTTTGACAAACCGAGGGGACGTCTACGCAAAAAACCAGGAGCCCAGGATGGCAAGACATCCACCACCGCCAGAAAGAGACCTTGCCCCAATGTCTTCCTGTGTGTGCTACACATTCACTTTGTTGTACTATTCCTGCCCACTTTTCCATATCTGATGGGAGGAGTATGTTGGACTTTGGACTCCTGACAATTTGGGCTCTACTACAATCATTTCAACCACCATGACTGAAGACTTCATTTTTTGCTTGCACTGTGTAATTTTAAGTTAATTTCTTGATCATACCCTTGTTCACTTCATTAAAAACACACGTCACCAAAGCATTGTCTCCTTTTGTAATTCTCACATATAACAATGTGAATGTACTACCAAGTGAGCTTTGCAATGTCAAAACTAGGGACTTCTGGAAGCATGGATATATTGTATGTAACAACATTCAACTCAGGATCACTACCATTGTTATATTTCATATAGGTACCCCGATATAGGTCTAGGTAACATCATAACCCTTCACCTACATTCTCTTCTATACTACATACATAACGGATTTGAAGGACTGACCTTTTACCTAGTTAGAATACTACACACAAGTACGTAGGGTTTTTCCCTGGACACTGGCCTCATAAATTATGCATGAGGATTTTTAGTTTCTTAGAATCACAGCAGGACCATTATCTCCTGCATAATAACTATGTATAAAGTTCGTTACCGACGTCATCCTAAGTCCGACACTGGCACAGCAAGGTAGAACCCCTGGGGATACCTTAGGGTATATAAATACCACATCTTGCTGAGATAGTCAGAGGAGATCAGGACTTCCTGGCCGACACACTGACGCAAGATGCTGAGGTCCCTGCATGCAGATACTCCAGCTCGCAGTGGTCTGACATCCCTTGTGGGGTGTTCAGCTCGAGACCAGAACGGGTTCCCGCAGTCTCACATCAGGTAATGGGGTTGGCTTTATCCTAGAGGGATTCTTGGCTTTACACCTACTCATATACTAGGTACACTTAGGTACATCTAGTTAGGGTGCATCATAGGAGTACGCATTTTATTGCCATGTATTCTATATACTTGCCTGTATTTATGATTTTAGCAAAATGGTGGAGACCTACCATCTGTTTACTTTGTTAGTGCTTCTACTCATTTATCTGTGCTACTGTCTACTGGTGATTTCAGTGCACTTATTTTACGCTAGAATAACAACTGTTCAATAAATACTTATTGAAAACGTCCCAACCGTTTATTCTGTGTATCTCTCTGAGAACAAGTGAGCACGAGTGACTGAGCGAAAAGTAAGTTACTGTTTCCACGGTCCTGAGGGATCAGAGTTGTCATGTTCGATAGTTGCCAAAAATTATTCTCTCCTTGGTAAGAGGAAGTGATAGTGGCATCGCGAGCTAGCTGGTACACAGGCCAATGGTGGGCAGTCAAAATATCGAATTTTAAATATCGACCTACACTAATATCGAGTTTTTAATATCGTAGGGACAGAATATCGAAGTCAAGAATATCGTTGACCAGAATATCGACTTCAAGGTAAGTAATATCGATTTTTTTTATATCTAAGTAAGTAATATCAAAGTCATTAATATCGTTAGCAAAAATATAGTTGTAAATAATATCGTTTTTTTTTGTTATGTATTTTATATGTTTAACAATTGTTTTAAAGTTTTTTATTATTTTTAAATATATGTATTAAATGTTTAGAAAATAGTAATTTTTTCTAAAGGAAATTTTGCGTTTTAGTATCAGAGCGGGTTGTGGGTTTATAGGGGAATAGGGTGGGAAGTAATTTAATTATAATTAATTAATTAATATGTTTTTATTTATTGTTATTCATTGTTAATTTATTGTTAATTAATTATTAATTGGTAATTAATTTATATTAATTGGTTAATTTATAATTATATTAATTATAATTAATTTATTATTATTTTTATTTTTTATTGTTAATTAATTTTTTGTAAATTAATTATTAATTGATAATTAATTTTAATTCATTGATTAATTGGTAATTAAATTAATTATGCTAATTTTTTATGTGTAGCGGGTTGTGGGTTTATAGGGGAATAGGGTGGGAAGTAATTTAATTATAATTAATTAATATGATTTTATTTATTGTTATTCATTGTTAATTTATTGTTAATTAATTATTAATTGATTATTAATTGGTTAATTTATAATTATATTAATTATAATGTATTTATTATTAATTTTTATTTATTGTTATTGTTAATTAATTTATTGTAAATTAATTATTAATTGGTAATTAATTTTAATTCGATGATTAATTGGTAATTAAATTAATTATGTTATTTTTAATGTGTAGCGGGTTGTGGGTTTATAGGGAATAGGGTGGGAAGTAATTTAAATATAATTAATTAGTTAATATGTGTATATTTATTGTTATTGATTATTAATTTATTGTTAATTAATTATTAATTGGTAATACATTTTTATTAATTGGCTGATTAAAAATTATATTAATGATAAATAATTTTTTATTTTTTATTTATTGTTATTGTTAATTAATTCATGGTTAATTAATTATTAATTGGTAATTAATTTTTATTAATTGATTAATTGATAATTAAATTAATTGTGTTTTTTTTATGTGTAGCCGTTGTGTGTTTATAGGGGAATAGGGTGGGAAGTAATTTAATGTTATTTAAGTAAATATTAATTTAATAGGTATTTATTAATAATTATTTTGTTAAATAAATAATATGTTATTTATTTAAAACATTTTTTTATAAGTATGTTAATTTAAACCCTACGCGATCCTACATTTTCCCTACTGTTGCACTCACTGGAGTGGGAATAGTAATTTGTACCCCTACGCTATCCAACACTTTCACTACTGTTGCACTCACTGGAGTGGGAATAGTAATTTTACCCCTACGCTATCCAACACTTTCCCTACTGTTGCACTCACTGGAGTGGAAATAGTAATTTTAACCCCTACGCTATCCAACACTTTCCCTACTGTTGCACTCACTGGAGTGGGAATAGTAATTTTTACCCCTACGCTATCCAACACTTTCCCTACTGTTGCACTCACTGGAGTGGGAATAGTAATTTGATTTTCTCCGCTATCTAATATTTTGTATTTTTTTAGCTAATGTACTGTATAATTATTTTTAAAAAGATTTAAAATAAAAAAAAAATTTAAATTTGTTACATATATTTATTTAGGGGCCCATTACGATGGCGGGCGGAAGCACAACCGCCGTGCTGGCGGATGCAAAAACCACCAGTTACCGCCGGCACGCAGCAGTCCACACGCCCGCCCAATTACGATGCGAAAAGTAGGCCAAACACCGCCGGCAAGCCAGCAACACCGTCCGCCATCAAAGTGCGCCCGTACACGTAGCGGCGCAGCACAACTGACACACACCGTCCGACGAAACACGTACCGCCCGGCGCATAAATTACGATGCCGCAAACAAACGGCTCCCACGGCCAAGAGATACCGTACGACAAACCGAAGCGGTAACACGGACGCCGAGCACGGACAATGAAGAAGCGGCTCCCCCGAGCATGAATCCAGCACTGCAGGCCCTCCCCATGCTCCTGCTGATGCACCACCAAGGACGCAACGTACCGCGGAGACGCAGGTAGGCACACACACAACAAGTGCACGCAAACAGCGCACACAGTGCAAGGGCGGAAAAAGCGGACAACCCCCCACCAGCGCGTGTACACTACACATCCACCATTGCATCCACATATGACACACAGGCCAAATCGTAACATCGCGTAACACATGTGTACACACCACCTGGGACTAGGAACCAACCACCCCGTCACGGCCCCAAAGCGCCGATGACGCCGCCACACATGCGCACAACGCAGAGGCCAACCGCAGCGCCATGCATGCGTCGCACACAGACACAGGGACACAACCAAGCAGCACACACATCAGCCCCACCCCGAACACACATGACACGTGACAGGCCTGCCACAGACATGTCCCCAACGCCCAATTCACGGACAACACCCAACGCCACACAACCGACGCACACATGTCAGTGAAGACACGCAACTGCAGGACACACCCCAGTGTAACAAACATGGCGTAGCACACAGCGGCGGCAACACCAACTAGGAGAAGCAGGGCCCCTTCGGGAAGAGGAACGCCAGTACCACACTGAAACACCCATACCACCCTGCACATATGAACAAGACATATAAAGCGGAACACCAAAGAGCCCGGGGACCGACAACAGGTGGCCCAAGAATAACATTCACACACAAGGCCCAACGCAGAGCGGAAAGGCAGCCTGCCGCCCACACAAGGGAGAGCAGACAGCACTGAATGACCTTCCATTCCAACTCCGAAACCACAGCCCTACGACAGAAGCCGGTGAATACAGCCATTGTCCAAGAATAGACCAACACAGGCATGCCGAGGAGACCGACCACAGGGCAGATAGCGCATATCACAGAAGCACACAACGGACGGGGAAGAAAGAAGAAAACACTCCCCCATGTCGGCCACATGCAAGTTAATTGGAAGGAGTCACACATCACTGACCTTGAACTGTCTGAGAAGCATGTGGGAAGAGGGCCCGTGTCCTCCAAACAAGCCAACAGAACACAAGTCCTGTCTCCCTACGACTACACAGAGCTCACAGCAACCTCGGAGCGTGCACATTGCAGACTGCACACACAGCCGGAGCACGCCACCACAACGCACCGCTGCGAAATGGCAACCGCAACACACCTACCCAACTACGCCGAACAGCTCAAGCTGTACAAAACCAACCTGTTTCATACATTGGGATGCGATCTCCTGTCCCTGCTGAACGTAAGTTACCGACTGACTTACCGATTCACATTGTTCAGCTGCGTCATGCCCGTCTTCTACTGTCGGAGGTGTCCCTACCAGCATCCCGTGGAGATATGCCTCTCCAACCCGGCATGTCTGAAGGCGGACCTGCTACCACTACTCCTCCCTCTGGACGCACACGACAGGGCCTGCTCTGCCTATGGGGGCATGGCGTATGTGGCCAACATCGCACCCGCACTGAAATGGGACCACTGTGCCTCCACACGACGGATCATCGAGAACAGCTACATCGAATGTCACCCAGCATGCCCCATCATGGTCCTCCAAGGGACAACTTACGAACAACACCTTGACAGCCACCATCCGCTACATTGGCTGGCAAACATGTACACCACCAATGACATGGAAGCCCTGCTGGACGGCATCGCATACCTGACAACCTGTAAATTCGTCGGACCACAACGCAGGTTCCCCGATTGACCTATGATGTCCAACCCCGCACCCATGCTTAGCTCCGCACGGACTGGCCAGTCACCACCACAACAGCCATACCAAACGACCGGCAACAATTACCACACCATCAACGACATCGCCATGACATCGGATATGACCGGGACATGCACACTGTTCCCCATCACATCCAGGAACACCGCATGCATCGTGGGAGGCAGTGGCATGGGCTCTGTGTATCGCACCCACATGGACGGAACTGCACGAACAACCAGGACACGACATGGATCCAGCGCCCATGGACACACACACTGCTCAGTGGACATGAATAGGTCGCCTGGAGTCTGTGGGTGCTGCACCCCTCCCACCCCCGCCCCGGGAATCCCATACCAGGACCTTTGCATGGACGACAAGTGCATACAACAACAACACGACCCCAGTGACTGTGACATGTCCAGTAACCACCACAGTGCAACAACAAGTGGCACGCCGCTGCATGCACGCAAGCACATGCCCTGATGTCATCTCACATGCACGCGTGCATGAGGAACAACCGCAGCAAACCTGTCACATGGAACTGAGATGGACTGTGCCCATGATGCCAAGGGGTCTGGTAGGCTACATGTATACCGTCTGTGTCAAAGTCCGCAGCTCCGCAGCTATACGTAAATGTACATTAGCACAGCCTTGGCCAAGCAGATGTCACTCTGAAGCCCACATCCCACATGCAACAGCCAATCACATGTAACCCCACACCCTATCCCATTTGCAATCATGCTCAGTATATCCTCAACATGTATTCCGCTGCCAGTAGTGTCCACTATACTGCATCACAGAGGACAGAAGACTCAATATAATGTTTGAAACCAAAACTGTCTCCGCTGACTCATTTCACAAGTACGAATGAGAGAGGATGAGAGTATGTGAAGTACACGGCAGTCGTGACATGACCATGTAGTCCACTGGTATTGGATGTCAACGCAAATGAGTAGCACTACTGTGGAAGACACACATGTGTCGTGTGAAGTCGTATGGACGCAGTGCTCAGGTGGGTGGGTGCGACGGGTAGATGCGCACATGCCAAGTTGGAGCACGCCGTGTTGGGAGGGGTCATGAACAGTACACCACCGCTTCCTGGGCATTGTGAGAGGACACCTGTCGGGGGGAGTGAACACGTGTGTGCACAGCAGCCGGGCACACATACAAAGCGGTACCAGGCGCACCTCAGCCCACCCTCTGTGGACAAGCTGGATCCTGTTGTGCGCCCGCCATGCCCCTTGACAAGGCACACACAGCCCCAGTCGACCAGGTGTAACCCCAACATAGTCAATCCGCACAGGCGATACAGGGCACGGGATGGCAGTGGAGCATGGTGTGTGAGAGGTCTCCTCGCGCACCTCCTGGTCATATCACGCAGGCAATAGAACCTCAACGTCTAGCATGGCACAAGTCAAATGGAAGTGTAGGGGGACGCACCACAGCACGAGCAGCACTGACGTCACGGGAGGTGGCTCGCACCATCCCATCCATTGCCCATCATACCAACCACGCCACATGCCATTGCGACTAAGTGCAAGCGCGTGCGCCACCACCCCCGAGCCCTCCCCAGAGAGCCCAAAGAGTGAATGTGTGGGCCATCAGCCACAGACGGACGCGGCCTGGCCGCAAGGGCAGCCACAGCCACTGGGTGTCGCAGGTGGCGGATCCGGAAGGCGAAGACTGTGATGCATAGTCCATGCAGGCCGGTTCTCCATTTGGGGCACCACGCAGGTGGACGGCGTCCCGCCACACATCATACCCTGAGACAGCCCACTCGTGCAACTGGACCCACACATACACTCCTTGCCCTCTCTGGTGCGAGCTTGGGGCTGCCTGTGCAGGCGCTAGCCTCGCAGGTGAGCATGCATATTGGGGGAGCGAGGGGAGGACATGAGGGCTGGGGCGAAGATGACTGTATCACTGTCAGTAAGAACAAGGGATGACCCAGATGTGGAAAGGAAGAGACGTGTCCCGTGTGTACTGCAACTAGTCGCCAATCCAACTACCCCCATGTCCGGAATGTAAGCCCGCACCTAGGCCCGCCCATCCGCCACATCGAACATACCACCAGCACGACAACCTTCCCATTCGAAACACTGACTGGGGGTGGCGACCAGTGTACAATCATGTGTAGCCTACCCACGCGTACATGTGGGCCCTCCATGATCCATGTCACCTGCGGCAAAGTCATTACATGCGCAATGAGGGAAGTGAGGAGAGCTGTCCGCCCCACGCGCAGAAGGTGCATCAGCTCCACAGACCCAGCAGCGAGTCCAGCAGGGGTCACATGTGCAGGGGCAGCTGTGCCTGGTGTGAAGGCACATGCAAATAGACAGCACATCGACCAATGTGTAGTCTGCCCACATCTACAGTCCATCATCATGCGGACATAGGAATTGAACACAGGGCAACACATCTTCAGTTGGTGCACCCACCGTGACCAACAATGCGCAATCATCGACGTACCCGCCCTGTGCATGGCCCCCACCCAACGGAGGCACATCCAGTGCCACCATCCCACACACACAAGCCTTCCACGGAACATGCTGTGTCCAATGGTCAGTACAGAGTCAGCGCCCATCTGGTGGATCCTGAACAGGAGACACATGCACACACATGCCAGCTCCCACTATGTACGTCTGCCACCTGGCACGTGCAATGTAACCTCTCACCTGTGACGTGTGACTGCAAGCACACAGCCGTCTTGGCATGGGGCTGTCAATGTGGACACCTGTCAATGTTTCGGGAGGTGTGATCCGTACAGTGCTGTACATAGGGTGCAGTGCTGACACCTACTACTGTCTCATGTCCCCTCGTGCCACAGGTCCCACTTGTTTTGGCCGCTCAGCCTGTGCCCACATCGTCGTCGTCGTGTGCCATACTCATCCAGCCGCGGAAGCAGTTCCATGCTCAGCAGACATTCATGTTGCCGTGCCGTTGCCGCTTGACGGATATGCAGTCAGTCCCCATCAGCACGCCCCGCAAGTCATTGGGGCCTAGATCCCCATGTGCATGCACATGGCAGTGGTTTGTATCACTAGCCATTGCCATTGTTGGGAGACCTGTGTAAGTGTATTGTGGCCGTGCCGTCCCAGCTTGACAGCTGGGCTGTGGCTCATGTGCTTGCTCAGTCATGTCAGTGATGTGTATGCGTAATTGCTATGTGTCGTGTTGCTTTGACATGTGTCCTCTGCCATTGTCCCTAGGCGGAGACCGAACATTGACCGCCCATACCAATTGCAGGCGGACATGGACGATACAGAGGTTATTAGGAAGTTTCGGCTGGACAGCCCAACCCTGCATCGACTGTGTGCCATGTTAGAACCCCATCTCCGTCCCCTCAGGGTGTATCCGACTGCTGTCACCCCCACGGCTAAGGTGATGGCCGCCATGCATTTCTTCGCCACTGGGTCATTCCAGCACACAGTGGGCATTGGAGGAGGGATGTCCCAGCCCATGTTCAGCAAGGTGCTGAGGGATGTACTGGCAGCCATGATGCTGTACCGAAACAGGTACATCCGCTTCCCCAGGGCTCGTGAATTGGCGGCAGTGAAGGGTGCATTCTATGCCCTTGGCAGAATCCCACACGTCGTTGGAGCCATTGACTGCACACATGTCGGCCTTGTTCCACCACAGGCCACTGAGCACCTGTACCGCAACAGGAAGCACACGCACTCCCTGAATGTGCAAGTGGTGTGCCTTGCGGACATGGTGATCACCCACGTGTGTGCAAAGTTCCCAGGCTCGGCCCATGACGCACACATAATGCGCAACAGCATCTTGCCACGACTGATGTCCAATATGCAACAGGATCGTGCCTGTATTGTCGGTGAGTATGTGGAGTGGTGTAGCGTGCTGGTTGTGCGATGCTGTCCCCTGTCCAGTTGGAATTGCAACGGTTCTCTGTGTCCCTCACACCCAGGTGACTCTGCGTACCCGAATGGGGCATGGCTGCTCAGTCCATTGAGGAATCCTCGCACCCCAGCAGACGATCGCTACAATGAGGCACATGGGAGGACCAGACGTGTGGTCGAGCGTACGTTTGGCCTCCTCAAGTCCAGGTTCAGGTGCCTGGACCGCACCGAGGGTGCGCTGGCGTACTCCCCACAGAAGGTGTGCCGGATAGTGGTGGCGTGCTGCATGCTGCACAATCTGGCCATTCGGAAGCAGATCCCCCTCATCGTGGATGACGGAGATCAACCAGGGCCCCAGCCCGCAGACCAGGACAGCTCGAGTGAGGAGGACAGCGGAGAGGAGGAAGCTGGTAATGTGCGGCAGCAGCTCATCGCCCGCTACTTCACTTGACGGTGAGTGTCCATGTACGACGGCTGATGTGGCTGTATCTGTGCAGGTGTGTGTGTGCTGTGTCAGGGTGGCCGTTTGTTCACTGCGTGCTGTGTGTCAACGCTCCATGGCCAGGGTAGTATGCCACTGTTGGTGGCTGTGGCATTGTGCCCTATTGCTCTGTGCGATGTGTGTACATTGCTTGTAGTTGTTGACATGTACTGTGTGATGGGTGTGTGACACACTCATTGAATGTGCTCCTGTTCTGTCTCCCACCCCTAGGTCCCTACAGGCCCTCCGGATTCAATTGCCATGCCACGCATCAGGTGCCTTTCCGCCCAAGGTGGCCGTTGTATTCCGTACAAATAAAACACAGGGCACAAACAGCAGTTAGTGTAAAAGGTGCATTTATTACAAACTGTGACATGTGATTGTGTGTAAGGTGATGACAAAAGTGGTGCGTGCAGTGACAATGAGCTGTCGGTCATGGCTGCGTGATGCTCAGGGTGTACCCACTGGTTCTATGTCCATAGTCCAACACACACATGCCATCCAGATGGCTGTGTGGAGTGGGATCGTAGTCCAAGTCAATGCAGTGGCTGGTCAAGGAAGGCTGGCGGAAGGCTGGCTGGCTGCCTCACTTGCGTTTGGAGCGTGCGAAGTCCTCCCGGGAGATCTGTTTCCACTTCGGACGGCCCCTTCCACGTTTGCGAGGGGGTGCCTGCTTGCGACATGCTGGTGGTTGAGGTGTGCTCACTGGCTGTGGACGCAGGGGAACTGGACACTGCTGCTCCACCCTGCGCCCCGGCAGGTGGTGGCGGAGGGGGAGCTGCTGTCCCTGGCTGTGACCTCACCGCCACCACCAGCTGGCCCATGAGGTCCACGATTTGGCCCATACGGGCGTCCATGGACCTCAGCACCCCCAGCACCTCACGCGTGTCTGAAGCAGACCGGACCCATTGTCCTTGGGCCTCTTCATAGGCCCCAAGGACTCTGGCCATTTGAGGCAGGGCATGGCTCCCAGGGGAGGCTGGCGTTTCCCTGACCCTGCTCCTCCTACCAGTCCCGCTGCCACCGGCCTGCCCACTAGCCACATTGCTCACCACGGTCCTCGCTGTGGCTCCCAGGGTGGATCCAGTCGGCCGGGCCACCACCTGCGCTGGGGCTGGTGCCAGCGAAGACGTGGTGGTGGTGGCGGCGGTGGTGGTCGGTGCGGCGATGGTGGCGGTTGCGGCAGTGGTAGTGGCCACAATGACCGTGGGTGTGGCCGCAACGACAGTGGCAGCAGGGGGCTGGGAATGTTCAGCAGCCCTGGATGATGGGTTGGTGGGTAGGAGGGGTCCTGGGGAGCGGCTGGGCCCTGCCACACCAGATGGGCCTGCTTGGTGGTCCGTGTCCGAAGAGGAGGACAGATCCTCCAGATCCGTGTGTCCTCGTTGGGGGCTTGTAGGCTGGCTGTGCTGGCTGCTGGCTCCATCCCCAGCATCCAGCAGTTCGTCACCTGTGGAGAGAATGAGATTTGTTATTGTGTTGCACCTGGCGAAGTATGTATTTGTCGTCTGACATTAACAGTTCGTGCAATCTCGTACATGGGTTTCCCGGAGGCGTGTCTGTGGCTGTAGCATCTGTAGTTGTGTGTGCTTGGCAATGGGACTGTGTGCTGTGCACATGTGGCATGGGACGGATTGGCCATGCCGATGGGTGTGTTGCTGTGCCCCTACTTATTGTGACTCTGGTGTATGCGGGCTCCTGGCCCATCCTGGGTCTGGTTTGTACTTTGCTTTTGGGGTTCAAATGGAACGCTTAGGAACGCATATGGCAACATGGGGGCCATGCCCCAGATTCGCATTTGGGAGGGAATATGCTTTTGGGGTTCAAATGGAATGCTTAGGAACGCATATGGCAACATGGGGGCCATGCCCCAGATTCGCATTTGGGAGGGGATATGCTTTTGGGGTTCAAATGGAACGCTTAGGAACGCATATGGCAACATGGGGGCCATGCCCCAGATTCGCATTTGGGAGGGGATATGCTTTTGGGGTTCAAATGGAACGCTTAGGAACGCATATGGCAACATGGGGGCCATGCCCCAGATTCGCATTTGGGAGGGGATATGCTTTTGGGGTTCAAATGGAACGCTTAGGAACGCATATGGCAACATGGGGGCCATGCCCCAGATTTGCATTTGGGAGGGGATATGCTTTTGGGGTTCAAATGGACCGCTTAGGAACGCATATGGCAACATGGGGGCCATGCCCCAGATTCGCATTTGGGAGGGGATATGCTTTTGGGGTTAAAATGGAACGATTAGGAACGCATATGGCAACATGGGGGCCATGCCCCAGATTCGCATTTGGGAGGGAATATGCTTTTGGGGTTCAAATGGAACGCTTAGGAACGCATATGGCAACATGGGGGCCATGCCCCAGATTCGCATTTGGGAGGGAATATGCTTTTGGGGTTCAAATGGAACGCTTAGGAACGCATATGGCAACATGGGGGCCATGCCCCAGATTCGCATTTGGGAGGGGATATGCTTTTGGGGTACATGCTGTGAGCCATGGGTGCCGAACGTGACATGTGTTGTGGCAGCATGACAGTGCATGGTTTGAGGTGTGTGCATGCTTGACATGGCCTGCATATTTGCTGTCTGTTGTGATTACTGGACATGGCATTGGACGCATCGTTATGAGTGAGTGATGGTTGTGTGCCAGCCAACGTATTGCAGTTGTCCCATCTCCTTGGTGTGCGTGCTGCCCTGTGCCATGTGCATCACTGCAGTGCTCGTGGGGGTGTGGCCCATGTTGTGTGTTGTTGCTCACAGTGTGTCGTGCGCTTCATTGACTTCTGGCACATGGTTGGTCATGGGCATGTATCTTAGCGTGACTGCTGTATGTGTGGCAGCTGTGCGGATGACATGCCTTTCATGAAACTGGGGCTGACGGATGGGATGGATGGTATGTTGTATGTGCATGGTGTGTCTGTGTGTTTGATGGGTTCAGTGGTGTTCGTGTGCATTTATGTTGTTCCGCTCTGTTGCGTCTAGTGTTGTTTGTCTTACATAGGCGTAGTCGTGGGGTGTGTGGTTGACAGGCAGTAGGGGCTACATGGACAGGACTTCAATGGTGTTTCGGTTGTGTGTGATGAGTTGCACAGTGGCTGCCGTGTGGTACTATATTCAGTGTGGCTTGTGCATGCAGACGTGGCTCCTTGGGTGTTGCTATGTCTGTGATGGGTCATGTGGGGTGTGAGTCTGTTGTTCATGTCCGTGTGCACATTGTTCACTTGTTCGTGACGGTGGGCGGTGCTGCGTGTTCGTCTGCTACGTGACATGTCCCATGTGTTGGTCGTGTTATGGTCCTCATGCCTCCAGTAATCCAGCCCTGTCCAGTTTCCCACCTGCAAGTTGTTCGTGCGTGCACTGTACTGGATGCCACATGGCTCTAAGCGGGGGGTGCTCCATGTTGCAGGTCTGTGGGGGTGGGGGGTGTTGTGGGTCGTGGGGGTGGCTGGACACCCACTGACACCGATTGCTGTGGACCGTGATGTCTGCCTTTCGGCTGTCGTTGTGCACTGCGGTGGCTGACACGTGGCTGTGGGGTGTGGGGGATGCTCCTCCTTGCTGTGCTGTGGGACTAGGGGCCTGGTGTGTGTTGTACTTGGGCTGTCCACCGTCCCACCCACTGCACTTTGTGTTCCTGCCACTTACCTGTTACTTGTCGGTTAGTGCAGCTGTGGCGGACACATGGGTGTGGTGGGTGCTCGTTGTGGCGCTTCTGGCATATTTGGGGACCTGTTGGTGGTTACGTGGCTGGCTGAGTGTACACATGTCCCCACGTATGTTAAAGTTGTTCGGTTTGGGCTGTGTGTGGTGGTGTCTGTTGCATGTGTGTGTGATGTGTTGTGTATTGTGTGCTGGACATGGGGGTGTTTGTCCCTGGGAGCTGTGGCATGGTGGTAGTGCATGTGAGTACATAGCGGTGTGCTGGTATACATTAGTTTGTACTTACCAGCCTCCACTCCCCCTGCTAATCCGGCGAGGATCTCCGGATGTATTATGACTCGCACCTTCTCCTCCCACGCTTTGAAGGTCTTGAAGAGCGCGGGATTCCCTCCGCCAGTGACGGCAGCCAGCTCTCTGTTTTTCCCTCCTTCTTCTTGACCAGGCTCTTTACGTCATTCCAACGTTTGTTAATTTCTCCTCTGTTCCTGGGCAGGGTCCCGACTGCATTGACCTGGTCTACGATCCGGTTCCACATTCTGTTTCTGGTGGCTAGTGGTGTGTGCTGGACCATGTTCCCATAGATTTGTGGGTACACCTTGATGATCTCGTCGACCATGACCGTCAGCTCAATGGGCGTGTACTTGGGCATCCTTTATGGTGCCATGGTGTTTGTGGTGCTGGTGCGGTGTGTGTTGTGTAATGTGCAGGGGGTTTGTGGTGCAGGTGTTTGGTGGTGGTGGTGGTGGTGGTGGTGGTTGTGATGTGTGCGTTTCTGTGGTGTGCTGCTGTCCTTGCTGTGTCACTGTGTCCTCTCCTCTCCTCTCTGGTTTGCAATGTAGCAAGGGGTTGTGGTCTGTGGGAGTGCTGCTTTTGTACTCACCTATGTGGGTGTGTCCTCATGGTCTGTTGTTTTCAGGTGTGTTGTGTCTGGGGTTCTGGCCTTTGTATTTTTTGTTTGTCCGGGGGGTGTTTTCGGGATGTGTACTGTGCTTGTGTATTTGTGCGTGCCTTGCTGTGTGGACTTGTTGGCCATGTTGTGTGCTATTGGTTTTGTGAGCGGATGGTTTCTGTGCAGGTACGTGGGCGCCATGGCTTCTGCCGTGTCGATTCTCATCGGCGTTGTTTGCGCTAGCGGGCGGTATATTTGTGGTTTTTCCGCGCTCATGGCGGTGCGATCGTAATTTCACGTGCGTGTGTGTCGGCCGTGAGGGCGGGCGGTTTTGTGTTGTCGTGCGTGTTTCCGTCCGTGGCGGGCGGTTTGACTCCGACTCGGACGTTGGCGGGCGGTATTTTGTGTGATTTTTCCGCCGATGGCGGTTTTCGGTTTGTGTAATCGTAATGGCGTGGTCGGTGTTCAGACGGTGTGTGCGGGCGGATTTTTGCCGCTTCCATGCCTGGCGGATTTTTTTACGCCGGGTATCGTGATGGGCCCCTTAATTTTTATTTATATTATTGTTTTATGTGTATAGATATAAATTGTTTAATTTATTTTTTATAAATTATAAATACAAGTTATTAAAATAAATATTAAAACATATTAATAAGTATATATATATATTATATTATATGTATATGTTTAATGTATTTTCAAATTATATATATTACTTATAATTTTTAAGCATTTTAAAATATTTTTAACTATGTTTCTTTTAATTATATGTATTATTTACTTTATTTTACAATATTTTTTAACTTAAATTAAAAACGATATTTTTAACAACGATATTTTTGACATCGATATTTTTTTTTCGATATTTTTGTACTTACCTTAATGTAGATAGGATGTCGATATTCTTGTCTTCGATATTTTTGCTGCGAGATTTTTGTAGGTCGATATTGTGACCTTCGATATTTAGTCAGTGATTCCAGGCCAACATACCTGGCGGGGGTGTCTGGAATCAGTTTGAAAACCAGTCCCGCAGTTTATGTTGTCTGAACGCGCAGATCCTGTATAAGGTTTATAGGAACTACACAACACCATGTCCCAACAACACACACATACAAGTGTCTGGGCTGAGAACATCTTTATTTCATTGTTCAAATCATAGATGTCAGACACCTAGCGAATAATTGATGACTCAGTTATTCTGTGTCAGTGATCACATAATCACTTGCAGACTTTCAATACATGGAAGGATGGGATACATCTGACAATATCCTACACAATAGGCAACAATAAATTAGGTCTACATCATCAGCTGGAGCCATATTGCCTACCTCACAAAAGGAATCCTACATCAAATGAAGAAATAAACAGACACATGACAGTACAACTGTTTCTGACAACAGGGTCATTTCAATCCCTTGTTGCTTGCATCTGGTGCAATGCCACATACAAATGTCAGTGATGTACTTCAAGCACTTTGGCCTACAATGAGCAGATACATCAACAGCTACATACAGTTCATAGACAATGAGGAATTAACCAATGTAAAGACAGGATAGCGAGAATTGGGCATAACACAACATTGTGTTGGTTCACATGGTGTAACATATTGCATTAGGACCAACACACCACAAAGTCCAATGGAAGCCAGGTAACTTCCGTTCTATCCCTGTGCAAGCTGTCTTGGTACCGGCTTTGTACACCCAAACTCTGTGACAGACATTCCCAGGACCAATCCATGTCCACTTCGTATGTCTGAACAGCATAATATTTATTCCTTGATGCCTAGCAGAGTTTCGCAACTTTGAGGAAGTTGAGGCTGAATTTCAAACCCTAGTGAGTGCCGATAAAGATCTATAAATTGGACCTAGTTTGTTTATATTTTGAGGATTGAGTGGCCTTTGCTTGAGCAGGTGCCTCCCAGAATTACCATTTAGCTTTCTTGCGATTGTGCAGGCACTTTGATGTTTAACCCGCTCGGACAGAGATACACGATCAGTGTGCTATTTTCCTTCTCCTCCCCCGTTGTAAGCCCTGTTGAAGTGGAGAATATTAGATTTTAGGCCCTGAAGAAGGTGTTACCAAAACACGCGTTGGCGCTGACTACAGCAGGAACACTAGGAGATTATGATTAGATTATCTAAGAAAATTCTTCTCACGAGATATAATGGTGGAAAGCAAGATTTGTTGACAGCTATTTAGTAGCTTTGCATTATCTATTGCAGTGTTTCCCAAACTGTGGTCCGCGGACCCTCATGGGTCCCTGACACATTCCTAGGGGGTCCTCAGGCAGCAGTTTTAAAAGCACTGCAAAGTTTCTTGTATAATTAGCAGTTTTCGAGCAACAATAAAAGTGTCAAGATAACACCAGTAATTAATGTACCTGCTGGAGAGAGATAAGAGTTTTGTCCAGAGGCAGCTTTGACTTATCTAATGTAGCACAGAGGGTTAATATGCCTACTGCAAAGAACGTGTACCATGCATTTTAAAAAACAGTATAATATGTGCATAGGTCAGTGGGTTACTGCTTTTGTCACACAGATTCTTTTGTTACTGTGTGGTTCATAAGTGACAATCGAAATCTAGCACAGTGACCTATAAACTGTCATCAAAGAGCTGCTTGCAAACTGCATGGTACAAGTTAGTAACTTATGTTTTTTCCCAGTCTTTCATTATCCTGATGCTGCTAAAAGGTTCATTTGGGTGGAAATACATTTTTATTGTTAAAGTCCATGCTAACCACTGCCTAACAGTATGAAAGACATGTGAATCCTACACCTTGCAGTCCCCTTTGCCTTATGTAACATTTTCTATACACTGATTTACACGTATGATTTTTTGTCTCTATATGTGTGTGATGTAAAGTGCTCTGACATCCTACAATGATATGAGAGATGCTATAAAACAAATGAAATACATGTGACAGAGGGGCTATGGAGAGATGAGAGGCACTGTTGGAGGGTGATAATAAGGGAATCATTGAAGAACCCCTACAAAGATTGTCGTATCCTGGTGCATAGTAAGGTCATCATTTACTAATCTTTAAAAGCAAATACAATTCAATATATAATGATAAATGTGTTGTAGACTGCACCATTGTTTCCTAAATTTTCTTGGAGGGAGAGCCTCCCAAAGCCCCCTTTGTAGTGGTCAGGCTCAATCCCTGCACTTGGTGTGCACCGTATGGGGACTGGTCTGAAAACATTTGCCAAGGCTGCTTTGGGTTTCCAGTCTGGCCCTGGCAGGAGCAGGAGCCTCGTACTGCGAAATAAAATAAACCATTTAAAAGTTAGTCACGAAGATGCAGGACCAGCCTTCCCATTATCATTTTTCCTTTTTTGCAAATTCTTTCAATATAAAATACTAAAATCCTTAGTAATTCGAGTATTTGTTTTGTTTGCACACGTGTGTTTATTTTTTTTAATTACTGTTTTAATATTTGAAATTTAAGTCATACAAATTCCTAGGGGGTCCCCGACTTCCAGTCGTGACTCAATGGGGGTCCTCAGAAGTCAAAAGTTTGGGAACCACTGATCTATTGCATTGAATGCGATGTGACTTCCATTTTGCACATATATGTGAAGAACTTGCTTTTCTGATTATAGAATATGTGTACTCTGGCATTTGAACTATTAGATGCTTACATTTTCGGAGCTACCTTCTGTTTCTTGTTGCTATAATCCTTGTATATATTCATTTTGGTATGTTGGATGATAGAGGTATGTGTATGAGTGGAGTGACTTACTGTAGAGATATTTTAATGAGGATCTTTTTGACTGTTGGGGGTTTGTGAGATTTATATTTATTATAATTTTTTCTTTCCTTTGATCATTGATTGTTGCTTTGAAAAACTGTGAACTATATATAATAATGTATGTATTTTTTGATTAACACTACATACACAAGCAAGTCGAATTATATTCTTCGATTAAATATATATATATAGGATCTGTGTCTGGTCTTTACATTAATAGCTGGGTCAAATATGGAGAATGACTATCCCAGATAAAGGTCAGATATTCCGCCTCATGTATGTGTTTGGGCAGGATAGTTTGTTTGCACTTTAATTGAACAGCATCATATACCTTCTAATTTCATAACTTTGAAATGTCCAAATGAAGATGCCATGATAAAGATACCTAAAACAGACCAACACAGAGAGATTAGCTAAGAAAACATACACATGACACACATCACATTGTCAACTTCTAGAGAACATAGTCCAAGACAACATTACAGCTGAACAAAGCCACACTTACAATACAAACATCTTTCACCAGATATTTCCAGATCCATATATTACTAGTATGTAGCATTAACATCCTCCTCACAACATCACTACAAGAGTTGCAAGAAAAGTGAAAGTCAGCACTTCTTACACCATACTTACATCCAGGGGAAGCAGTTTTGGATGAGATCTTGAGACAAATCAGCTCCTTCTTCTTCACCACTATCATCATCTTCATTTGGCATTACAGGGTCCCCACCTGGTGGGTCCTCCTGGTCTTCATCCTCTTCGATGTAAGGTATGTTCTGTCACAGCAGGCCACTGTGATCTTACACACCTTCCCAGGTGCATAGATGAGGGCTCCCACAGTCCTGTCCAGACATCTGAATCTGGCTTTCAGGAGTCTAAAAGCCCACTCCACTGGCCGCCGTGTTCTTCCTCTGGCTTCAGTGAAGCAGACTTTCCTTGGTGTTGTAGGATTCCTCAGCAGAGCAAGCAACCATAGCCGGTTGGGATACGCTGAGTCTCCAAGATGGAAGATAGACAAAAGGGCAACATTTAGTTACAAGCTTTCAGATCGTACAACCTGACATTTCCCAACCAAAGTTAGGACAGATCACATTTACCTTCAAGCCAGGCCCTCCCAGAATGTAGTTGTGACATCAGCTGGGGTATGGTGTTGTTCCGCATTATGAAGGAATCATGTGCAGATCCTGGGAACCAGGCAGACAACTTGCACATTGATCGAATGGAAGTGCTTCTTGTTCTGGTACACTTGTTCCTTGTGGTGTGGGGGCACAAAGGCAATATGGGTGTCATCAATAGATCCAATCACATGTGGGATGTGACCAAAGCTATAGATATCCACCTTCACAGTGGCTAGATCCTCACATCTGGGGAATTAGATGTAGCTGGTCACCTGTCTCAAAAGTGCTGCTAGCACCTCTGTGAGTACCCAACTGAACATAGGTTGTGACATTCCACCAGAAATAGCAACAGTGAATTAAAATGAACCTGTAGCCAAAAAATGCAAAACAGACATGAGTTTAACTGATGTGAGGTATGAGGGCAGGCTCTAAATGATTTTACACAACCTGAAGGGGGGAGAGGTTACATCCCTACTCCAACCTCCATGATCAATAACTGCAACACACTCAAAGGAGTAGGAAAGTATACATAAAAATAGTGGCACGGATTTAGTGTGAAAAAACTGCCCTCACTCACAAGATTGTGACATGCTTCATCATAGGGCGTTCTACTAGCACCCCTGCACAGACCAACACCTGGGGTGGAGCAAAAGGGAGGGGAAGACAATACAAACAATGACATTTTGGGATCACCGAAGAAAAGTGCAGCCAGTAAAAATTAAAACTAGCTCGGATGTGTACCCACTCAAAAACAATTTTACCCACTCAAAAATTCATTCCGGAGTCACCTTGGCAGTTAGGAGGGGTAAAGGAATCCTAATTTTCTCCTTTCACTACCATCCTTCACGTTTTTAAACCTAGCTGCATGGCCCCGGGATAAAGTTTTGAGTGGGTACACAATTCTTTCCTTCTGAGCTGACACTTGGCTGAGTGAAGTGAGAAATTATCTAGGGCCCCATGCATCAAACTGAAAACCGGTCGCAAACGGGCAGATTCGCAGAATCTGCCCCTTTGCGACCAGTATTTTTGCATTTGGGATGCATCATTCCAAATGCAAGAATCGCAATTTAAGGAATCGCAAATTTGCGATTACTTAAATTGCAATTGCATTTAAGGAATCGCAATTTGCAATGCCTCAAATGCAATGCATGATGATATTTAAAATAGCGATTTCGCTATTAGGGACGCTAATTACAGTCAAATGAAACTTGATGGTAATTAGCTAAATCTTCTGAAAAATGCACTAAAGTGCATTTTTCAAAGTTCAAATTACACACACACATGCCCTTGTTGCATGTGTGTGCGAACTATGAGTTCACTTAGCAATTTCAGGGTGCTACAGGGTGTCATCTTGGCACCCTAGCACCCTTGAATGAATGCAATTTGCGTAGTACCTATTGGGTGCTCGCAAATTGCGCATGAAATTCCCATTCATTCCTATGGGCTTCTAGGCCCATAGGAATGAATGTGAAGCAATTCCTTAATTGCGACTCCCAATTTGCGAGTCGCAATGAAAGAATTTGTAAGAATCACTAATTTATTTGCGATTCCTACATGCATAGCCAATAGCGAATCTTCAATTGCGATTCCTGAAAAATCGTAATTAAGGATTCGCTATTGGCTATTTTGATGCATGTGGGGGCTAATGTTCTAAATCTGGGTGACAATTGCACCACACAGGCATCTGGTCTTGCTTGTGTGAAAAGTGATGTGCCTTCAATACTGTCTGTTATGTGATGGTAGCCCTATTGCATGTGACATGACATAGAGTTCACAGTATAAGTAGTTCCCATTGCTAAGTACTGGTCATGCAGTGAGATGAGACTGCAAACATCACTGGTGTTGTCAGCATTAGTGCCTACATGTTGGCCAGTGTGCATTTGCTAGTTGATGGTTCATCTGCAATAGTGTTTCAATACAATCCTTCACTGACTGCTGAAATGCATGAGGAATTGAGATCTAGAACTGTGGGGATCCTATGTGAGTGTCTACACTGATCCTTACAAGGCAATCTGAGTATGCAATACCAAAGAGTGGTGTGATGTGCCTGCCCATTGAGATTCTAGTAATCCCACATCTTTATGTCATAGATGTTCAGGGACACTCAAAATCGTCAAAGGTGTATTAGCTTGTGGATATACAATCTATGACTGGCGTCATCACCTGTACCAAGCAGACTTGCATATGTTCATATGGCTATATGGAGTTCTCTGCTGTAGGAATTCAGAGTATCTATCCTCCAAATGTTTTGACCTTAATGTTTTCAGGGGATTAGATCTGCTAAATGTGATATATAGCTAAACTACATGTGTACAGCTGTCATTTGACTTTTCAGGTAGTGGACATATGATGTATTTGGGAGTGCAGAGTGTCATCAGTGTGCACTGAGTATTTGTATGTGTCATGATGTCTGCCACAACAGTAATTGATGGTACATTGGTGTACAACTTGACCTTCATGACATCATGATGTGTAATGCGTAATAGTTAGATTTGTTAGATTCTGGGCCTGTGTGAGCATTGTGTATATCTCACACTTGAATCTATCCTATTTGGTTACATCTCTTTACAATGGTATACAACAAGTGCCAAAGTATGCAAGGCAATCAACTATCCTAGTATGGACATAAGGATGGAGTGTAGAGAATTCCATTAATGCATTTGGGCCTGTCTGGGGTTATGACATAAGTGGACCCAATTGTTTGCAGGTCATTTACCATGCATGCATGTGCTCATGCTAAATTTAAAGCCTATGGAGTGAACCATGAAGGTGGTGTGATATTTGGACTTCTTCAATGTTTTCAAAGGATTTGTGATGGTCAGGTGTGGAAAAGCAGTTGCAATAAATCCATGCTTCATGTAATTTCAGATATATCCATGGCAAGCGGAGGAGAAGGGGCCGACTTCAGTGGGGACACAGCTGGTCACAGCGGTTCTGTACGTGAGATGTCAGACACGGAGCGATCCAGTGACCAGGAGGATGCAAGGAGTGCCCCGGAAGACATCAGCTCAATCTCATCATCATATGAGTCATCCCCTGGTGGACACTCCTGAGTGGTGGTGGACTCAACAAGATCAGCTCCACCTTCATCCTTGTCCATCCCCCAATTCCATCTCCACCCATCCTGTTGTCCTCCCAAAAGTTGGCCATTCCCGCTCCTCTAAGAGGAGAGCAGTCTCTTTGCTCCAGGCACCTCAGGCCCTGCCCCTGTTAACCCCGCTGCCCTGAGTGAGGTGGCTATTGACCTCCTGAGGAGCATCTCTGTGTGTCAGACTGCAGTCCTGAATGCCAACCACGGGCACAGCACCCAGCTGACCCAGATGGTTGCCTACCTGGAAGGCATTCACACTGCATGTCTGCCCTACAGAGATCTTTTCAGGCTCTGGCCTCCTCCCTCATGGCA
Organism: Calotriton arnoldi; assembly: GCA_963921515.1. NCBI lineage: Eukaryota > Metazoa > Chordata > Amphibia > Caudata > Salamandridae > Calotriton > Calotriton arnoldi. The sequence continues at coordinate 140,033 of CAWUFW010015063.1, forward strand.
GCCCTCCACCCATCCCACCCATCTAACCCTCCTCCTGCCACTTCCCCAACAACATTCCCTCTTCCCATTCCTATCCCAAGCACACGTACACCTAAGCATGCACACACTTCATCAGACACAAGTACCACACACAAAACACAAGACATCAAAGAAATTCAAACATACATGCACACAGCAGACACTCACCTTCCTCACCACCTCCTCACCCTCACAATACCCCCAAGCACCACAGCAACACATACAGGGCCATCCACAGACACACCCTTACACTCAGACACCACACTCCCAGCATTCCACAACACCCAGTATTCACGCAGATACCAACTGCCATAGACCCCTCCACCACATCCATATCTCCAGACACTGCACCAACCGCCACAGATACCCCCACAACACCCATATCCACAAACACCACACCAGTAGCCACAGACACCACCACAACACCCATAGCCGCAGACAACACAACAACAGGCACAGACCACTCTACAAAACCCAGCACAACCACATCACTCCCACCCAAAAAATGCAAACACTCACAGTGACCCATACAACAGATACTAACACAACACACAGTGCATTCAGCAGAAGCATCTCACACTTCCACTCCCTCTTCCTCCCAAACCGAACTCCATCCCAAACAACCTACCCAATTTCTCTGTAAATCTGTCATGTTAGCCCTTGACCTTACCCCTGTGAAACTGCCCCCTCCCAAAGTCCCAAAGACCCCTCCCACATCCAAATCCATCCCTTTCACTTCCCACTCCACCCCTGGAAAATAGCCAACCCACCCCCCGGAATCCAGAAAAACTCCTAAAGCTAAACCCAGCCCAAAAGCCCCCATACCTAAAATCCCCCTCCCAAGGACAAACCCAGTCCTCCCTAAACCTCTGCACCCCCTTGCCAAGTACCATCATTGAGGTGCCTGCTATGCCCAATGGATGCCCCATAGTGAGGAGGTTCCCTGGCAGTGTCAGTAATGGGTGGTTTAGTGGCACAGCATTGTGCTGTGGCACATGGACAATGAATGGACTGGCTATTGGCCTTTGTTTTATTGTTGGTTTGCTTTAAATCCAATCATTAAAAATGTTCACAGTTTGGAAGACATTAGTCCTGCCATTGCTTTCCTATTTATTTGGTGCTATTGTATAGTTTGTGATGTGTGAGTACAGTTGTGTTTGTTTGATCCCTGATTGCTGATCCAGTTGAAGTGGTTAGGATGATGTGACCATGGAGCCAGTTCTGGAGTTAGACAGGACAAGGGGAAATGCTGGATGGATGTCTATGTGGGTTGACATCCAAATAGGGCAGACATTGCATTGGGTGACATGTTATGTTGTTAGTATTTCAGCTTGGCCTGGCCACTGTCAACATCATTTAGATTGTACTTCTCCCTATGATGTAGGTTGGATATGTGTTTGATGTGTTCAAGTTAGATATTTGTGCATCCACACATGGACCGTGTCAACTTGTCATACTTTTGAGGAGTTCTGCATGGACAGATGTCCATTTTGCAGTGTGTACCTTACAGCTACTTCATCTAGATGTGTCCCACATGCTGTTAGTGTTGTGTTTGTTTTCATAAGTTGCACTTACCCATTGCCTACACATGCATGGCTCTTGGTTATGCTCTTGGTTTTCCCTGATATACTTCAGTTCCCAGGTCCAGTGCACATGGAGTTTGTCATACATGTGCAAACTTTACTGTGGCCCTGGGCCCCAGCCTTTCAGGGTTTCTCCTGATAGAGGCATAGCTATCCTGCAGAGAGGGTTTCCATTGTGCCCTTAGAATGCTTCTCACACTGATTTTAGGTAATCCCATTGACTGACATTGTCTTTTCATGTGGTTAATGTGTGAGAGTCCAGTACAGAGTTGTAGCAGAGAAGGTGTGTTTCACTTTAATGACACAACCATACCGATGTTTCTTTGAAATCACAACAGAACCTTGCATGTGTGCAATGTGAGTGTGTCACATTGACTATAACATCTTCGTTGAAGTTGCAGTGAAAGAGCCTCATGGTAGTAGGGGTAGCTTTTCAATGACACTTTCCTAATGCTTGAGAAATGGTAAGCTGCATGACTAGTGACAATCAGTAGTTACATGGCAGACAACTGAGAAGGGGCAATGGAGTGTAGCATCTTGGTTAGAGTTCCAGTCACAAGTCTTCATGGTAGTTTTAGTCACTTCAATGCCACTTTCCCAACACTTGAGAAATGGCGAGCTGCCTGACTGGTAAAAATCAGTAGTTACATGGCAGACAAGTAAGAAGGGGCAAAAGGAGTCTAGCAACTTGGTTAGAGTTCCAGTCACAGGGCCTTATGGTAGTTGTAGTCAGTTCAATCTCACTTGACCAACATTTGAGAAATGGTAAACTGCATGACTAGTAAAGATCAGAAGTAACATGGTTGATAAGTGAGAATGGGAAAAAGGAATCTAGCAGCGTGGTTAGGGTTGGAGTGAGAGGGTCTTGTGGTAGATGTAGTCACTTCAATGTCACTTTCCCAAAACGTGAGAAATGGCAAGCTGCATGAGTAGTGAAGATCAGTAGTAACATGGGAGACAAGTGAGACGGGGCAAAAGGAGTGTAGCATCTTGGTTAGAGTTGCAGTCAATAGGCCTCATGGTAGTTGTAGTCACTTCAATGTCACTTTCCCAACACTTGAGAAATGGTGAGCTGCATGACTAGTGAAAATCAGTAGTAACATGACAGACAAGTGAGAAAGGGCAAAAGATGTGTGACAGATATTAATAGGTGTGATATTGTTGAGGAGGTGCTGTTGTCGAACACAAAATAATGCACACATCACTATCACTGTATATAATCTGCAAACACGTGCATTTGTGTACAATGTGCCTGTGCAGTACCAGTGTTTTAGCCTAGGATGGCATCCTACAGATGTATTTGTGATTATTGTTTTGAAACAATCCCAGACAGAGTCCCTGTATATGTGTAAATTACTTAGGTACCCTAACTCCCTTGCCTTGTCCATCACGGGGCATCATTTTGCAGGGGAGTCTATGGCAACAGGTAGTTGTATAACGTACTGCTGATTTAGTCCGTGACTAAGTGGGTTTTGAATGTGGTTGAGCAGGTAGAGCAGTGGCATGACGTGTCCGATGGGCTCCATGACGGTAGAAGACATGTAGAGGTGAGTACAGATGAGTTTTGGCCTTATATACCTCCCTTTTCGCCATCTCAGATGTGGTGGTTGAAGAGCCACGGTCACGCCGGCTGTAAGGCAACTCGTAATTGGGCAGGCAGTTTCAATTGCGGTCCGAGCCTCCCACAGCCTCATAGGCCCATTCCGTGGCTGCCGCGGTGGGAGTGGGCTGCCAATGTCAGCAGTTCGGCTGTGGTCTTCGCTTAGCCATTTTGCACAGCTTGTAATATGGCGGTCTGACTGCCAAGCTCGCGGCGGTCATATCGCCACCACTGGTACTGCAGTCCATGGACTGCCAAACTCATAATAAGGCCCTTATTTTTTTAAATACAATGCCCCTGCCCCATGGGTTGCTCAGGGCCTACGTTATGGGTGACTTATAAGTAACAAAAAGGGAGTTTTAGGCCTAGCAAGGGGTTCATTTTGCCAAGTCAAATTGGCAGTTTAAAACTGCTGACAGGCTGCAAATGGAAGGCCTAGGATATGTTTAAGAGGCTCCCTAAATGGGTACCACAATAGGTGCTGCAGGGCTACAAGTAACATTTAATTTACTAGCCCTAGGTATATAATATACCACTTTACTAAGGCATCATAAGTAAATTAAATATGCCAATCAGGTATGAACTAATTTTTCTATGATTTGCGGAGTGAGCACAAGCACTTTAGCACTAGTTAGCAGTGGTAAAGAGCACAGAGCCCTAAACACAAATGAATTCAGAAAAATAGGAGGGGAGTAGGCAAAATGTTAAGGGGAAGACCACCCTAAGAGTGGCAGGTCTACCAGTTATAAACACCTGGTGGCGACTCAGTTGAAAGTATGCACTACCTTACTATTATGCTACACTTAAAAAAATACAAAAACTCAACATCCTGGAAATAGCTAACTCTCTCAGGGAAGGCTATAGTTAGTAAATCATGACATATAAACAAGAACGAAATCACTGACATTGATTTCCTTACCGATTTTACATTCAAAGTTTAATATTCTGTCATTGTTTTTGCCATTACACTTAAGGAAATGAATATAGGGCCTAATGGGGAACCGTTTCAATGTCTGCTTTTAATTACTACTCTGTCTGAGACTGAAGGAACCCAGCCCTTTTAAAGCCCTGGAATAAAGTGTTGAGAAAGGAAAACATCTAGCATGCTGTCATACGCAGCAGGAATTGACTAATGCCGTGGTTTTGACCTTTCTCTTGTTAATGTTTTGTTGAGTCTTAGTGTTCTAGACGAAAAATGTGATTTATCTCTTTTTCTCTTTTTTCACTTACAAAACTCCTTCTCTAAATACACAGAGCCTGCTTTGTGAGTCTACTTGAGAGACCTGGCGGCTGTTGAATTATTTATTTATTCTATCAAAGCAGAATTGTCCTCCACATCTAATGTGGGGTTAATGCAGGTGCAGCAAATTGGATATATAAAAACAGCGTTGGACCAGCTTTTCCGGCAGTCTGGAACTACCAGATAGGCCATCTTGAAAGGGCCAGTGTGTGAGCTGTTTCTTTTAGTCCTGCCATGGCCCACTGAGCTTTACAAGTTGGTCCATCTGTCAGTTCCAGACTGTCAGACTGCACAACAGGCCAGTCCACTGAAAGCTTACTTGTGGGCAGATTGCGGTCTGGGATACCTTCATGTGACTGCTCCGTTTTCCTCACTTGGGCCTATGTTTTTTTCGAGCAAGCACAATGTTGTAGTGTCATGATACACTTGTTTGAAGCCTCTGCCTACTGCCTGTATGGCTGTTCTTGGTGGGAAATGTGAGCCCAGTGATTAGCGGTTCTTCAGTTATCTTTGGGAAGTGCAATATAGCATTTCATTCTGAAAGCATTTCACTTCCCACTACCACAATGTTCTTTGTTTGAACTATGGGGCGGATTGGTGGATTGGGGGCTGCCAAGCAGAGGTCTACCAAAGAGTTTTTCCCACCTGGAGGTGGGGACAGGCCTCCCCTATTTCTGTAACCCCTCAGAAGCTGAAGGCCCTCATAGCTTGTGGAGTAGTAAACGTGCTTCTGCAATATGAGATGGCTGAATCTGTAGCCAAATAGGCTCACTTGAACATTTCAGAGGAAGATGATGTGGTGTCAGGGGAACAGTATGACCATGATGTCTAAGAACATGAGTTACTGGGTGTACTGAGGAATTTGACAGACAATTTGGGATTTCCTGAACCTGTTGTAATGTAAAAATGTTTTTCAGTCATTTTCATGCTCCGGTGCAGGCCCTGCTTTAGGGCAGTGTGACCGGTGCGGCCGCTCTGGATGGTGACGTGGAGGGTGGCGCTGATCTCAGGTGGGGTCGCTGTGTTTAGCAATAACGTAAGATTTAAAAGTAGCTTATGCAGGGTTCCTTGTAAGTTCAGCTCTCCGACAGCAATAAAAATGTCAGGATAACTCTTGCGATTAATGTTCCTGCTAGACAGAGAGACTGGCGTTTTGTCTAGTGGCAGCTTTGACTTGCCATAAAGTAGTGCAGAGGGTTAATATGCCTGCTGCAAAGAACAGATCTGTAGTTAAAGTGGCTAGCTGAGTGGATTAGTAAAGCCAGCCTTTACCAGCGCTTTAAAACAAATTAAATGTATGCAAGAGAGGGGCTATGGTGATATGATGGGCCCTTTTGCCTGGTGGTAGTGAGGAAATCAGAGGAGGAGGAAATGAGTGAGGGGGGGGCCGCTAAAAAAGATTGTCGCACCGGGCGCCACCAGCGCTAAAGCCGGCCCTGCTTCAGTGTTAGAATGCCCTGACTTTGCATCAAGCCGTCCATTTGGCAAGACATTAAAAAACTTACCTTGTTGTGCTTTCTGTTTAAAAACTACATTGCAGAGGTTTGATGCTGTGGTTCCTTCTGTCTTCATGGGTTGACTTTTTTCTGCGGACTGGTCTCCAGTCTTCTGGTGTCTTGCCAGTGAGAGCACCAAGAGCACCTGGAGATGGTGAGCTTATGAGCAAGCTATGCAGGGGTGCTGGTTGTGTGACTCTATAAATGATGGAGCTGGTTTTTAGGATGGTGCAATCAAGCAAGGATTGACAGTGTAGCACCATCAAAATGAAGGTATGTATTTCTTCAAAACCTGGAAGAGGTGTTTTGTGTTATGTATGATGCCCTTAGAGATGTTTGTGTTCAGTCTGAGAGAAAATGAACTGGGCATTGCCCTCATCCAGATGCCTGTGTATGAGGTCTTGGACAGCAGTGCTGAAGTTATTTTTTTGGAACGCAAGCCCACTTTTGTTCATTACAGATAGCTGGTACCAAGATATTTTGGCACTATGTTCCTTGAAGTTGAGGTTTGTGTCCAGGATGAATACAAATAACTTGACAGTGGGCGAAAGTTGCTGTTTGAGTCTGTCTGCACGCCTGCCATTCAACTAGGTTTGAACTAGCTGATGCGTGTTGTTTTGGTAAGCAACATAAATTGTTTCTTGCTGGGGTTGAAATCAGGTAGATGCTGGATATCCAGGTCTGGAAGAGGTGCAGGCAGTGTTTGAGGAACAGCATGCCTAGAGAGAGAAGGTGTTCAAGTACAGTTGCGTATCATTGGTCTTGGAAGCTAGAACATACACAATGCAGTCAGTCTTACAGGATTTACAGTCTTTTCTCACAGGAGGAAGAACCTATGCCCTTGCTGGCACTCATTGAGGAACTGGCCTACTTTTGATCAGACAAAGCTTTTGAACAGCTCTCTGTGGCTGTCTTCGGAGCCTCCGTCTCTGATTGGCAACATATGTGGTTTAGGACATGGAAGCTGAATGAGCCCAGTGTGGCTGTTGATCATCTGCCGTTTATGTGGTTGTTGTTTTTTGCCCATCAATTTTAGTCACTTATGAAAAAGTCCAAAGAGGATAAAACAATTCTCCTGCTGAGGTTGCATTTTCTTTAGAAGATCACTTCCTGGTCGATGTTCAAAAATTGTTCACAGTTCTTTCATGGTATGCCCTCTTGTCACAAGGGTCTTCATTTCAATACGTTCCAGCCCCAAAAACCTGATTCTGCCTCAAACCATCCTGCCCCCCCCAAGCATCCTTTTGTCATCCCAACTCACCCTTGGGAGTACATCAACTGTACTTTCTGGTACAGTGGCACTATTTTATTATTGATCCTTGTATGCTTCAATTATTGGAACAAGGCTGTTGTCTGGAGTTTGGATAGGTGCCTTCCCAAGATTATTTTCACATGACAACTCTTCATCATGCTAGGGTAATACAAACTGCTCTGTGGAAGGAAGACAGTTTCAGTTGGCCAAGCATGTAATTTGTAGAGTGTCAATTACAGACAGGAAATGTTGAATTCCATCCCTTTTCTGGTAAAACAGCTACATGGAGATTATAGACACATTGGGAGTTTCAAACTGGTGAACATGTTTCTGGTGAAAAAAACATTAGATAGTCACCTTGCAGACCATCCCATCCCTGTTGCATCCTGGGGACTTTCAGATGTCCTTGAACATAAATGATATATCCTTCCATATTACAGTCCACAACAGTCATCAGTAATACCTATGTTTTGGAACAGAATCCCGCCATTCCAGTTTCAGTTACGGCCTTCTGGCTTAGCTTCCAAACTTCAGATATTTTCTAATAATCTTGCTCCTTTGGTAACACTGTTCCATGTCAAAGAGATCAGGGTTTTACCTTCATGGATGACTGGCTAATTGTTCCTTCTTCTTACTCAAAGGCTTGGAAAAATACAGAGGTGGTGCACCAGCAATGACAGACCCATTGTTTTGTAATCCACCTGGAGAATTCCAATCCCCAGAATGAGAATTCTGGAAGTCCTAATTACAGATCTAATTAAACTCAGGATCTGACTTTAAATACGGTTCATACCTTTGTGGACCTATGGTGGGCGTTCTTTCCCAGAGAATGGATGACAAGACTGCAGTCTCAACTTTGCCTACTGTGTTAGGGTCTGCTTTAACCCAAAACTGGCTGTGTCTTCAGGATTTAGTAGTGGCCTGATTTAAAACCCTTGGTCTAATACATTGTAATTCACTGGTCTCTAGCCTCCTTGGAATTTGACTTCCACCTAGTAGTCTCTACAGATATGCTATCTCCTCTCCAGAGGTGTTTGAAGAAAGATAATCTCCTACTGAGTGTACCTCTGGACCCACCAGACAGTGTAGTTATGATGACATCATATGCCAGGCTCCTCAGGTGGGGAGCGACCTTATGGTACTAGTGTCAAGAAACACAGTAATTTAGGTGTGGATTTCAAGGGTAATGCATCTTTCTCCCTCTAGAGATCAACTTAACTTCGTGCACTGGAACAAGGATATTAAAAAGACCCATACCTCAAGGAAATAGGGGGTAGGGAGCGACAGAGAGAGACATACAGTCCTGCAAACTGATGTTTGGAAAACTTGGAATGGATTTTTGAGGCACAGCATCTCAGAGCCAAACTATGTAAGTGAACATCTTCACCTATGGGTTAGAGAACTCAATTACTAAAGGGTTGACAAAATTGGATAGGAGTTAGACATAAAGGTAAGAAAATGTGCACAACTTACCTGGTTCAAGCAGGGAATACACTGTAAATAGCCTCCGGAATAATGCAGACGCTGCTCAGGAGCCAGATATAAAATGCCAACTCTTCATTGTAAGAGAGGAGGCTTGGACAATGAGACAAACTGACATGAGGGTAACGATACAGGAATTACAGAAAGTGGGTAAGGTAACTAAAATCAAACAAGGAGAAAACAACAAAGGTTAAGGGATAAAACAAGGCAAATGTGAACTGAAGCGACTACTGAAAAGTCACGACAACTGCTGTTACCAGACAAAGGTACTCTATACAGATGAGTTTGAAATACCTGGTTTGCCACTATTGAACTGCAAGTTTGGATGATTGTGCTTGTCCTCTAGTGGCTGGGGTTGTGTGCGTGAGTCTGGGAAATGTAGTCTTTCAGGTTCAAGTGCATATTTTCCACTGTCCTGTGTGCCATCTCTTCCAGGTTCCAAGTCTCCTGTGCAAAAATATGTCTTGAAACCTGACAACTTGATAGCACAAGGGCGTTGGACTTCTCTGAAATGGACAAAATTAAGGGAATTAGGTGTCTGTCAGAACTATGAGTGGGCCTAACTGGCGTAATTCTCAATAGTGTAATTACTCGTAATTAAAGTAAAATTACTAGTAATTATGCGTAATTATGCGAGAAGCGTAATCCAGCAATTAACACTATTTCCTTTCAAAATGCACTCTTGAGTATGCATATTACGCTGAGTAAATAACACTAAATGCTACAGGACATGAACAGCAGTAGCCAGCAGCTACTCACTCTTTCTTAGTTTGCTGTTCATGTGCTCCTGCAGTAGGACTTTTGCCTCAAATTACTCTTAATTACTCAAGCTGGTGTAATTGCGTGGGTTTGGTAATTTTGCATCACAAGAGTAATTCGCAATTACTGAAATTACTCAGATTACTCTGGAGTAATTAAAATTTCACCCAGGCCTAGTCAGAACCGCTTTTAGAGGGCCACAGGGCAAGTAGGAGCTACGAGGCCTGGCCTACTACTACTATAGGCTCTGAGCAACTAGCCTAGTGCCCTTTCAGTACCTGACTCTCAGTGGTAGTGTGGATCGAGCAGCCCAGGGCTTTCTGAGTTGGAGGCAGGTGAAGGGCGAGCACAGACTTACATCTCAAAATAAACCCAGCAACTTTAATAAATGATTGTCCAGTCAAATAATTGCTTTTATGTCAAAAGGAGTATGTATCTACTAAGACAAAGTACAAAACAACACACTGGAAATTTTAGACACAGTCTTCTTAAAGCAGGCCCACTAGCATTACTCGGGTCAGCACCCGTGCCACTTCCCTGTCTGTGGATGATGGGTATTCCCCATTCATGTGTGGTGACATTAAGGCTAGGACAAATTAGTTAGTTGAAAATTCTTAAAAATTCTATGAGAGCTTTTAGCAAAAGTCCATATGTCCCCATGCCTGGGCATGTCAGTCACAACAAGTTCCACAGGGACCAACTGCCCGGTATGAGTCTTACCCGCACTGATTGCGATGGCGGTCTGGAGCCGCAGGAGCATGCTCCCAGCTAGTGGTGTGCAAGACTCTCAAATCTGTGGCTGCTGTGGTAGAGATCCACGGTGCTGCTCCAATCTGGTGGTAAACCTTCTTCTTTCTCTGGGAGTCGAGGGTAATGCATCTTTCTCCCCCTAGAGATCAACTTAACTTCGTGCACTGGAACAAGGATATTAAAAAGACCCATACCTCAAGAAAATAGGGGGTAGGGAGCGACAGAGAGAGAGACATACAGTTCTGCAAACTGATGTTTGGAAAACTTGGAATGGATTTTTGAGGCACAGCATCTCAGAGCCAAACTATGTAAGTGAACATCTTCACCTATGGGTTAGAGAACTCAATTACTAAAGGGTTGACAAAATTGGATAGGAGTTAGACATAAAGGTAAGAAAATGTGCACAACTTACCTGGTTCAAGCAGAGAAGACACTGTCAATAGCCTCCAGAATAATGCAGACGCTGCTCAGGAGCCAGATATAAAATGCCAACGCTTCATTGGGAGAGAGGAGGCCTGGACAATGAGACAAACTGACATGAGGGTAACGATACAGGGATTACAGAAAATGGGTAAGGTAACTAAAATCAAACAAGGGAGAAAACAACAAAGGTTAAGGGATAAAACAAGGCAAATGTGAACTGAAGCGAGTACTGAAAGGTCAAGACAACTGCTGTTACCAGACAAAGGTACTCTATACAGATGAGGTTGAAATACCTGGTTTGCCACTATTGAACTGCAAGTTTGGATGATTGTGCTTGTCCTCTAGTGGCTGGGGCTGTGTGTGTGAGTCTGGGAAATGTAGTCTTTCAGGTTCAAGCGCATATTTTCCACTGTCCTGTGTGCCATCTCTTTCAGGTTCCCAGTCTCCTGTGCCAAAATATGTCGTGACACCTGACAACTTGATAGCACAAGGGCGTTGGACTTCTCTGAAATGGCCAAAATTAAGGGAATTAGGTGTCTGTCAGAACTATGAGTGGGCATAACTGGCGTAATTCTCAATAGTGTAATTACTTGTAATTACCGTAAAATTACTAGTAATTATGCGTAATTATGTGAGAAGCGTGATCCAGCAATTAACACTATTTCCTTTCAAAATGTTATGTTATGTTAGATATATTTGTATAGCGCATGGCTGCCCCAACACCGGGGCGTCCCAGCGCTGGTGGACGGGTGGCCAAGGAAGGTGAAGCTAGACAGATGAAAAGACAGCCAGGTATAATCTGTTTCTAAATGCCCAAGGATCATGTGCGCACCATGAGCACACATCGTGAATCTAGATGGATGAAAACAGCCAGGTTTTGATCTGTTTTCTAAATGCCCAATGATGACTTAGTTAGTTGAAAATCTTAAAAATTCTATGAGAGTTTTTAGCAAAAGTCCATATGTTCCCATGCCTGAGCATGTCAGTCACAACAAGTTCCACAGGGACCAACTGCCCGGTATGAGTCTTACCCGCACTGATTACGATGGCGGTCTGGAGCCTCAGGCGCATGTTCCCAGCTGGTGGTGTCCAGGACTCCCAAATCTGTGGCTGCTGTGGTAGAGATCGACGGTGCTGCTCCAATCTGGTGGTAAATCTTCTTCTTTGTCTGGGACGGTTCTTGGGTGCTCCCTGTCTCAGATAGGTGAAACTTGGTTGCTGTATTAGGATGACAGCCCCCTTCTGGGCACTGTCCCTTTCTCCACATGCAGGGGGTCTTCATAGCATACACGGGGTGACTGCTCTTAGTCTTTTCCGCTATCCTCTCCAGACATAAGGCGATCACTTAGCAACATCAAATCAAATCAAATCAGAGGGCATTTATACAGCGCACACATCACCCTAAAGTCTCATGGCGCTCGCAAACAGCTCCGAAAGGAAGTGAAATGGCTTAGATGTCAAAAAGCCATGTCTTCAGCCTCTTGCGAAAAGAGTTATGGTCAGGGACATTTCGCAGATGGATGGGAATTTTATTCCAGGATGATGGGGCAAGAAAGGAGAAAGATCGTCCTCCCTTTCTAGCAGTATGTATTTTAAGAGGAGTAAGCAAAAACTGATTGCTAGACCTAAGAGCCCTGCGAGGTTGATACCAGCATAATTTCCTGGTCCAGTATCTCGGACCTTTTCCGTACAACTGTTTACTGAACTAGACAGAGAACTTTAAAAGAATTCGTTTCCTGACCGGTAGCCAGTGAAGGGTTCTTAGGCAGGGTGCGGAGGGCGATCTGGGCGGAAGATCCAGGGCCAGCCTAGCCGCAGCATTCTGCAAGATCTGTAGTCTGTCCAGAAGGTTGTTGTTAATTGAAAACAGTAGGGAATTTCCATAGTCCATTCTGTTTATTATCAGCCCTTGAACTAATGGTTTCCTGGCCTCCACTGGGAGCCACTTAAAAACCTTTCGGAGGCTGCACATTCCTCCAACACACGTGCCAATGATATGGTTGACCTGGTTCTTCATGGACAATTGGTTGTCCATGTGGAAACCTAGGTTCCGCACCGTCGATTTGGGGGTGGGACAAAGGCCAAGATGGGATGGCCACCAGTCGGCGGACCAATGCTCCTCTGCATTGCCAAAAAGCATGACCTCAGACTTGGCTCCATTTAGTTGTAGGTGATTGGAGTTTATCCACCTGTCGATGTGGGATAGGCATTTATTAAAGCGTAGCTGTGTTTCAGTAGGATCTGGGCCAATAGTGACCAGAATTTGAGTGTCATCTGCGTAAGATATGACATCAACAAGGTGATGGCCCTCTTCAGGTCAGAGCACTACCAAGGGCAACAAAACTTCCCTTCCTTGCAGCACAGCACCAGAGCCGGTACCCTTTCTCACAGCAGTGGCCCCCTTTTGAGATCAGGGGGTTGCACAATGCACAACAGCTAGTGTCCCGATCGGTGCAGTGGTCCAGTCCTTTCTGTGGCCCCCACATGCCATTTGGTGGTTATGCAGCGCATATGGGCAGATGACCCATTGGCACGCAGTACTCAACAGATCAGAATCTCACATTCTACTCCTGGGATTCTCTTGGCAGGAACCCAATGGACATCACTCCCTTGAGGCAATGTCCTTCTCCTCACAGGGCCCGCTGATCTTGGGTCAGGCAGAAGCTGATGCTATAGGCTAGTGATCTTGATTCTCTTGGGTGATATCCCCTCACCCAGCATGAGAGACTGCTGAGGTTCTCCCATTGATGTATAGCTTTGGTTTGACAATTTTGGAGTCTCAAGCTCCACTTTTTGTAATCAATTTCCAGACACACTTGTGATTTAGTGTCTCTGAGCCTGATTTAGAGTTCGATGGAAAGTTTACTCCATCACAAATATGACAGATATCCTGTCCGTCATATTGCAAGTGCATTAGATCCAATGGCACTTGCAATGTGGCGAATGAGATATCCATCAGATTTGTGATGGAGTAACCCGCTTGCAGAACTTTAAATCAGACACTCTGTCTTTAAAGTTTGTATTCTATGGGTTGCCCACTTTAAAGTGTACAATCTTTTGTTGTGCTCTTCCCCCAGAGACAAGTCTATCACAGCAAGACAGTATCCAGTCTTGATTTTATAGCCCTGAACTCAGACCATGGGAGTGACTAGAGGTTCTCACCATGATGTCAGCTTCAGTGATATGCAAATCAAAAGGTTACCAGAGGGCCGTAGCCCTACTCTATATGATTCTCTTATCATCCGCATCTCCTTCTTCAGATATGCCCAGGTCCCTTTGACCAATGACCTCCTGTCAGAACCAAATAGCCCCTATTGATGTGCACTGAAGAGCCTGGCTCTTTCTCTCTCCAATGTGCGTTCCACTCAGCTCTCAGGAATGCAGCAACCCACAAGTCTGTCTTGGGGAAACCTCTCTCTCCTCTTCCAGCAAACCCTGACCCTCCCAAAATGGAACCCAGTGTCTTCCATGTCTTGTACATGCGTGTGCAGCCTGCTATGTACTGTACTCCTGCACGGGCATCCATATATCCCAGTGCACTCGTGCAGCACCACATGCTATCTCCTACATCCAGTAGCAGCTCACAGGTCCACATATAGCTTCACGCATGCATATAACCACATGCTCTATTTCCTGCTGCACTGTACCTTCTCAGAGTCACACCTGTATCCAAACAGGCATATGCAACCATGCATGCTATTTCTTGATGTACTGCACCTTCTCGCAGGCATACATGTATCACAGCATTGAACATGCAACCCTGTGCACTATCTTCTGATGCACTGTACCTTCCCACATGGACATATGCATTTTAGTGCTGCACAGAATCCAATGCAGGCCCAGGGTGAGTTAAGAACACAGCAGCGGAACTTTACTAGAGTGGGCTAGGTGGTGCCACTTATATGACACAGGTAAAAAAGCCTGTTCATTCTACTGATTGCTAAAAAGTAAGAGCACTGTATGCTTCCACTACCGCTCTTGTGCTACTTAACTCTTGGGGAAGGCTGTAGCTTTCAACCACTTGAGGAAATTGCTTTAGGTGCCCCTCCTGGTCTAAGTTGACTGCAGTCCATCAGACAAACCTAGGTCATGGTGCAAATGCACGATCCATACTCGCTCATGACCAGGAATCGATACCAAGGATCCAGATATCACAGCACCTGGGGCATTCAGGTGCGGAGTACAGGCCTATCACCATGCATGTGACTTTTCTGTCCCAAAAGAGCCATTCTTCAGGATCTGCATTTCTTTGCTTCTCAGATACAGGAGTGCTGTTTGTTAGTCTGGTCGGACAATTAGATACCCCAAACTGACATCAACCAATAGGGGGGTTTCTGTCTCATTACATGTTCAGGATGGCTCAACAAACATTTATGTGGATAGGGACTCATTGTCTATCCTTGAAGGCTATGTATCTGCCAGGGAAGGAGAATGTTTACAGACAACCCCAGTCACCTGTTGTTCACATCCTCATATAATTTTGCTCAACCTCATGTTTCAGAAGATAGATGCATGTAGGGGCACTCAACTTGGATATGGTATAAGAATATCATTGTGAGATTATCATCTGACATAAATATGTAGTCCTAAATAATGTTTACTAAAATATTGCCCGATTGAAATTAGTTATAAGAAGCCTTCCTGCAATGGGACAATATTTATGTAAACAGCATTTAAATTATGATACTTAAGTCAGATGATATTTTACATATAATATTATGACGTATAATCTCCATAGGATGCTCCTCTGTTTCCTTTTTACAGGGAGACTCCATACCTACAGCCTTGCATGGTTTAGGCCCATTCTTTGTGTTAGCCACAGCAGATTCTGTATGCCTTCTATCCCATTTTGCTGCTTCCAAAGTGGGTGGTCTGGCTCCAACCGGAGAGATCCAAGTTGGTTACCCTTGTATAGTCTCACCGTCCTTTGTTCCTCATCACTTTAACTTAAGGGCCTTATGTTCAAAGCTATTTTGCAGTCACAAAGGCTCTGATTTCCAAAATCTGAGCTGTTGCAAACGCAAAATAACTTTTGGGTATGTTTAAAACCCAAATTACAATTTGGTAACTCGCTACTGAATCGCAAAATAGGTCTGCGACTACATACCGAATCATAAATTGAAAGCGGCGTGCTTAGGACGTCCCGTCTAATTTGCTATATCTTTTGGAATGTATCAATGGTTTGTGACCGCAATTGTAGTAGGAAATCATTGATATGTTACTGACACCTCAAAGGAGATTATAACTATTAGAAATAGTGTTTCTGGGTGACTGGAGTGTGAGCTCTTGTCAAGCAGTAACCAAAATCCTAGTAAAGGTAAGGCACCAGCAAACCCGGAATTAACCTGTGCTCAACCTCAGGTAGCTTGTCACAGAGCAGTCAGGATTAACTTGATGGCAATGTGTAAAGTATTTGTGCAACACTTCAAACAGTAAAACAGTGAAACACCACACAAAAATAATCGAACACCAGGTTAGAAAAATAGATATTAATTTTTCAAATTAAACAAGACCAAAAAGAAAAAAATCAAATCAGTAGAACCAGGGTGTTGGAAAATGGCTCTTTCTGAAGGGTAACTCCAAATTTTTTGCCTTTCTCCTCCTCTTTTTCTGACCTTGTTTTTGTTTGCTTTAGGACTCTGAGCACTTTACTATTGCTGACCAGTACTAAAGTGCACGTGCTCGCTCCTCTAAACATGGTTACATTGCCTCATACCCAATTGTCTTATTTAAATTACTTATAAGTTCCTAGAAAAGTGCACTACATGTGCCTAGGACCTGTAAATTAAATGCTACTAGTGGGCCTACACCACGGATTGTGTCACTCACTTAAGTAGCCCCTTAACCATGTCTCAGGCCTGCCACTGCAGAATATATGACGATACAACACGTTCCATTACAACGCAGTATTTTACATCGCGGTTTTTACAACGCAAGTCGTTACAACGACTTGCGCTGGAGGGCGCTGGACTTAGGAATAGTATAATTTACTATTCCAACTCCAGTCTACGTACAGTAGGGAAGGTGTTGGAATAGTAAATCATACTATTCCTTAGGTTAGAGCGCCATCTGGCGCAAGTCGTTGTAACGACTTGCGTTGTGAAAACCACGATGTAAAAGCATCGCGTTGTAACAGTTGCGTGGTAAAGGATGTCTCCCGCCACTGCAGGGCCTGCGGGCAGTTTTAAACTGAAATGCCGACCTGGCAAGTTAAAGCTCTTGCCAGCCCTAAACCTTCCTTTTTAATACATATGTCACCCCTAAGTTAGACCCTGGACAGCCTAAGGGCAGGGTGCAGTGTATTTAAAAAGTATGACATGTACTTTTAAATTTTACATTTTCTGGTAGTGAAAAACTTTTATATTTGTTTTCACCACTGCAAGGCCTATTTCTCCATAGGATAACATTGGGATTACTTTATTACATTTTATAAGTATAATGTCCAATTGGGAAGAGATTCGACCTCCAAGACTGGTGTCTTTGGAATCACAATTTAATATCAAAACTTATGGTGAAGTTGTATTTTAAATTGCAATTCTGAAAATGGCACTTTTAGATAGTTGGCATTTTATTACTTTAGCCATTTGGTGCCTGGTGCCTGTCTCTGTTCGGTCTGAGTTGGGTCACAGCTGGGCTTTGTATATTCCCTCTAGACAGCCACACACAAAGGGAGCTTAGGTGTGACTTTATGGGCCACCCTGGGAGTTGGGAGGGAGGAACCGGGCACAGCCTTATACTTACACATGAATAGGCTGTGTCCTGTCCACATCAAAGGAACGAATATCCCCCTGTAGTTAGTCTGGAGCCAAGGCAAGAATGCAGGACCTCTGTGCACTTCAAAGCCCTTTTTTTGAAGTATCCCCCACTTTAAAGACGCCACTGGGTATATGAATTGGCATTCTGACCCTACCACTTCTGACCGGTGTTAAAGTGCATGTGCTCTCTCCTTAAACATGGTAACAGTGGCTCATACCCAATTTGCATATTTAATTTACTTATAAGTCCATTGTAAAGTGCACTACAATTGCCCAGGGCCTGTAAAATAAATGCTACTAGTGGGCCTGCAGCACTGATTCGGCCACCCACTTATGTAGCCCCTTAACCTTGTCTCAGGCCTACCACTGCAGGGCCTCTGTGTGCAGTTTTAAACTGCCATGTAGACTTGACAAGTTAAACCTCTTGCCAGGCCTAAACATTCCTTTTTAAAATGAATGTCACTCCTAAGGTAGGCCCTGGACAGCCCAAGGTCAGGGCGCAGCGTATTTAAAAAGTAGGACATGTACTTTTAGGTTTTACATGTCCTGGTAGTGAAAAACTCTTAAATTCAATTTTCACTATTGCAAGGCCCATCTCTCAAATAGGATGACATAAGGTTTGCTTTATTACATTTTATACATTTAATTTCCAATTGGGAAGAGATAAGACCTCCAACTCTGGTGTCTCTGGAATCACAATTTAAAATCACAATCTATGCTGAAGTTGTATTTTTAATTGCAGTTCTGAAACTGCCACTTTTGGATAGTTGCCATTTTCTTACTTTAGCCATTTGGTGCCTGCTGTCTGTCTCTATTTAGTGAGGGTTGGGTGACAACTGGGCTTTGTATATTCCCTCTAGACAGTCACACACAAAGGAAGCTTAGGTGTGACGTTGTGAGCCATCTTGGGAGATTGGAAGAAGGAACATGGCACAGCCTCATAATTACACATGAATAGGAAGTGTCCTGTCCATATGCAAAGGACTGCATACCCCCCTGTAGTTAGTCTCGA
Source organism: Calotriton arnoldi (assembly GCA_963921515.1). Classification (NCBI taxonomy): domain Eukaryota; kingdom Metazoa; phylum Chordata; class Amphibia; order Caudata; family Salamandridae; genus Calotriton; species Calotriton arnoldi. The sequence continues at coordinate 158,403 of CAWUFW010015063.1, forward strand.
GCCAGGGCAGGAAGAAAGGACCTCTGTGCACCTAAACCCTTCTTTGAAGTCTACCTCACTTCAAAAGCACCACTGGGTATAAGAACTGGACTTCTGACCCTACCACTTCAGTACACTTCTGGACCAGTGGATACTCTGCCAGGAAGAAGGACTGCTGTGGTGCTGAAGGACTGCCACTCTGCTGGACTGCCGCTCTGGAAGTTCTGGAAGAACTGATTTGTTGCTGTGCTGACCTGCTGCCCTCCTGGCCTGGGTGAGAAGGACTGGACCCAAATCACTTGAACCCAGAACCAGAGTGATTCTATGGGCTTTCTGGCATGCCTCCAAATTGAAGTATCAGGGACATAAAAGACTTTCAACCCACCTGCTACAGCACTTGGACTCAGCCATCTGTGAATTTGCCCTGCCAAGTGGTGCCAACCCAGTCCTGGACCCTTGGAAGTGGGTTTAAAGTGCTGCTGCAGCACAATCCATTGGATTGCAGTCGATGCAAAGGACTCTGAACTGGCGCATCTCTTCCACTGCAGACGTATCGCCGCCGTTGCAAGGATAGACTCCAACACATTGCCGACAGAGCGGAGCATCAACTCCATTCTCAAGGTATCCAGCCGTTGCGCGGCTCGGAACAAATGCTTCACCTCCCTGGGTGGATAGAAGACAACAACGCTTCGCCTCACCTTCATATTCCATCTAATCTTTGACTACGACGCAAACAAGGTAGTTTGCAGCAGGCCAAGGCTGGTCCTTGTATCCGACCCGCGCTTCATTGCAGTCGGCCTGAACTTTTTAATTTGACCTGGTCTAGCGCGACCAGATAACCCCCGTTGACGCTTTATGCTTTCAAGCACTACATTTCAGTTTTTTCTTTATAAATTCACAACTCCGGTTCTACTTATTGGATTTTTGTCATTTTGGTCATGTTTTATTTATTAGATTGAGCTCTATTTTTCTAAACAGGTGTGGTATGTTTTGCGTGGTGTTTTCACTGTTTTAATGTTTGAAGTGTTGCACAAATACTTTACACATTGCCTCTCAAGTTAAGCCTGACTGCTCTGTGCCAAGCTACCAAGGGGGTGAGCACAGGTTAGTTTATGGTGTGTTTGTGACTTACCCTGACTAGGATTGTGGTTCCTGCTTATGTTAGCTGGTCTGTCCGTGTGCTGCATTGCCACACAAGCTCACTTTTGCTGCTCACGGCCCTGGCCTACAAGGGGATGGCTATGAAATACACTACTTCACAGGAGCACTATGTGCCAAATATCCCATTATGCAGCTTACCCACAGCTTCAGGCCCACTGACAGCATGTAGGCTGGGCCCTTGGGAACCGGCGGGCGTAATGACAGGGGTTTCACTGTTTGTGAATGGCACACTGATGTCCCATATTGATTTCGTGCACACTTAAGGGTTACCGGAAATTCTATTTTTAACACACTCCAGTATCCTAAGCTATATTAGTAAGCACTGGGCATCAGCTGAGAGAGAAGCCACAAAGCATGAACTACTCCAAGCGCTACTACCATGGGACATAGTAGACACCTAATATGATGGCTCCATAGTGGCCTTCAGGCGCACCTCATGACACCACTCACTTCCTTATAGCTAAATGGGAAGTGGTCCTTGCCTAGGAGACACCGGATAATGGGTGGACTTGATTACTGGAATATCCCAAGAAAATCTCGCATAATGGGAGATTTAAATGTATCCAGTTCTCCATATTACACAGAACATATCTCACTCCACATAAAATTAACAAAATGTTCCCCACGGCTTCCTCTACAAGCCCTCGGTGTCATGCTCTGAATGCCAACCTATTGCATATGTTATGGACATGTCCCCCCTTTCCAGCTACTGGGAGGATATCTCAGCAGTACTATCAGAATTGATTAGCTTGAACCACTGGAGTACACTGGTACACTGTATCTTAGAGCTATATCCATGGCCCAAGTGCTCTAAAGTGGTCAAGCACTTTACTGGCTTAGCATTACTATTAGCAAAAAGTCTGATAAAATGATGTTGGAGGTCCCCTTAAGCCCCCAGGTTTGATAGATGGTGCGAGGAAGTAGTGCACTGGGGTCTGGCTGAAAGCAAGGCTTAACGCTGGGAGGAATATAGGGGCCTTTGTAAAAAGACCATATCGCTGGAATAGGTTAAGTTTCTAGAAGGGTTCAAAGCTTAGGATATGGAGGCCTGTGATGAGGGGTAAACCTGTTCTACTCACATAGAAATGCTAAAGTGACTTTTCCGGTGGGGTCTACCACCCCCCCACCGTTCCCAATCTGTGATATCGTACACTATATATCTTTAACTGAGCTCCTATAGCAACAGAGCCTGCCCCCACCAACAAACTCTTTTGCAGCGTTAGCAGTAACATAGACAGCACCTCCTACAGAAAGCCCATAGTGATTCATGAATTCTTGCACACAGAGCTGCCAATTACAGATATCTCAATATGTGAGGGGGCCCAGTTAGTGGGAGAGAGGGGCAGGGGGGTGAAGTTGTTGATATTGCATATTGTTTTATATCCCTGTCATTTTCTATGTAACGATCCTCAGATGGAAATTGTAACCCAATCTCAAGTTCTGTATACTGAAATGCCTGAAGAAAAATGTGTTTCAATTCGTTGTGAATTGACAAAATGCAAAAAAGAAAGTTTTGTTAAAAAAAAAGGGATTGCGGTTCCTGCTTGGAAAGGGTGCATACCTCTGCCAACCATAAACCTAATTTCCAACAGAGTTATGAATGTTTAAAGAATAAACTATAAAATAGCACCTAGAAATAGAAAGTGCAAACCACAGCTATCTGGTCACCCTAGACCAGGTCAAAGTCAAAAGGCCTGCCGACCACGGTGAAGCATGGGTCGTATACAGTCCCAGATTAGCAGCACTGAAGTTTTACTTTCTCGAGTTTTGCGCCAAGAGTCCTATTTTGGGGGAACAAGTTCACCAGGAGGAAGGAGAGTGCTGCTGGTGATGGTTGGTGGGGTGCAAGGAGTAGGTCTGCATCACGGATGTGGCGATCCACACAGGCGGCGATGCTTGCAGGGTGAAGAGACAAACTTGCAGCGGCTCACGCTGATTCTCCATGTGAGCGGCGCAGTTCTAGAGTGAACTGACCCATTCACGAAGAGCCTAAAAGCTTGACTTTAAGAGCTCGAGAGCCACACCAAGGGCCCAGGACCTGAGAGGTGCCGCTTGGTGGTCAGGAACTAGTTGAAGATGAATCCAGGAGCTGCAGGGAGCCTGTTATGTCCCTGAGGCTCAGATCAGGAGGCCAGCAGACTCAACCTCTGAGTCCCTCTGCGGTCCTGGGTTCAAGATGTGTTTCAGGTCTAGTTCTTCCTCCCTAGGCAAGAAATCAACAGGCAGCAGGTCAGCACAGCAAGGCAGCAGCTCCTTCAGAGTGGCAGTCCAGCAAACTGACAGTCCTTTCAGCAGCTCAGCAGTCCTTCTTCCTCGTAGAGTATCCACAGGTCCAGAGCTGCAGTGAAGTGGTGGAGTCTGAGGTCCAGTACTTATACCAAGTGGTGCCTTTGAAGTGGGAGAGACTTAAAAGACATGACTTTGAAGTACACAGATGTCCTCCCTTCCTGCCCTGGCTCCAGACTCACAGCAAGCGGCATTGCAGCACTTTGTGTGTGGACAGGACACAGCATATTCGGGCGTAGGTGAGGTTGTACCCAGCTCCTTACTCCCATCCTGCCAGGATGGCCCATCAAGTCACACTTAAACTGCAATTATGTGTGGCTGTCTAGGATGAATATACAAAGATCAACTGCCAACTGCACTCAATCATGTGATCAGAGACAGGCTACAGGCACCAAATGGCTAAAGCAAGAAAATGCCAACTTTCTAAAAGTGGCATTTTTAGAATTGTAATTTTCAAATCCGACTTCACCATAAGTTAGGGTTTTAAATTAGGATTCCATAGGCACTAAACTTGAGACATGCTTGAGGGGCTACTTAAGTGGGTGGCGCAATCAGTGCTACAGGCCCTGGGCACATGTAGTGTGCTTTACTAGGTTCTTATAAGTAAATTAAATGGGCCAATTAAGAAAAGCCAATGTTACCACATTTTAAGGCAAGAGCACAAGCACTTTAGCACTGGTTAACAGTGATAAAGTGTGCAGAATCCTAAGGACAGCAAAAACGAAGTCAGCAAAAATAGGTCTGAAGGCAAAATGTTAGGGGAAACCACGCCAAGGATGACAGATCTAACAGTAACCTGCTTGCAATTGGGAAGGGGTCCCTTAAGGACCCCTTCTATTTTGTCAATATTGTAATAAAATTTTGTATGTGTGTGTTCCTTCTCAAGATCAACTCTTGGTTCTTCTGAACGTCCACGTTGCTTCTTTTCAGCCTGATCAGAACCTTTTGTGGTGTAAATGGGCATGCAGTGTTCCTCAGCCACAACTGTGGTCGTTGAGGCCCTTTTACTACTGATGTCCCACCTGCCTTCTCTCTCAGCACTGCTTATAGAGTTGTAGCTGCCACAGCTGTTCAGCTGGGTGACTGAAATCTCTGGTGGTGCAATTCAGTCCCAAACCTAACTGCTACACACAAACAATGATAATAGCCCACTCACAGGTCAATGGTGAATCTATTGGGGCTATATTTCATATGGGTACACAAATCTGTGTACTCAACACGGTGCGCACTACTAATGGACCCTGTGGGTTCGTGCATTACAACTTTAAGTTTTTCAAAAATGCAAACCAATATAATACCTTTTTATCTCTCTGTTTTGCATTTAATGTAAACCTGTTTACAAATGTTTACATAACTATGCTTTAGTATTATCAATACTCTCATATATGTGTATTCAATGTTACATCACATCATACATATAAATATCGCTATACATTAGATGCAACTTTCTAAATCTTTCATTCTTACTCAGGTGGAGGTTCATACATTCTGGTTTTCTCTTTTCATTAAGCACAAACATGTTTTCGTGTGGCATACACATATTCATGACTCTAAACGTTGACATTGTTATTTTTAAGGTATAGAATCATGGTTGCATTATCTGTTGTTTCCTAAATGAGTGCTGTTTAAACATAATGGTAACATGATTGTTATGCTAACATTCACAGCTCCCCTGAAGAAGGATAAGAACCCAAAATGCATTGGGAATCGTCCGGAAATTTTGTTGCCTCTAACGCATAACGATGTTTATATGTACGATGTGATGTAACATTGATTATACATATATGAGAGTATTGATAATACTGAAGCAAAGTTATGTAAACATTTGTAAATAAATTTACATTAATTACAAAACAGAGAGATAAAAAGGTGTTATATTGGTTTGCATTTTTGAAAAACTTAAGGTTGTAACGTAGGAACCCATGGGGTCCATTAGTAGTGCGCACTGTGTTGAGTACACAGATTTGTGTACTCTTATGAAATATAGTTTAATAACAGAGATGGGCAGGCTCAGCACAAGGCAGCACACATAATTTAATTAATAAATTAGTGAACTAGTTAACAGAGAGAAATTCTGAGTGCAGGGTAAACATTATTAGGTTTTCAGTTTTACTGAATCTGTTGGGACACCAGATTAGTTAAATATTTTCAGGACACCAGCATGCAACGCAGTTCTTCAGGGCTGCAGAACAAGTAAGACCATGGGAGGTGGTCATGCTTCTCTTAGTCAGTAGCACCCACCAGGTTCACAGGTGGGAGGCAGGGAGACAATCTCCCGCACTTGGGTTTGCTCTTGCAATGTCCATCTCTTCTGATTTTGGTGACCATGGACAGCAGTCATGCTTGGGATCTATCAACACAGAATGCCAGGCTCCAATGTGGGATGCAGGGTTACCCACTCTAGAACTCAGATTGGCTCCTGTGATGTCCCTCTGACCAGTTTGCTCTTCTGGCTGCCTCCTTCATAAATGTCACCACAACTGGGCTTCTCTTCTGAGCAGACTTGCTCATGCAGAGATGCTGTCTCCTCCGCTCTCTTAGCAGGAAGAACCAAATCTCTCCTCCAGGACATAGTTTTATACTTTAAGGTGCTGTTCCAACACCTCCAAGAGACAAGCTGTCAGCAACACCAACCCTGGAGCTAAATGGTTTCCAGGACACTCTGCTGAGTGCCACCTCTTTGGTCAATGATAAGTCCTAGAAATGTTTGAAGAAGTTTCAAGCTTTCTCTTATAGTCCTGTTTTGGACAGTGATTCCACTATTACTGATTTGAGGAAATTCACTCTGTTCATGTATCCCTCCTCCACAGAGTAGACACAGGGGCATATTTACAAGCCCTCGCCGCCACCCGAGCATCACTTTTTTTGACACGCCGGTGGCACAGCACCATTTTCCATTTTTACAAGGTGGTGCTGAGCCACTTTGCGTGGCTTAATGCCACCTTGTAAATATGCCCATTTCCACCGCAGTCCACTGTGGCAAAGGGGCATGCAATGGGTGTTGCTGTAGGTGTTCCACCGCAACACTCATTGCTTTTTGACGCTGCCCCAGAGTTACAAGGCTGAGGCAGCGCCAAAAACGAATGCATTGGAATTTAAGGCGTTATGATGGCGATACTAGGAGAAATTATTAATTTACCCTTGTTTTTTGCTCTTTCCATGTGTGCTACATTCTGCAGCACACATAGAAGGTACAAATTGCCATTTGATTGTTTATGTGCAGGAAGGTGTCCCTTCCTGCACATAAACAATTGTCCCTGCAGCGCAGGCACCCTTGTAACATGGCAGCAGGGTGCCTGCGTTGGCACTTGGCGGCTTTTTTTTTGCGCAAGCAATAGGGGAAACACAGGGTTGCAACGCATTCTTGTGAATACAGGGCATCCCTGCGTTTTGAGAATGTCGGAGCGTGGCGCTGCCAAATTTGGCGCAGCTCCGTGGTCCGACATTTTATTGTAAATATGCCCAACAATCTTTATCTTCAGGCAATAGTCCCTCAGCAGGGACTGATGAGGAGTGTCTACAGCGAGAACAACTAAAACAAAAGCACAGTGAACAGTGAAGACCTCAGGCTGGACCAAAACAAGCTTTTTAGAGTCGCTCCTCTAGAAGAGACAAAAGGCAGGCACTGACAGAATACTCTTACACACTCTCCATCTATCCTAAAGATTGTGCTCAGGAAGGAAAAATCAGACAGGCCACTGCTAAAAGGTCACTGCCGCATTTCTATAGGAAGCCCTGTCTCAGTTCTCTCACACCATAATGTCTGATACTTCACAAAGTCTTCAGGAAAGTCATCAGTATAATTAGTTCATCTGGGAGGCAGTCAAACAGCCTCCATCTTGTGCCATGCTTCACAAGGTGAAATCAAAAATGAATCCCAGCAATCTCATACCCACACGGACATATGACATACAGATTCATTATACTCATCAACTTAGACTCTTTGGACACATACCACATACATATACTCAATATGTCAGCAGAGTCCAGTCATGTCACTATAGATGAATTTTGGGCATCAATGCTGGGAGACTTCTCACATACTACCAGGATCAAGTTATAGAGATTCGAAACCATTACACTGCCTCCACTTCTACGTGTGTCAGAACTCTTACATGGGCAGTAGTCCCATGTAAAAGGAAGGCACTCTGGGTGCACCCCTGTCGACCACAGAGCCCTGGTCTGGGTCCTCTGTACTTTTACACATACAAGACCTCAGCATGCATGCATGCATGATTGTCAAATGAACTGGGCAATAAAATCCTAAACTACTGTGGCTATTTACAGTTGGATATCTCAGGGCAGGGGTGCATGCTAGTAGAACCATATATGGGCATTCCAGTCCCAACAAAGCCCATGAGGAGATTCTACGTTCAATTTTTTTTTACTTTTGTTACAGTTATGTTCCTCGTGGCCACCACATCAGCAAAGAGGAGAGGGGAATTGGATACTCTCTTGTGTCATTAGCCTCATCTGAAGATTTTTTCAGATCAGGTGATTCTGAAGTCGGTCCAGCTTTCCACCATAAGGTTTCTTCTGTTGTTTATCTTTCCCATTAAATGTTCTTCCTGTTTTCTATCCTTACCCTTGATGTAGCGGAAACTGAATTTTATTTGTAGGGGTGCATTATAATCACATATGTAGAGCACACCGCATCTAATCCTTTGTCATGTTAACATGAAGTGTTAGAATTTTGAAATGTAATAACATGAAACGTGATGTATTTAGCCCATTGAATAGTAACTCAAAGAATTAATGTACAAAGTAAATGCGCTTATCAGAAAATATTAACGTGAGGAACTCGTGTTGTGAACTGAAAATCCTTCATTTATTAAATGTGTCTATTAATGTGTCATTTTTCATGTAGGTAGGAATATTAACTGAATGTGTCTTAATTTCCTATGCAAATCCGTAAAGCTCATATGCTATTCTCTTATGTTAGCTGAATCTTGTAGGCCTGAAATGCAATTTCCTGGAAGCTCTTGCTTTAGAATCAACAGTTTGAATTCCATGTGTGCTGTGGATTTTGTTCTTGCTCACTTTTTGAGTTGCAGGTGGAAGAAGCGCCTTTGTTAGTTAGAATAATGTCTTTGTTTATTAGTCAGGCAAGGAGAGAAGGAGATACATGGTAGGCCTAAGTAGATTAGGGAAGTCACTGTGTTTTCACACCAGAGAAGGCCTGGAAATCAAGGTCAACATGTTGCAGTTCAGGAACACCGCTATCCTGTGGAAAGTTACCTATGAGATTGTGTCCAGAGCATATGGCGTGACCTGCAAGGACTCTTGGGAAAAATACCTGTAATAATGCAATGCTAGAGTAGGGAAAGGGCCCACTTCTTCTCTGCCTTCGGAGAGAGAGCATTTAAGAACAAGCTCTGTCTCGATAGTTTTATGTTATCCGACCCATCAATGGTGGGGAGACTTCGTAGGAAGACTTCAAATGCTGACACCTTTTATTCCTTTTCCTGAGAATGCTTAAGTAGGGATGTCATGTTAGTGTTAGTGTAGGGATAGATAGATGCTGTATTTTCATCAACCCTCGATGCAGGGAAATTTGAACTCATGCTTCTTGATCCTCTGCATCCTATTTCTTGAGCTGATTGTTTTGTGTATGTTGCACCGCCTCAACTTTATTCGCAGATGTGGCTTTATGCTGATTCCCCTGTATTTTTACTCTCTCATTTTGAGGTGTCTTTATGTTCAGTTATTTTTGGCTTTGTAATAAATTAACTAACCTTACGCAGTTGTCTGTGGATACTATGTGTCCAGAGAAATTCCCCTCTACGCTTACCTGCTGCCAAAAATAACCATCAGATCGGGATTCTAGAACAGGTCCAGAACTTATGGGCCCGGCCCGTTCACCTTCAATCCCCAGAGTACTTTCTTTTGCATTAAATGGATGTTTACAGGGTTCTATCTTTATAGCTGGATAGGACTGACTCATTCTGAAGGTCTGGTGATTTCTTCAGTAATTATAGTGCTTAAGGCAAAGATGTTAAACTCTCGATAAGTACCTTGAGTTGTTAGATGAAACTAGCTGCGTCCCTGGCATACACGCTCACTTTAATCCTTTTCCTGGTCATGTGAAAGAACTTTTTACCAGACGCATTGTTGACTCATGGACAGAATTGAAAAAGGTGTGTTTAGTTGAGATGCTATTCACCATTGATTTATGTTGCTTTGTAAAAAATAACTTTTCTGAACTATCTGAGGTTATTTCTTGGTCATCCTTATGGGCTAGACTGTGATGAGGAAGGGAGGAGAGGTGGTAATATCCCTCTTATTATACTTAAGGAGCAAGTAAATTGTGTTTCTTCTGTATGAGGATTCAATTCATGCTTTTGGACTGTGCCGAGGATGGCAAGACTCAAAGTAAAGATAGGGCATTCCCCCTGCCCTCCTGTGCTCCTTTCTGAAGTAGAGATATAAAGAATTGACTACCACGACCTCCAAAAAACACCTGCACATTGTTTTATCATAGATTATTTATTATAATTACTGTAGGACCTATGCCACTCCTTTTCAGGAATATTAATCATATTGAGTATCACTTCCTCCTTTTAATAGATATCCCAGGTTGTCTTGGAGAACGCGAGGCATGATAGTCATGCCAAAGTACGGATTTTTATGTTCTTCACCTTACTTCCTTAGCCTGGTTTAGCGCAGCTCCTCTATGTCCCATGGCGCTTGTTAATGCTGGTTTGTAAAACTATAGATAAATAATAACTTGTTTTCAGTTTTACAGTTCTAAAATGTATGGTTTCACCATGCTGCAAAAACACATTGCTGTTACTAAATCGTATTTTTTTTTTACCTCAGAAGAATGAAATGCAGAAATGGTCCTGGTGAGATTAAGCCATCCGTCCCACCGGACAACACACCATTGCATCAGCAGTCACAAGAATCTACGTTTGATAAAGGCTAAGATGTTTCTTAAAATAACTGACTGTCCCATTGATATGTCTGTAAACTTCATAAAAAAGTGCACCTAACGTGGCACAAACACTGGAGAACTTACATTGCACTGGAGTGCACAGAGGCCCCGGCAGTCTAATGTTAGTACTCCCAAGTACAATCTTGTTATCATCTTCTTGGAGTGTGGATTCTGGGGAGCCCAATGTTTAGTGTGTCCTAAATCTCTGCCCTTGGAAAGCCTCCTGCTCAGAGACAGGGTTTTAAACTAAAATGTGATTTAAAATGTAGAATTTGGCAATATTTTTTTCAGATAGAAAACCCTTGTCCAACCTACTTAATATTATATGGCACTCTTCTACCACTGTTATGGCCTCATCTGGCGGTAAATATTAATAATAAATAAACCGTGTCTTTTCTGTACTCAAAATGTCAACATTATGACTACAGTGCTGAAATACAGAAGAATCGCATGGAAGAGTTTCATCTAATTGGTTTATTTAAGTTTCAAGAAGAACACCTCAGCCTCCACACTTGCCTCAGCTCAAAGCCTCTTCTAACTCCTCCCCAATTCAAACCACAACATTTCAGCACCATGGAGATGAGGTCCATGAGAGCAACTTCCTACTGCAGTAACATTCCCCACTTAGTGCAGAAGCAAATGTGAATTACACACAACTATACTATACACCATAGAGAGGTTACCACACACCTCCCTCTTCTTAACACAACAAATAAAAACATTTTTAAAAGAGAAAACCCATTAACACAAAAAAAACATAAGTACAAGGAAAGCAATCAGGCATTTCCGCTTAAGTATTCAGGTCTCTTCGACAACCTGGAACTTTGCCTCACTACTTGCTCATTATGAACATTTCTTTGAATTACAGGATCATCAAATTTAAATTGTTATACCTGTTAACATAAGATTTTACAGATTCATCTCTAACTTTCACCACTCACCCCAAAGTTCCACATCTTGTGATATCGTGTTATAATATCGTAATCCATAGTATTTGATGTCATTTATCTAGCGAATTTGCTCACATGAGATGTAACGCATTTTGATTTAAATGTGCGCCATGTAAAAGCTGCATGTAGATGTCATTAATTATCCTTAACGTGTAGGATTTCATAAGTTGTTTGTAATAAAAAATGAATTTGATGTGCTTTTGTAATGTAATGATGTAGAAAGGCCTGAATGAAATGTTCACTCGTGTGTATTTGAAAGGCCTATGTGTTTCACTCTTATGTTGGCCGATTTCTGTAGGCCTGAAATGTATTTCCCTGGGGGCTCAGGAGTAGGGCTGCTAGTGAAATTCATGTGCGTGTTGAATTTATTCTGTTCTCACGTTTCTGTTGCAGGTGGAGAAAGTCGTCTTTGTTAGTTAGAATAACGTCTTTTGTTTAGGAGAGTTAGGCCTGGGGAGGATGCGATACAAATGTGCACGGACTGCTGATAATTGGGAGACAGTGTTCTTTCTCATTGAGTGAGGCCTGGGAATCAAGGTCATAGAGCCAGGAGCTGGAAGCACCGACACCACATGGAAAATCACCTATGAGAAGTGTCCAGCAGGATAAGGTGATCTGTGGACGTGTTTTGCATTTTGTGTTCTTGTATTAGGGACAGTGCCCCGGGGAGGGAGTCAGGAGAGGAGGTGAGGAGATCAAAGGAGAGAGAAGGAGCATCTTAGAACGAGCTCCGTCGCTTTGGCTACTTGACCCATACAACGTGAGTGTACTTCTTAGAAAGTCTTCACGCACTGACACCTTTTCCTGATCTTGCCTAGGAAATGTTAAGTAGGGATGTCACGATAGTGTTAGTGTAGGGATAGACTAATGCTCTACATTCATTGACAGATGAAAAAGGATCTTGACGTGGGGGCAGTCATTGACTGCGTTTTACTTCTGGAAATTGTCATTCTGTTACTGATCCATAGCATAAGATTAGCTCGTAGGTTTGGATTTGTATTAGTACCCATGTACTTTTACAACCCTGCAATGAGGTGCTTGTACTTCCAGTTGTTTTTCGCCTTGTAATAAACCCACTAAACTTGGAATTTGGAGTCTGTGATTCTTCAGAGTAATGGTTCTTATAAATTGTGGTTCTGTTTAAATGAGTTATTTCTCCCCTCTACACTTCTCAGCAGGCAACAAAGGTCCATCGGCCATGAGTTCCACAGTAATTTGATAGGGAGGAACTCAGCCCCATCAGTACCTCTCCAGAACTGTGGACATTTTAGGCAAATAATGTAAATCAAGTTTCATAGGGCAGATTTCATAATCATTCAAGTCACCACACTCACTCGGCGTCAGATCCGGTAATTGCTCAAAAATCTCTTGGAACTCAGGACCCAAGCAATGCAGTAAAAGGGACATCTTCCGATCCACAATTAAAGAAGTGCCCCATACCCTAGCATAATGCGCAAACACTGACTTCCACTTCTTCGAGGCAATTTGTGGTTCACCAGGGATTGACAGAAAAAATGGGGGAGGCGTTACATTCGGCATTATGATCACCAGTAATAGGTGTGCAAAGTAAAATACAATGTCACCAAAACTACACCAAAAAGGTCACTGTGATGCAAAAAGCTGTAAAACAAAAAGCTGTCTATGAAAATCACATCACAATTAATACGGATATTATTTACCAAGGTGTGCATGTCACAGAGCAATGTAACTGGAAATGTGTAAAAATAGAAAAAACACCTGAAACTTCACACAGCTATATCTTGAAAATTAATTCAAAACAATTGTGGAACATGAAAAACAAATAGACAAAATACAGTGCCAACCATAGTATAAGCAAATTAGTGGTGTGCGGGTCATCAAGCACAATAAATTACATCTAACAAGTATGTAGTATCTTGTTCATGTTAATTTCCTGTCATTATCTCCCTACCTGCTCAGCCAGTGTGAATGTGCTGTGTGCTGCATGGAATGTTGGTGTGATGATGCGGAATGGAATGTTTGGGTGCCTGTGAGGTGAAGTGTGACAGTTGGAGAATGGGCTGAGCAGCAGGCAGGCTGCTCCTGGTGGGGCTGCTTCACAAGAACTCAAGAACCTGTAACTGAACTTAATAAATCTACTAAAACTACATCTTGCCTACTGGAGTTAATTACTACATATTTTTAGCGACAAGTTGGAGACTAACCCATGTGTTACAACTGGACTTCCTGAACCAGGCTATCAAAAGAGGATTTTAAAGATGATGGAACCTACAGAGCCTAAAGATACTGGCAGCATAAAGTACATTTCCAGGAGAAGGGATTCACAGAAAAGCACAAGTGTCCAGAAGAAACCAAGAAGTTGTTCAACCATAAGCAGAGATGTTCACATGAAACAAGAGAAACTGGAGCAACATGCCTCGGAGCCCCACCAGTGTCCCTCGCACCGGACAGCCCCAGCCCTGGCGTGCTGTGCTCTCCATCATTACATCTCCTGGACTTTATACATACTAGTATTGTGTGCTACATCAAGCTCAACATAATTGTCACATCACTTTTGGCGTGATGTGTGTTTCTGTTTTAATGCGATGCTCATGGACATTTTTCTTCATGGCAAACCACATCAGTTTGGTGTAAACTCACAAGCGCATACTCGGTCCTGTTGTGCTCAACTAACCTGTCCAAATGCAGCTGAAAGTGTTTCCATCATTGGTCTGGTGAAACGTTTCATTGCAAACACTTAACAGTGTCAATTGTTCACGTTTAATATGACTCTTTCAACAGTGTTTTAGTGCAACCTACAGCAAGAGGCAATGGTTTTTCACATGTTTGAATTTCATTCCAGTTAACGGCGGATGGATCGTGACTTTGGTGGTGAGACGATTTTCGTCTCTTATTTGTTAGTCTTTTTGTGAGGCCCCAATCCTCCCCGGACTTAGGGCAGTTGAACCGCTGCGCTGCGGTTTAAAAATAGAGGCACAAGCTGCTCTGTATGAGCGCAGTCTTACCTTCTCTAGGTGGTCGCGTGGCTGTGCAGCTGGGACTTCGGTGTCTCTTCTGTTGCTAGGCAGCACTGCAAGCTGTTCTAGGATGCTGTTCAGCATGCTCCCACCTTCAGACACCCGGCGCTGCCGTCACTGCGTGCTGCCATCTTCCTGAAGGAGTCACATTCCAAGCCCCGAGTATACGTCATTTGTCCAGCCTGCTTTGAACAGTACTTACATCTCATCCAGTGAAGGTAAATTTTGAGATTGAGTTTTCTTTCTCCGTTCTTCTGGATTTTCCGGATCTGCAATCTGTTCTTCAACGGAGCTCTCTCCAGCCATTAATACATCTCCGAACACGATTTGAAGTGGATTGTCACCTTGTTTGTCCTGCTTTTCAGATCTCTTACAAACTGTTGCAGGGGCATTTAAAAAAAAAAATGTAGATGACAATTGTTAACTACTTGACTGGATATGGTTTTGCGAGATGATTACTGGTACACTGTTTTCTTTACAAGGCATATTTACTTTTTATGTTGTGTCCATGATTTTTCAAAGTTTTACTCTGCGCTTTTGGGTTGCCCATTTTTTTTGTTTACGGTGACACGCGCACCGGATTGGGTTATTTACATGTTTATTGGGGTCTGGATTGTCACTGTCTAGGTGACACACAGACACATGTGATTGTATTATGGATCTTGCAAAGATAAGGGTGGCATTACATTGCTTAGTGTTTTTTCCTTTTGGTAATGTGTCACGTATTAACACCTTATGTTCTTATTATTTCTGATTAAGACATTATTTGTCTGCCCATCTTTCGCTCGGCGTTTGTCCGGAAATTTGATCCTTACAGGAGGCTGGTCTTTTTGGTTCATGGGTGGTGGTCGCTCATTCTTGTAGTTGATTATACCACACTCTTTGGTGGCAATGTTTTAGGTTGTCTTTGCCTGTTTGCATATGTTAGTATCCCTTAAGTAAGGGAGGGTATGGGTTTCAGTCCCATTTCCATGCTGCATTCTACTTATCCCTTACACGAGGGTTGGCTTAAGGGGTGTTTCTCCCTTTGTCATAGTTATTGGGTTGTAGTCCCATTAAACGCAAAGTAGTGATGTCTCTAATGTGTGTAAGTCACCCTGTGCTTCATGTTGGTCATGTAGTGTGTGTAAGTCACCTTGTGCTTCACATTTGTTTGTTGTCTTTATGGGTGTCAGTCCCATCTACACAGTTTGCGTTATGGGTCACAGTCCCATTTTCGCATGTTTTGTCAACTACACGAGAGGTGGCAAGTTGGGTTATAGTCCCTTCTCCACATTTACATGGTTTACATCTATAACCCTTACACAGGGTAAGTCCTTATGGGTCACAGTCCCATTCCTCCAAGTTGTTGACACTCGTTTGAGGGGCGGCTCAATGAGTTTCAGTCCCAGTCACGTGGTTCACGTCACTAACCTTTCCACGAGGGACATATTTATGGGTTACAGTCCCATGTCTACATGTTTTTTGACCCTCACACGTGGGGTGTCAAAATGGGTTGTAGTCCCATTTTCAGAGCACAGATTTTTATTCCTTACGTTAGGAATTCCTGTTGGAGTACAGTTTTTGTGTCTACACTTAGAGTTTGCTGTTTATTTGCTCGTAATGTTATGCAAATATTGTGTTACATCTTTATATGAAAACGGGGGAGGATAAGTGATACTTCTTGTATTTTTATTCATCTTCTCTGATTTCTTGCTTGTTCAGTTCTCCTCGTGATGTTATATTTGCTTCGCATCCTTGGATTCTGGACATATTAGGTATTTGGACATTCTTTGTCTATAGTTGTTCCCACATTGTATTGGGAATTTATTCTTCAATAAAAAGGAGGGGACAGTATCTATGTATTTTGTGTGTCGGGGTGTAAGGCAACCGGTTAGTTCTTGTCGTGCTGTGCCATGCCTCCTTCTATGCCTTTCTGGCCAATGGGTGTGTTTGGGAGTAGCCATAGGTGCATTTATGTCTATCTGCTGACATGTTGTTTCTTATGCCATATAATTTTATTCTCCATTTTTGAAATTTATTGAAGGGGAGGATGGGTTATATCTAATTGTGTATATCTTATGTATTGGTTCCTCTTTATTTACTTCTAAGCATCTTTTCGCTCTTTCCTTTTTGTTTAATTTTTATTGCATATATTTAGCTGCATTTGTGTACTTTTCCTTAATTCCTTTTTATGGTTCTTCTTGTTATAACTTCTTTCAGGTAACCAGATTTATGCTTCTGTTATATAAGAAAGGGGGCTAAGTAGTATCTTGATCATGTTAATTTCCTGTCATTATCTCCCTTCCTGCTCAGCCAGTGTTAATGTGCTGTGTGCTGCATGGAATGCTGGTGTGATGATGCAGAATGGAATGTTTGGGTGCCTGTGATGTGAAGTGTGACAGTTGGAGAATGGGCTGAGCAGCAGGCAGGCTGCTCCTGGTGAGGCTGCTTCACAAGAACTCAAGAACCTGTAACTGAACTTAATAAATCTACTGAAACTACATCTTGCCTACTGGAGTTAATTACTACTAAGTATAAATGCAAAAAGAATGCAGGGCCAACAAAGTATATGCAAATTAGTGGTGTGTGCGTCACCCAGCACAATGAGTTACATTGGCAAGTATACAAGGTGAGCCCATCACCAAGCTCAGCAAAACAGATGATGTGTAATGACAAATACTCACCCACTCTTTTTAGGCCCACAGACCCACATGCACAACTGCGGCGTCTCCATAAAAGATCTCCGATAAAGAGCCCTCTCGCGGGGCCCGTAGAGGACAGCAGCGCCACCCCCATGAGGAGCAACGCCCGATGATGAAGCATGACACTCGCAAGGGTGTGTGAGGGCACTATATTCAAAAGGAGAGATTCCCCCTCCCCTCACCAATAACAGAATCACCTTTTAGAGAGACCACTTCTATATCCTCTCAACCATTGTAGGTTGCCTGTCTTCTTCTTTGTAGGAACAGTTACCACTTAGTGAGTACTATGACAAATATAGGGGCATATTCTCAAGAACGTGTTATAACCACCGCTAGTTTAGCTTAACGCAACTTTACACATCACAGTCTATCGCGGGAAAACAACGCCGTGTTAACGTAGTATTCCCAACCTGGCGGCATCATGCGATAGCCCCACGACAAGGCGTCAAATGACCGCGTTAAAATCAACGCGACGCCGCAAACATGCGAAACACTAACGCAAATAAAGTTGCGATGAGGCCAACCGCGATACAAAATCAGCGATAACCAGCGACAGGCCTGCAATCCCCACGTGCCACGCGGGAAAATGCACCATAAAAGCTGAACAAGAAAAACACACCATAAACAAAATAAACTGCGTAGCAACATGGAGGCACCCGGAACTAGTGCCCAGGCAACGCGAGCCCCACAAGCCAAACAGACCACCAGCAAGGAACCTCAGGGTCGGGGAAGGCCAAGGAGAAGAGGAAGAGGAAGACGGGGTACAGTCCGCATGACAACCGGATCGTCATCACGGAGGTGACAGAGCACCAACAACAACTGTTCGTCACCTCCACCGTGTCATTGGCAACACAGACGGAAAAATGGCATTCCATCGTGAATGCAGCCGGAGTGTCGAGGAGGCCAAGAAGCGCTGGCACGATGTGAAAAGCCAAACCAAGCAGAAACCCGCTGCCAACAGGAAGGCAGCAACCGCGAATGGAGGTGGGAGTCCTGCGCCACAGGAGGAGCTGGAGCAAATGGCGGCCACAGACATCAGTGTGGAGACGGTGCAAGGAGTCGGGAGTCCGGACACTGCTCGACATGACCTGACACAAGAGCAACAGGGTGAGTAACGAACAGGGACTGTGGGGACGGGGGGGACGGGCACAATGCCACACATGCACAACGACGTGCAGCACACCGCACACCAACAATGACCCTGGGTCACGTCCCTGATCCCCGTGGCACACTGCAGCACACATACAAACATCAAGGTGGCCCCCGTCCACCATGTGCCCAAGGGGCTCCCACCCCACACATCACCAATTACACAACACACACATGCACCCGTGTGAAACACAGCAAAGATGCGTATGTGAGAGCCACACTGACAATGCAAGTGACACCACATGACCAGCAGCATGGCTGGAGTACAATCACCATGACACTGTGCACGCCACGAGACTGAGGTGGCTGAGTGTGGACCACATCCGGAAAGGAGCAGGTCACACTCTGACACATCCACCTGCACAAACAACCACTGACGTCAACAACACATCTGCAGACAAACAATGCACAAGAGTACAAAAACCGTCCAAGAGCACAAATGACCCAAGTCGCCAACATCACAGCCCCTCAAAAGCACAAAAGCCAAAGGAACACCGCCTCCAAGGGATAAGGGGCAGCAAAATCACAGCTGCAGGTGCGACTCCCACACAATGCAGCACACACACATAGCAATGACAGCACACCCACATGGACGACAATGTGGTACACAGTCCAACACCTACACTGCAGAACAGAGGACACAACTGGGTCCGCCTGTGTGTAGAAAATGGCCAATCACATCTGACATAGCAGGAAACTGTGAGATGCAAATGTACGTGTACAACCTCACCTACGTCATGTAGTCCAAATGTCCACTGTCCTGCATCAAGTAGTCCGCCCCTCCCAAACAGTCACAATGTACATTGTCATGAAGTCTGTATGTAAACTTGAACAATGCGGCAACATACATGACAACACAATGTCAACAAGCATCTCCCCTTCACATTGCAGAGGGACAAACAACACCTCCAGCAGAGCAGAACAGACAACTCTACAGTGATGCTGAAGAGGACCACCACACTTCCGACACCTACGCCCCACAAAAGTCCATGGACATCTTAGGCAATCGACCTCCAGGAGCAGGGCAGCACTGCTGCATCGAGGATACCCCACCCCCTGCACAGAAAACACCGCTGTACGCACCCACCAGCCCGGCTGGCTCCCAGCAGCCCACTGAAGCACACATCGCATTCCAAGGCCAGGTGTCAGACTGCCAGAAGGGGGTGGCCGAACATGTGCGGGTGGGGTACTACCTCATGGAAGCCGAACTAGATCACATACGTGGGTGTCTAAGTCCCATCAGGGACCACCTACACTCCCCAACAGAGACCCACACTGCGACAGAGACACATGCCTTTGCACATTTCCAGTACTGAACCACACCCAGAGCCACGGGATGATAATCCACACCCCCACGCTGGACTGGCATACGCCGGCCCAGTTCACTCCTCTTACGTATTGAGTGGGGGATGACAAAGCTACATGTGCAATGTCCCACCCGCTGCCTGCGGTGACATGGCTGCGTCCTCTGTACACGGCACAATGTAATGTTGTAGTGCCCGGGGCACAAATGCATACATCATGAGCACACGGACACACTCAGATAGTTCGCTGAACTGGCTACGGGCACGTGGGTCCGACACCTTTATTGGCATGGTCACATGTACAGTGATGCATGTGCTGGATGTGTGTGGGGTGAGTGTAAGCCAGCCCTCATGGAGTCGTTGGTGCTGGCAACAACTTGAACAGTGATCACAATTAAAGCAGAAACAGAAAACACCAGCATAACAGAAACAACTGTGAAGCATCATGTTGGTGGCCGGAGGAAGTACAGTGTTCACCCAACATGCAAGCAGAATGGTCCATGATTTGTGGTGCACTGAGTTAGTGGCACCTGAAGAGCTGAGCAGGGTATCAAGCTGATGATGGCACCCACGACTGATGTGAGCAACTCTGATAGTCTGGCAGTAAGACACTTCCGACTCTGGCACCTGTTGTTTATAGTTGGTCCTGGCGGTGGTGGCGTGTGCATCCTGCGGTGATGCGACGTCCGGGCAGGCCAGGACTCGATTTGATGTGTGAGCCCAGGTGGGCCACAGTTGAGGCCGGAGGCAGCGGACAGCGCAGGGCCACAGACACATGGCCTTGATGACCCCCAGTCCATCGACCCAGAGGCCATCCAATATGCTATCAGACAGGGGCCATGACTTGAGCTGCACAGAGTTAGTGGCCCCGGATGCACTGCGGCCGGCACAGGCACACCGCCACGGGACGGTGACTTGCGGTGCAGTGAGATAGGGCCACGCGAGGTGAGCGGGTCCTCGTCGATGTCGAAGGTGAATGTAGCGGAGGTTTGCGGGGGACAGTGGAAGGTGTCCTCCAGGGCATGATGCAGAGGGCAGAAGCCGGCCGGAAGCAGCAAATGGAGGAGTGGAATGCTACAGCCTCGTTTTTGCCACAAAGTCAGTATCACCGAACAGATGATGAAGACAACCCCCAGTCCATAGACTCAGTCGCCACCAAAGTTCAACCATAAAGTGTCCATGGATGTCGGGGAACAGACTTAGTGGCACCGGAGCTGAAAGGGGATGCAGTCTGCGATGAGGCCAGTACAATGATATCAAGTCTGCCATTAATGAATCATGACTGAATTCCCAATGTGTGACCTACTCAACCGCAGTGTAGGCCGAATGCGTAGTCATCAAGGGCCCACAGACACGTGTGGTTGGGATGCCATGCACATACTTTGTGTCACCACATCGAAGGGAGTATAGTGAGTTAAACTCAGCATTGATATGTGTACTCGGCCATTGTGTAATCAAGACTCAGTTCCAGATGTGTGACCTACTCGACCGCAGTGTAGGCCGAAGGCAGTAGTCAGCAAGGGACCACAGACAGCTGTAGTTCGAATGCTATGCACAGAGTTGGTGGCACCACATCGAAGGGAGTACAGTGATATAAACTCTGCCATAAAGTGTGTACTCTGCCATTCCATAATCAAGACTCAGTTCCAAATGTGTGACCTACTTGACCGTAGTGTAGGCCGGAGGCAGCGGTGGAGTACGTCAACGAAAAAGGAATAAAGCGGGCCTGTGTCGCGGAGGCCGTGATGGTCTGAGGAGGCTGCCTAGGTCGCGGGCTTCAGGCTTGGAGCTTGCGCCGGCACATGGTGGGCCCTCTTTGACACACGCCGGTGTCGGCAGGTGAGCAATGAGGCCTGGCTGCGCAGGGGCGGGCATGACGGGTTCGGGGACCAGCGGCCCGGGGTGCAGCAGGCGCACAGGATCGCAGGCCACAACGCTCACGGCAACGGCATCGGCCTCGTGGCGGGGTGGGAGGCGCCGCCCTGGCAGACACGTTTGGCATTCCGGAAGAGAACCACGCCCAGAGCTACGTGCTTTTTATTCACACCCCTACGCTGGCTTGGCGTCCTCCGGTCCAGCCCACTCCGCACACGCTTACAGGGGGGGACATCGCAAGCTACATTTCCGCGATCTTCCCCACTGGCTGGGGTGACATGGTTGCATCCACTGTCCACTACACTCCAAACACCAGCAGTGCATGTAGACATGGATATGTCTGTGGTCTGCATACTGCAGTCTATCCAGCACATCTCCACCACACTTGGCATTGTGTACATTCTCATTCATGGGTGACTTGCCTCCTTCGCATATGCCTGGTTCCCACCTCTCCCCACATTCCGGTATTGTATGGCTGGGGTGCCATTACGTTGATGGCTCATGTACATGGCTGACCAGGGTTGCCACAGTGAGTTGTGCTGTCGTGTCTGGTGGGTGGGCATTGTGTTTGGCATGTTGTATGTGATTTTGTGACGTGTGCAGTGCCAGAGTTGTGAGTTGCATAATTGTGGAGTTGAGGGGTGTGGTGTGTTCATTTGGTACTTGCCAACGTGCAGTGCATTTCCATAGGTGCCATCCTGGAAGTGCTAGTTGATGTTGGACTGTCGGAAGATGAAGGGATCATGCACACTGCCTGGGTAGTTGGCTACGACATTGGTGAAGAGTCCCCTGTGGTCCACTATTGCCTGCACGTTGATGGGATGCATGTGCTTTCTGTTGCGGTACTTGTGTGCATTGTCGGCAGGGGGCACAAGTAGGACATGTGTGCAGTCGATTGCCCCCAACACGTGCGGGAATCCAGCTATGGCGTATAGTCCTTGCTTGGTCTCCAGCTGTTCCTGCGCATTGTGGGGGACGTATAGATACTGGGGTACCTAGCTGATGATGGCATCCAGGACAGGTGTGGGGAACTTGGATGAGGCTGGCTGTGCGACTCCTCCGACTCTGGCGTTTGTTCGTTGGGAGGTACCAGAGGCCAACAGGTGCAGCACAGCCAGCAGCTTTGTCTGCGGAGGGATGTTGGTTGTCCGCTGTGTTGGTACCATCAGCCTGTGGGCAATGATGTTCAGGATGCGGTGGATGGTTGTCCTTTTGAGCCTGTAGTGGGAATTGACGTTGTCTGGTGTTAGGTCTGTGAGGCTGGTGCATTTCCTGAAGGTCCGCTGTCTTTGTCTGCGCTGCCTCTGTGGTGGTCCGGGGGGGTGGCGGTCGTGGGTGTTGTTGCCCTCTCAGGGCTCCGGGATGCATGGTGAGTGCCTCCAAGGCATCTGTTGTTCTTCATGTGTGGCTCTGGGCTGGGCTCCCTTTGATGGTGCAGGTTGTCGTCCGACTTTACACCAGGTCGGAGCAGGTGTTAATTTCCTGCTGCTAACGCGCCTTATCACCTGTTTTGTGGTCTTACCGCCGATGTGGCTGGTCGTTGAGAATGTTGAGGTGTGGTGTTGTCGCGACTTTTTGCTCGGGAACGCCTACTCTGCATCTCATTAGCGATAGTTGCTGGGGTCATCTGTGGCGATGTTTTTTGCGGATGCTTTCGCAAGTAAACTGGTGGTATCGGCTGTTAGCACCAGCTTGTGAATGGGGCGATAATTTTATCGCAACTTTGGCTGCGATAACGTGCCGTTAACTCGGCGATAGTTCCTTGCGAATATGCCCCATAGAGTTTACCAAAGACTCTAAATGCCGCCTGAAGCATGGGCACGCAAAGATATGAGTCTCTTTCTAAAAGAGATAGGGCTTACTACACTCTTCGATGTGATGAAGCTGCGTCCAACCAGAATAGAATGCGCTGGATAGAAACACCTCACATGCGCTGAATAAAACATCTTGCCTGTAAGTTCCAAAGTCTGCTTGTGCCAAATGTCTTCTTGTGCTGCCTGACAGTTCGCTGCTCACACGCAGCGATTTCAAAATTCCTAAATTTGTTGCTGCCACAAGAATCTGCATTTCTTGGTTATTCTCTTGTGCTGCCTATCGATGCGCTACACTCACACACCGATTTTTACAATTTGGGCTTGTGCTGCCTGATAGTGCGCTGTTCACACACATTGATGTATTATCTTCGACTAACAGTACCATGATGGTGAAACAGCAAGCACCACAACATATTGAAGTATAGACAGCCCACTTCCTTTTTCCTTCTCGTTTCTGATGTTGCTCCCGTTTTTTCTTTTAAACTGACTGGGAGATGCACAGTTCAGCACTCAAGGAAACTTTACAGTTACTCACTTGCTAACAGAGGAAATGATGTTGTAAACCCACCAGATAGCAGTGCAGCATACAAGTTAGCGTTATAGTCACTCACTGTGTAACAGGGAAATATGAGATTGTATATCCACCAGAGATACTGAAAAAAAATGACTGAGAAGAATGTGAGTTGAGGCATTCCTAGTGTAGGGGAATTCACTCCAAGTCGTCGCCAATGAAATAAAGAAGTGCTGCAGGGATGAGGCTCATCCAATAGGTTTATTTAAGATCCAAGAACATCTCAGCCTCCACACATGCCTCAGCTCAAAGCCTCTCGTAACTTCTCCCTAATTCAAACCACAACATTCCAGCACCATGGAGATGAGGTCCATGAGAGCTACATTCTACTACAAATGTGAAGTACACACATCTATACAATAGACCATAGAGAGGTTACCACAAGTGCTCCAGGTAAACGCAGGGTCACTGTGGAAGTAATGGTTCCATATGGCATTCACGCCCCGATTTTTAGGTATAGAGTTGCCAAAACCTATTAAATTTACCAGAATTATGTGTGTGTTGTGTGTGTGTGTGGCTTTCAACCAACTTACTTCATCAATTGGTTTCTTGTTGTGCCATCACATTTTTTTTCCGCCCACTGCAGAATCCAGTATGGGGCACAGGGTCAGCCCACTTTAGTCATTGCTATATTAACAGTGTCATTCACTTTTTGTATAAGTCTACCAGACAGCCATTGTGTGCCTGAAATGTGTGGCACTGTGAATGCGCTCCAAAGAGCTAGCAGCAAGGAAGTCCATTTTTCCATACCCGTCAGCACGTAGTGTCCAGCAGTGTGTAAGCCCTCTCACCCTCCTGTTGCAGATGAGTTCCATGGGTGGTCAGCTCTGCTTTCGCCATAGACGGGCCTGACTCTATCTCACCATCTCAGAGCCTGTCTCAGTGGTGTACAGGCGGAGCTAAAGGTTTTCAACTGCTTGCTTTTTAGCAGTGTTACACATGGCTGCACCAGTATCGCCAGGGAAACAGCCATTACAACGAAACCTTTTTAACGCATGCTATTACAACGCATATGCAAAAGAAACAATTGATGGATAGAATGCTGGACAATGCAAACATTCACCCCAGTCACAAATTTCTGGGTTTAAGCCATCATTCTTTTGCTCACCACACCACCCCAGTTTGGACCCAGCCATATGCAAATGAGTCTTGACTCTGTTTTATGGAAACAGTCCAGCCCGAACTGCCAAGCCAGGTCGTCCCTTGAACGGAAACAAGCATCCTGGCACCGGTCTCAGGGCATCACCCTTCATCAGCCAGGCTAGCTTGAATCCAGTGGTGTAGTGAGCACGGGACCCACGTCTGGGCATACCCTTCCCACTTAGGGTGACATATGCAAAAGAAACAATTGATGGACGGAATGCTGGACAATGCAAACATTCACCCCAGTCACAAGGATCTGGGTTTAATCCATCATTCTTTTGCTCACCACACCACCCCAGTTTGGACCCAGCCATATGCAAATCAGTCTTGACCCTGTTCCTTATGGGAACAGTCCAGCCCCTAACTGCCAAGCCAGGTCCTCCCTGGACCGGAAACAAGCATCCTGGGACCGGTTTCAGGGCATCACCCTTCATCAGCCAGGCTAGCTTGAATCCAGTGGTGTAGTGAGCACGGGACCAACGTCTGGGCATACCCTTCCCATTTAGTGCGACATATGCAAAAGAAACAATGTGATGGACGGAATGCTGGACAATGCAAACATTCACCCCCAGTCACAATGATCTGGGTTTAATCCATCATTCGTTTGCTCACCACACCCCCCCAGTTTGGACCCAGCCATATGCAAATCAGTCTTGACCCTGTTCCTTATGGGAACAGTCCAGCCCAAACTGCCAAGCCAGGTCCTCCCTGGACCGGAAACAAGCATCCTGGAACTGGTTTCAGGACATCACCCTTCATCAGCCAGGCTAGCTTGAATCCAGTGGTGTAGTGAGCACGGGACCCACGTCTGGGCATACCCTTCCCACTTAGGGCGACATATGCTAAAGAAACAATTGATGGACGGAATGCTGGACAATGCAAATATTCACCCCCAGTCACAAGGATCTGGGTTTAATCCATCATTCTTTTGCTCACCACACCACCCCAGTTTGGACTCAGCCATATGCAAATCAGTCTTGACCCTGTTCCTTACGGGAACAGTCCAGCCCAAACTGCCAAGCCAGGTCCTCCCTAGACCGGAAACAAGCATCCTGGGACCAGTTTCAGGGCATCACCCTTCATCAGCCAGGCTAGCTTGAATCCAGTGGTGTAGTGAGCACGGGACCTGTGTCTGGGCATACCCTTCCCACTTATGGCGACATATGCAAAAGAAACAATTGATGGAACGGAATGCCGGAAATGCAAACATTCACGCATGCCATCACAAAACAAGTCGCATCACAACACAGTGCCATTACAACGCATGTCATTACAACACATATGCCCTCACCACGCATGCCTTTACAATGAAGTTCGTTGTAAAGGCATGAATGATAAAGGCATATGTGTTTTACATATAAGTATAAGGTAAATATATATGGTTTAGGGTGGGTTTGTGTCTTTGGGTAGGAAGGGTAATTTTAGGGTTTATGGGTGGGTTTGAGTTTTTGGGTGGGAAGGGTAATTTTAGGGTTTAGGGTGGGTTTGAATTTTTGGGTGGGAAGAGTAATTTTAGGGTTTAGGGTGGGTTTGGGATGTTGGGTGGGTAGGGCAATTTTAGGGTTTCGTGTGGGTTTGGATTTTTGGGTGGGAAGGGTAATTTTAGGGGTTAGGCTGGGCTTGGGTTTTTGGGTGGGAAAGGTAATTTTAGGGTTTCATGTACATTGTGGCTTTTGGGTGAGAAGGGTAGTTTTCGTGTTTAGGGTGGGTTTGGGTTTTTGGGTGGGAATGGTAATTTTGGGGTTTAGGGTGAGTTTGTGTTTTTGGGTGGGTAGGGCAATTTTAGGGTTTAGGGTGGGTTTGGGTTTTTGGGTGCGAAGGGTAGTTTTAGGGTTTACACACACACACACACGCACACACACACACAAACACACACACACATATATATATATAGATAGATAGATAGATAGACAGATAGATAGATAGACGGATAGATAGATATTTATATTAATATATAGTAATTTACCCACATTAAAAACTTTTACCAAGTGTATATCTTTACCACGCATGCCTTTGCATTGTAATGGTACGCCTGGTAAAGGCATATGTGTGGTAAAAGTTTGCGTTGTAATGGTAGGTCATTGTAAAGGCATTGGCATAGTAATGCCTCAGTGCAATGGCACGTGTGGTATAAGTGCGCATTGTAACGTCATATATTCGTGCCGACAATGTGGCTTCTCTGTGCTCTGTGTGTGATTGCTTTCTTTGCTTGTGCCATCACATCGCCTGCATTCTCTCTGATGCATTGGCACCTGTTTTTATCAAAGCAAAGAGAAAAAAGTGCTCCACAGACAGCCCTATTTGGATCCTATTTTTTAACATCTTTTGCGGTGACTGAAAATAATGTTTTGTCTTCTTCTAAACGGCAATACTGCCGCGCCCAACGAGTGTGGAGAATCATCATGGGTTGTTTGCTGCATTTAGTTGCTCTGTGTTTTTTTGGGTTTAAGTTTGTCATTCATTGTCTTAACAGAGTCCTGTTAAGAGCGCCTCACGGAGCGAAGAACCTACGTGTTACATCTACACTTCTGAGACCTGCCAAACTATAGAGGACCAGAGGAGAACGGAACCACAGTCTACATTTCATGGAGAAAAAAAGAACACGAGGAGGTATCCACAGAAACATGAAGAAGAAATATGTGTGTTCCACACAGAACCACAAAGACTACAACAAAGAAGAAACAACTTTAACACAGAAAAGAAAAGAAGACAACAATACAAGTAAGATGAAGCACTACGCCGTTCAGCCCCACCAGTGTCCTCACCATTGGACAGCCCTAGGCCAGGCGTGCTGTGCTCATCTACTCTACATTATTTGGACATAGGATTTATCACTACAGTCTGTAGTACGCCTTCTACAACTTTCAGTCACCTGTCTATTCCACCACTATTTCAAAACTGTGGTAAGAGGATGTGGTCGTGGAAGGTCTGTCTCCATTCTACATTAAGCAGTATGGGAGTTTCCAGTGTCTGACTAGGAACTGTGTGGCTGACGCTGTTGGACTGCGCTCCCTGCATTGTGTGATCCTGTGCACATTCTGCTGACTTTCGTTAGGGGTTGCACTAGTGTTGGCTGCTGTGTTTGTTCACGACGTATTTCTGAGGTGGCATCATCTACTGTGTAAAGATTTCAACCTTTGCCTCATACATCGCGCTGGAATCACCCTTCACCTACAGTGTTCCTGTCTTGGGAGATGCATATCTGCTCCATACTTAGTGAGGGTTCATGTTTCAGGTAATTGACACTTTGGACACAATTCAAGTCATTTTCAGAAGAGGATTGCCTACATGTCATCGCGCTTATTACGTTTTGCTTGGTGTTTCAAGTAATTTTGTGCCTTGCGCACATGTGTCTCCACTGTGCCTTTTCACATCATCCCTGTCATTGCCACCGTAAAGGAAAGCCGTGGTGAGTTTGTCTACATCTTTTTCTCCTCAGACTTCAATGCCTTACCGGTATTGCGTTTGTTAATACCGTTATTTCCGTTGCTTGTCAGAGTGCCTGCTGCGCTCGCTGCTCGCCTCACTTAGCGGACCGCGCAGATTATCTTCAAGAGAGCCCTCTGTGACGTCACAGCTGCACTGGCTCAAGGACGTTGTTTAGCGCTTTAGTGTGCCGTGTGCCACCCGGCAGCGCGCTCTGTACGTGCCTCCATATTTGTCTTCTGAGCTTCAAGCAACACAATTTATGGGAGGCGGGCAGCGCTATTGACATTTCCGATGTCTACTGCGTGGTCAACCTTCCGTTTCTGAGGTCTCCCACCTCTTTGTTTGCCCATTTACCACAGAATGCATCCTGCCGGAGTTCACCACCTTCCACCATTCATTAGGTGTGAGTTTTTGGGATCTCCCTAACAATGGGTGCACGTACGTTATCCCTGTGTGTCCCGTTTTCAGGCACTTTTTCAAACAACACTCCACCTCCTTCTCTCACCCTCATTTGCTTGCTATGCACCGCTTGGTGCATGAAGAAGTCTTGCAGCAAGTTAAAGAGACGTTTTACAGCATGCTAGCCACGTCGCGGGATTCCTAGTGCCATTGCTTTTCAGCTTTTCACTCCGGACCACATAGGGATAAGGTTCAGGTATTCCTACTGCTTACGGGTCCATTCTGTGAAAGGAAAAGCATGCCTTCGGATTTTCTTTCTATTTTGGGCATTGCACGTCAGCTTGGGAACTCTGGCACATTGCTCGAACACTAAAATGGTTTCCTACATGGACAGGGGGTGATTTTCCAAATAGTCACCTTGGACTTTGCATTTCCCACATAACTGTTTTGATACAATTATCTTGCTGGGGATTGCTTAGTGGGTTTCGTGAGCTTGTTGCATTTTCATGGTTACGCTTTACACTTTGTTTCCCCTCACAGGGATGCCATTGGGTACTAGCCCCATTTTCACACACACATTTGCCTACTTGGGCTACATATGGTTTTCACCCTTTCTCAGGGCACCGATGCATGGGTCTCAGTTCCATTTACATTTACACAGGTACCCTTACACAGAGCACCGTTTCATGGGTCACAGTCCCATTTACATTTACACAGGCACCCTTACAAAGGGCACCATTTCATGGGTCACATTCCCATTTACATTTACACAGTTACCCTCACACAGGGCGTCTTATGGGTTATAGACCCATCTCTACATGGCACTACTGTTTTCCTCTACATGGGGGTTGACTTTACACGGGCTGCTATGTCATGGGCTTTGGTCCCATTCACAGTGCTCCTCACCCTTTTGCATTGGGGTAGAGGACGGTCATGGGTATTAGTCCCATTGGCTGTTATTTACTTTCTATGTAATTTTCTATGATGTTACATTGCTGTTTTAAATACGCAAAGTTACACTCATACCTTATTTCAATTGTCTATTTGGAAATGGGGAGGAGTATAGTGATACTGTTTGTGTCTCTTCGCTTCCTCTCTGTTTTCTCCCGTTCAGATTTCCTATTGATGTTCACTACCTCTTCATCTTTGGAATCTGTACAATACACATTCGCTGTTATTCTTCCTGAGTCTTTTGCCTTTCCTTTTCTGCATTGTTCTTCTCGTTCTCCTATGCTCAGGTGGAGTTTCTTCCTTCTCTTCTTCTTGTGTTTGGGTATGTCTTCTGTTCTGTTCCCGTCGTGCCTTGTCCTTCTTTCCTTGCTTGCCTGCCTGGCCAGTGGGTGTGCGTAGGGGTAGTCTTTGGTACGTCTGTCTCGCTCTACTTCTTATTTCTTCTCATGCGTCTCACTGTCTCCTTCTTTCTATTTCATTGTTGTAGAGGATGGGTTTTTTCTATTTGCATACTTACACTTTACCTTCTCCTCCTTGTCTTCTCCCATCTATCTCCTCGCTCTGCCTTGCCTGCTCTTTTCCTTGACGTTCACTCTGTCACACCATTGTTCCTCCCTTGCTTTCTGTTCTTTGTTTACTCTCGTTACATTTTATTCATATATTGGATTTGTGCTTCTGTTGGAAGGAAAGGGGATATGTAGTATCCTGCATTTGTAATGTAATGTATTTTACACCTCCTGTTCAGCCAGTGCTTGTGCTCAATAGAATGTTGGAGTCATGATGTGCCTCGGAATGTTGGGACACAGAGAGGTGAAGTGACAGTTGAGCATGGGCTGAGCAGCAGGCAGGCTGCTCCTGGTGGGGCTCCCCTTCACAACTTTAATACTTGTTGTCTGGAACTACTCAACATGTTACCTGCATGAATAAATCATTCTTTTCTTACATCCTACCTGCGTGGACCTCCTTACTACACATGTGCATGAAAAGAGCTCAAGTTGCCCTGGGGGATAAGGTAACTAGATTGGGGCAAGCCATAAAGATACAGCCCCATTTTAGATGATTTTGTAGGCAATACATAGAGTCCAATTTCAATGTGTTATCAGTTTGCGTATGCTGCAACACGGTTATTTCTCACAGAACACATTTCTTAGGATGTACGCAAGCAGAATAGCCCAATACGTTGAATCCTTACTACTAAAAAAAAAAAATGATCGTTGACTCTCGAATTCTAAGCGCAACATGGCTGACTTGGCCTTCCATCCTTGGAAGGTAAATTGAGTTCAATTATTTAGGGTACTAATGGCACTTATAACCTGCAAAAGTGTGTTATGAAGTGTTAAATAAAAACAGACTGTTAGAATTTATATAAGGAGGCGGAGTTTCTAAGAATTCCTGCAACGCAGTGCAGCAAGGCAAGTTGCTGTGCTGCGTTGCATGAATGGGAGAGAGCTGAAGAGTGCTATATTTACAATGATATGGCGCTGTTCAGCTCTCACCCAGTGCTGGCGCACTTATAGCTGTATAGCACCAACGCAGGTACCCTTGAGTCATGCTGCAAGGGTGCGTGCATTACGGGCAGGATTGTTTTTGTTCAGGAAGGGATGTCTTCCTGCAAAAAACACAAACCTTAGAGGCATTTTCCTCTTTCTGTGTGTGACGCAGAATGCATCACACATAGAAAGGGGAAATAACGAGGAGAAATTTAGACATTTCTCCTTGTTACACCTCTCTGTGGTACGCGTACCAATTTCATACAATTCCAGTTATACAAACTTCAGTAAACCCGGAATTGTATGAAATCCATGAATGAGTGCACACGAAAGCTGCTACATTTCGTTAAATTTCTTTACAAAGCCATGCAAGTCCAAGCAAATCAAGCCTTGCTTGGCTTTGTAAATCTCAAATAAGCCTTTGCGTTGCCCTGCGTCACCTTGCGTGACACAGGGGCGACACAAAGGCTTAGTAAATATAAGCCTATATGCAAGTGTGCGCCGCAGCAGTTATTCCTCATTTTTCAATTTGATGAGTGTTTATTAGAATGCCACTATTGAGTAGGTAAATTCTGGCAGCTGCGTCACATTCATGAGAGTGAGACAGCAAATGGTACATATATTGTTTCAGTGAGGATGTTCTACAACTTGGATGAATGTTCTAATGTGTAGACTAGACCTGCTTACAGACCATGCAGGAGACCTTTCAGTCCTGATTAGAGGACTGATTAAGGATTGTGGTTCTGTGGACTAGTGTGTCAATTACCTTGGCACTACTAGTGTTAGGGAATACTTTGCATGTATATATATTGAGCACAACATTGTTTCTGGACACCCATTCTGCATGTGGTTAGGAACTATTATTAGTACTGCTCTGTTTGCCTATGAAATGTCACCCCGGCTGATGAAGTTGTTGCTTCTCTATTGTGCAATACGTTTTCACTGATTAGAAAATTATTTTGATTTAATACCCAGGAAAAGAACTATTCGAATTGTTTTGAGGTACCTTTGTTGTACATCCAACTGTGGTCATAGGATTTGTTCAGCCTGTGGTATATTGTGTGCTTAACTGCAACTAGACAGCTTTTATTTATTTGTGATTTGCAAAACTATATTGCACAGGGGGGCACAGTGCTGGTTGTTAAGGTCCTTCCTGGTACCCGAGGGTGGTGTTGTGCTCTTATTTTGTCCATGGAGGAGGAGATGTCCTCCGGGAAGCCACCCCGACAGCTGCTCTTCACAGAGGCCATTTTGCAGACCAGGCCTGTGTCTGCCCCCTCTACCTCATCTGTGCCACCCCAGACCCCATGATGGACCGCATACTGCAGGAAATCACTGTGGTGGGTTGCCGCCTGGAGGGCATAAACACCAAGATGTTCGACCTTGCGGTGGAATCAAAGTCTGTTCGAGCAGACATCAACAGTTTCAATGACGGGTGCGAGCAGTGTCTGTCAGCAGTGGAGGA
Organism: Calotriton arnoldi; assembly: GCA_963921515.1. Taxonomy (NCBI): domain Eukaryota; kingdom Metazoa; phylum Chordata; class Amphibia; order Caudata; family Salamandridae; genus Calotriton; species Calotriton arnoldi. The sequence continues at coordinate 190,983 of CAWUFW010015063.1, forward strand.
GAGGCTCAACCGTGCCCCGGATAGGGACTCAAAACTCTAGTAACACTGTAACAAGATCATTGGCCTGGAAGATCAGAGCTGTAGGGATAATGACCGCTTCTTTGGATTTCCAGAACAGCCGTAAGGGTCTGATGCCTGCTGCTTTCTCAGGGAGCGTTTCCCCACCCTCAAGGGGCTTGCCTTCTCCCCTGGAGATACACAAGCCCACAGGATTGAGCCTCAGTGGATGGCAGTGCCAGACAGGGCGCAACCCCTCATCGCCTGCTTCCTCTGCCATGAGCAGGTACTGCAACTCGACTGCTGCCCACTTCCATGGGCCATATGACTATGAGGGCTAGCAGATCCATGCCTCTGTGGATTTTTCCCAGGAGACCAACGACAAAAGGAAGGACTTCCATGCTCTCAGGCCTCAACTGTGCAAATGTTACATTAAGTTTGTCTTCTTTAAGCCTGCTCGGATATGCCACGAAGGACGGCAAATCCAAGGACTTCCACGACCCAGAGGAGCTGCAGTATTTCTTGCAGGGCCTCCAGGACTCTTTCTCCTTTGTCCGCCCCCTTTCCCCCTCTCCTTCCCTCCACTTTCCTTTCTCCTTTGACCTTTTCACCAGTGGTTGCCTTTTGGCACTACATACCTGTGTGCCCTTTCTCCGTTTTCGCGTCGCCGCTCCCTGATGGGCAGGAGATGCGATGCACCAACCAAATACTCTGCATGCTATCTCCTGGAATGTGAATGGCCTCACACACTTCATCAAACATAAAAAGGTGCTTGCGAATCTTAATTCGAAGGGCGTTGACCTGGCCCTGCTTCAGGAAACCCACCTCATGCCTGTGGAGGTGGAGAAACTCTGGCACAATTGGGTGGGGAAGGTCATTCATAGCAGTCGCCCACCCTGACCAGCTGTCAGGACCGCGCCTCCTTAGTTCTGGTTCCATTGGCCACTCTGTGGGCTGCCATCATCACTGGGCCGCTCCTCCTTTGTCACTCCCCCCCTTTCTTCTAGAAGGTGCGAGGCCATTGGTGGGTTCCTTTCCCTCTCTTCCCTCTTTCTTGTTCTTCTCTTCCTCTCCTTCTCCCCTCCCCTCCCTCTTTTTCTTTTCTTTTCTTCCATCTCTCCCTTTCCTTCTGCATCCCTGCACACCCCTACTCCCGGAGCAGAGACGCCCCATGCCATGCCTTCTCCCCTTTCTCCCTTTGTAGCCTCTTTTAGCCTGTTCTGACCACCTGGCGTCCGGGCCCTCGTTTCTCTCTTTACTACTGGATGTTGTTCCCTGATTGCATGCAGTGTGCACCCATGTATTCACTGGTTCTTGGAGGCCACCATTGTACGCTGTCCACTGTTGATTTGTTTTTTGTACCACGCTGTACATGAAAAAAGAAATGAAAAACAAAAATAAATCGATATTGCTGTCAGAGGCCATTTTACAGCACTCATGAGTCTCAATGGACACAAGTGGATAAAGGGAGGGAAGAGTGAGAGAAGCACTGTAATATTCGTGTCATTGGCCCAATGAAGGAAAAAGGCATTTATATTTATACCTGCCAATAGAGCATCTGTGCTCACCACACAAGTCATAAATTCAGACAACCACAAAAGTCATAAACTCAGACCATACCCTGGCCTTTACAGAAAGTGAACCCTGGTGAGCATGGACAATTAGGACACATGAGGGGAGGGAGAACATGGCGGCCGCTACGTGAGCTGCCGCTTGCTCCCCGGAGGCACTCGTGTCCCGCGATTTAATGAGTAGGCGAAGTTAGAAATCCGGCTCACCTTTTCCTCATGTGTGGTGGTCGCTTCACTCCTTTTCTTTTTTCTTTTTTCTGGCCTTTCCTGTGGTGGGGGATGTGTTTTGGTGCTCCGGCGCCTGGAGAGACCCGCGTGTTGGCTGCCTCCGTTGTTTCATCCTGGTGGGTGGCGGCCGTCCTAGAGCTGAGGAGGGGCCTCAGAGCAGCGGCTCGCGGTCTCCTCCTGGTCAGCGCGGGCAGCGGCAGCACCTGTCGCGCCCACTCTATCCTGGAGAAGGTTGCTACAGTAAGGGAGGCTGAAGAGGAGCAGGATTTCAGCGGCAGTGTTTCTTCTGGGACTCCTTTGCAGCGGGTACAGGTGAGTCCATTGATCCAAGGGACACCAGGCACTGCGCTCCCGGTTAAGGGAGCAAAGAAAGGTAAAGGGCATGGAGGGGCTTCCCAGGGGCCACTAAAGTCGGGTGCAAAAGGAAGTAAGCAGGCTCCCAGGAAGGAGAAGTCTGCCATTGGAGGTGGTAGGAAGAGCTACCCCCCTCCCCTTTTTCAGACTGGGTGTCAGGGGATAGGCACTGGCACTGGCATAAACAGCAGCTGCTCCACCTTTCAGCGGTGTGAGGTCAAAAGTAGGAGCATAAAGGCTGGGAAGGCTAAAATAAACCCCCTGGATCACAAAGTTAGGATTACTCCCTCACTCAGGTCATACTTTAAAGTTCAACCGATCGAGCTTGATGTGGTGAAACAGGGTGAGGTACTCAGAAGGGTGTCAGCAGCTCCGCTTGGATCAGAGCCAAGTCCGGAGGAGATGGAGGCTTTGGGGGGGCCCCTGCTATCAGCATCTACCTCAACCACGGGGAGTGGTCCAGTTGGGGTCCCTGAAAAGGAAAAGGAAAAGGAAAAAGATAACGAAAGGCAGAGGAACTCAGCATCTCAGGGTGTGGGAGGGAGCTGTGCCGTGGGGGTTGACAAAGGCTCTAAAGATCAAGACGCAATGGGGCCCTCAGTAGCATCCCTGGAGGCTCTATTTTCTACCCTCTCAGAGGACATTAAAAAGGGGTTTTCAGTGTCTGAGGCCAATCAAGGAGAGATCAGGAACTTCTGTGAGTCCCTGGAAAAGAAGATCGATCTCCTCAACACAAGAACAGACACATTGGAAAATACTGTGGAGAACTGAAGGATGACCTTGGTGCAGCAAAAGCGGACATACTAGCTCTCAAGAGGGAGGCTGAGGTTCTTCGTGATAAGCTGGAGACTTTAGAGAATAACTCCCGAAGAAGCAATCTCCGTATTTTGAATATTCCCGAGGGGAGGGAGGGGGATGACCTCAAATCCTACATTGTCTCTCTATTAAAGGAGACATTACAGATAGAGGAAACAGAAGAAGATCTGAGGAAGGATATTCAAAGGGTGCACAGGGATCCTTTTAGAAGGAACCCCAATAGAACAAAGCCCAGGAAAATCCTCTTACATTTCCATACTTACTCCCTCAAGGAAAAGATTCTTAATATGGCTCTGAAGGTAAAATCATTGAAGGCCAGGGATTTCTTATTTGAAATACGTTCTGACCTTGCCCGAGTCACTCTTGATAGGCAATGGGAGCTGGGCAAGAAGCTGGATGATTTTAAAAAGCTAGGTGCAGTGGCCCAACTCAAATATCCAGCGACCTTGAAAGTTATGCACAAGAATAAAATGCATAATGTTCGATCACTACGGGAGGCCGATGAGCTACTTGCAAGTTTTGAGAAAGGCGAGGTATAGTCAGCTAGTCTGTTCCTGGGTGGCTGGGCACTCATTTATGCGAGCAAAGTGGGAGGACACTGGGAGTAGGGTATTTAAATACTAATTCTGGTTCCACTGCTTTAAAAACAGAACTAGTTGGACAACCACATAGTAATACACATAGCAATAATCAGTTAGTGGCTGTTAAGGGCTGGTTTCTAGCTTCTCCTTAACCTTCGTTTTTTTCTTCTCTATAAAGGGACAGGGCGAGTTGCCCAGGGCGCAGCAGACTGGACTTTCATCTGTCCAGGAAAATTGGGGGGGGGGTGGGTTCTCCAGGGAGGGGTTCAGGGTGCACTGGGTGGGGAGCATTGGGGTAAAATACAAAAAAATTCCTCATTCATCTTAGGCTGTTTGTTTTTCTTTTTCTTTGTTCAGACTGCTCTAGTTATGTTAATCCCGTACTACTAAGTCTGGCGCTGGCAATCTCTGCTTCTTAAAGGATTTATAGGCCCTGTGTTTAAACCTCCATGAGAATGGTTCAGTTCCCGTCTTGGAACGTGAATGGCCTACGTGTGAAATCCAGAAGGGCAAAAATTCTACAATATATTAGAGATTCCCCCGCGCAGGTCATTATCCTTCAGGAAACTCAACTCCTGAAGGAGGAGTTAACCGAGATATTTAAAAAATCAAAATGGTTGGACTATTTGATCTGCTCTAATCAGAGTGCCAACATTAGGGGGGTCGCTATACTAATTAAAAAACAAGCAAAAGCCCGCATCTTAGATTCTTTGGTTGACCCTTGTGGCAGGTGGGTTCTTCTGAAGGTGATTATTTCAGGCTTTCTCTTTACTCTTGTGGGATATTATGGCCCAAATCAAGATGACCCCTCCTCCCTTAAAACCATCTTTTCAAATTTATTGGATTACCCAGATCCAGTAATCATGGCTGGGGATTTCAATATCGTTCTGAATCCTAAATTGGATAAGTCTGCAAATAGCAGAGCCAGGGCACCTTCTAAATCTCTGACATATCTCCACTCTGTGATGGCGCAGACAGGACTCTGCGACATATGGAGAGACAGATCCGGCCATCAGCTAGGAGTCTCATATTATAACAGCAAATACGGTCACAAATCAAGAATCGATTACATCTTGGTTAGCCATAGTCTGAGGGGGAAAGTCAAGGATATCAGCTATTTGACACCCTATCTATCTGACCATTCAGGGGTATGGATGGACTTGGATCTGGAAGGCAGGCAGAACATCAGGGCCTGGACTTTCGATCGCACTCTGCTTCTTGACAGTGAGGAGATGAAGTATCTATCCCAGGAGACGGAGAGCTTTTTGGGTTATAATATAGGATCAGCTGCGACCTTTGTTGTTTGGGACTCTCTGAAGGCTTTCTTAAGGGGGACGATCACGAGTAGGGTGTGCTTCAGGAACAAACAATACAGAGAAGAGGTGGCACACAAGAAAGCAGAGATGAAGGTAGCAGAGCTTGGCCTGAATACTGGGGATAATCCTGAGAAACAGCAGGAAAATGTTGATAGACTGAAAGAATTAAAGGAGCAGCTAGATACCATCCTTCAGACTAGGGTTACACACAGATGGGAGGCGAGCAAGCTTGCGCACTTTGAGTATGGCGAGGGTGCGGGCAAGTTGCTGGCTTGGAAGGCAAAGTCAGACAGGGCGCGTAAATTGATTAAACAAATTGACAACATAGATGGGGTTACTGTCCTGTCTACAGACGAGGAGATAGGGGGCGCCTTCTTTGATTTTTTCTAGGATTTATAACGAGAAGATAGGGTGGTGGACAGATCCGAGGCTGTGGAATGGTTGAGTGGGAGCACGCTCAGTTCCCTGAATTTAATTCAGCAGGAAGATCTTGAGCACGATATCTCACAAGAAGAGGTGAAAAAGGCCATCCTAGCCGGTAAGGGGGGGAAAGCCGCTGGCCCTGACGGGCTGCCAATAGAGCTCTATAGATCGCTGGGGGAAGTGATAGTTCCAATCTTGACACAGCTTTTTAACGAGATTCTATGTGTTGGAACAAAGCTGCCAGGATCTTGGGGAGAGGCAACCATCACTTTGATATTTAAAGCGGGGAAGAACCCAGCGAGTTGCGGCTCATATAGACCCATCTCGCTGCTAAACGCAGATTATAAAATCTTTGCCAGGATCTTGGCGAGCAGGTTGTGATCAGTAGCAGGAGATATGCTACACTCCGACCAAAAAGACTTTGTCAAGGGCAGGAATCTATATGACCTCACATATGACTTTATAGGTGCTATTGATCTGGCCACAACCTACTCGCTTCCCCTCGCAGCTATGACTTTCGACGCCACTAAGGCCTTTGATAGGGTCAACTGGGTGTATCTAGCGGCGGTTTTGGAGAAATTCAATCTGGGTGAGAAGTTCCGCAGAGCCATCCAGCTGATCTATCAAGGCCCGTCAGATAAATTGCTGGTAAATGGTAATCTAACTGGTTCTTTTAAAATCACAAGGGGCACCAGGCAGGGTTGCCCCCTATCTCCCCTTCTTTTTGACCTGTATATTGAGCCATTTGCCCAGCGGTTAGGAGAGAATCCGAGCATTCTGCCATTTAAGCATGGGGGTTGGGAGAGGAAGGATGCCCTTTATACTGACAACATCTTGGTTCTTTCCTCGGACCTCTCTACGGCCTTTCCGGCAGTTATAAAGCTTGCGTAGGACTTTGGTCAGATATCTGGGTACGAGATAAACGCTGGGAAGACCGAGGTCATGGCATGGAATTTGGGGGAGTGCCAACATCAGACCAAGCGTGACATGAGGTACCTGGGGGTCAGAGTAGTTCAGGATATCAATAAGATCTCAGAGACCAATCTGGCCAAAGTAACAATGGAGTGTCAGAAGCTCATGAAGTCCTGGGTCCACCTCCCTCTTTCCATCTTCGGCAGGATAAATCTGGTCAAGATGGTAGTACTCCCTAAAATCACCTTACTCTTTAATGTTATTCCATTACACTTCGACAAATTGCTAATAGTCAAGCTTCAGCAGGCCATTAACTCATTCATATAGGCCTATGGGGGGACCAGGATTGCCTGGAAAAAGTTGAGACGCAGGAGGGAAAAGTGAGGCCTCTCGCTGCTGGACCTGCAATATTATGCCTGGGCCTTTCAACTATCCCATTCTAGGATGCTTTTAAAAATTCCGGAGAGCACTGGGGTAGGTGCAATGTTCTCCGCAATGCTAAAGGGTGCCAGTCTGTCTCAGGAGGGTTTTTTGTTTAAATACGGAGAACCTAAATTCTTCAAGAAGATCAAGTTAAAAGTCCTACAGGGAATGGCAAGAACATGGGCTAATATCAAACGGCTGACATGTCTTAACTATTTCTCGAGTCTGGCCCCCCTGTGGGACTCTCCTGGTGCATCGGAGTGCCTGAAGGACAGACTGGCACTACCACTCAGAGCGGCTGGGCTGAAGGTGTGGGGGGGACTTGGCTCAAGAGGGCACGCTCTTATCTTGGCCATCACTTCATAGCATGGCGGGAGGGGGTTTATCCAAATTCAAATACATCCAGCTGCAGAGTTGGGCCCAAAATTTGAAAATACCTATTGCAAAGGCAACACCTTAGAGGAACAGCTGGTGGTAAGACCTATAGGAAAGAAGGAGGTCTCCACTTGCCATCGAGAAGGCAACCGACGGGGAATTTAAATTGGCCAAAGAACTGTGGGATGTCAGCCTACCAAATGAACCCTGGGAACACCTTTGGCAAACATCTTTCAGCACTCTGTTTGCCATTGTAAAACCAGCATGGCTGAGGAGAAAACACCTGTTTACGGTTCACAGGGCCTATCTAACTCTGCTAAGGCTGTCAAAGATGACGGACGGGCCCCAGTCAGTTGCAAGAAATGTGGCTTGGAGAGAGGCTCTGACCTACACATTTTTAAGGAGTGCCCGGCCATTGCGGACTTCTGGGAAAAAGTAGGCAAAACCACCTCAGATATTCTAGGCCTTCAAATTCAAATAAATCTTACTTTGATAATTTTCGGAATATCTAGTGAAGCTACGGGCTTGGCAAGGTCTTTCCTTTTCTATGCTATGCTGTTGGCCAGGAGGGAAATATGTAAAAGATGGGTAGAATGTGCACCTCCTCTGCATGCTGAGTGGTTGTCATCGGTGTTCGCAATATCTAAGTTGGATCTGAGCGGGACCCAGAGTAGGAGGAAGAAAGCAGTATGGGATTCTTTATTGAAATGGTCAAATGCTGAGTCTTGTGAGACTGGATAACACTCTTTATTTAAAAAGAAAAAAAGATCATGGATCCTATGATTATGCCTCTCTGGATCTCTCCTGACTGCGTTGGGCACTCTCCGTTCCTTCATTGCCAACATCAACGGTCGCCAGGGTTACCTGGACTACATGGGAGAGTGACCGTGCCCTTTCCTTTGGGACAGGGTCATCATTGTCTGCTGATGTACCGGTAGGTGGGGTGCTTTCTTCCCCCCACCAGCCTACGCTTCTCTAATAACGAGCAACGGTACGGGCGGCTAGTATGCCCACTGTGGTCTGAGGTGAATGAGGATAAAAAATAAAAAAAATTAAAAATAAATTAGGACACATGAGTAGCCAATGTAATGTGCTGGCATCGCTGTATGACTTCCTGAAATTCTTTATTCACAAACTAGATATGTAACGCATCTCTGGAGTCGGGCTGCTCTTTTCGTTCAGGCGATGATAGCTAAAGGTTCTTCCTTAGGAACTATCAGACTGCCTGAGATGCTTCTAAAAAATGGTTAGAACAAATAAAAACAGCCCATCCCTTGTAGGTAAAGCCGGAAAAGGGATATATTTCAGGCCAGTCAGCCACATGCAGAAAAACTACAGGATTAAAATGAGCATACCCAGTCAGCCTCATTCACCTACAAAGCCAGTAAACCTCCCAGAAGACCTTTGTTGTTTTTGCACTTTCTTCTCTTTTTTTCGTGTTCTTCTCTCCTCTTTTTTTGCAGCTCTTTCTTTTTTCTACTCTCCTATTGTTCTTTCCATCCTGTCGCCCTCTTCTATTTTTTCAATCACTCCTTTCTTTCTTTTTCTTGTGCTCTATTTTCCTTCACTTTGTTTCGCTTATTCTCTGCTCTTGCTTCATCCGTCTCTCCTTCCACATGTGTCCAGAAATCACTTCTCACCAGGAGAGCGTACTAGACCGTTCCACACACATAATGATACAACCTACAAGATACTATTCCATACATGTTCTCCATCGGAACTGGAACAAAGGAAAACCACACAGGAGCTACTTAATGCTCATCGAAATGTATTAATGGTGGAAAAATGACGCGATTTACCCATTCGGGTCTTGATCACTCAGTATAATTAACCAACCGAATAAAATGTATTAAGAACGACAAAAAAGAGACGGGCCGTGGTTCTTCTACTTGGAAACACCAAAAAGTACATAACAAAAGCAATAGGCCATGTAATGTATTGTTTATAAGCTTGTTAGTTGGGTGAATACATTATCTCGCAGTCTGTACCAACAGACTTTAACTATTTGCAAAAGTAGATTGAGATGCAGGGTAATTAAACATAGCAGTGCAAAATCATATACCTTAAGTATTCTTTTGTCCTAGCACCCCTCGCAAAAAATAATAGAAAAAAAGATTCAAAATTCATATCCATGTTCGTATATATTAAGAAACTAAAAATTGTAATACAACAGTAAGAAAACATCAGTGCTTTAGTGGTGTAGACTTCTTTAGGTGATATACTTTCTATGTCGATAGTATTCTAGTATATAATTCAATTGCCCTACTGATTTGCGTTTTATTTGGTGTAGTTCCTATTACATGATATATGGTGATAAAACGGCTATGTTGCCCAAGGCTGTCATCCTATTAGACATAATTCATTTGGTGACTTCGAAGGGGCACAACTGATATTCTGATCCTTAGAACGATTCCCAGTATATTTGATTCACTTCAAAGAGTGCGATTTTTAAATACTTCAGTTTGTTCTTTTTGATTAGACCTGGATTTTACAGAATATTTTAAATTTCATTCAACCTTTTACGAATTTTTCAATATTTATATTTTGGCTTTAGTAGCCTCTAATGTTTCACTGTATGAAATTGTACAATACAGTTAGTTGCCCATTTAAAATCGAGTTCCATCAAGATATGTCAATTTCAATACACATATTATTTGACTTTTGACATATGATTTCAGAAATTCAACCTCCTTCTTGAGGTAATTCTAAATTGTGTTAATTGGTGGATCTGCCAGATCGAACTCTTCAACAATATAGGAGAGTTTGCCTAAAAAACAAAAGTAAATCAAGTTTAAAATTATGTAGACGTATGCAAATTTTAAAATGTTAATTGTATTGTCCTCATATCCGTTTTAAAACCATAAAGGATAACATATAACACTCATTGCTATCGAACAGAAACTGTCTCCTGAATTGGTTGTACATTCACAAGTCTATGTGTAAGTCATGGTCCACATTCATTCCCTGGAGATAATACACCCAGCTTTAATTCTATGTCTGGGTTCTCATTTGCCCAAAATTAGCGTCCTGCCCACCACGCCAGGTGTTTTTTTGGTATGTTGTCAATTCCACAATACTGCATGCGTTCCCAATTCCCTTCGGATTCTTCCCAGAAATAACATGCCTTACTGTATGTCATATCTTGATTTGATATTGCCCTTATGTGCTCCAATATTCGTGTTTTTACTGGGAACTCCCAATGCACCATTTGGGACACGGGCAGGCAAACACATAAACAAGGAAGTCTGTTTTGCATGTTATAAACTTGGTGTTTGCTTGTCTCTCTTTGGTCATTGGAAGCTCGTACTGTTTTACATTGCAACCATGTTTGCGTGTTTTGTAATGACCACAAACATAAAACCCAAAGGGAGAATTCAACCATTTGTGTGAGACATTAGTAAGATGACTGTGGGCTAGCCTGTCCTTAATATATTCACCTAAAGTCAAGTCAATTTTATTGTATGGTTAATAAAAGCATTTACAAACAGTAAAAAGCATTGCAATGTACAAAGGTTGAATAAAACAGGAATTTAGCACTTTACTACGCGATGAATTACATTGTGTGCTATTACAACAATGTCGTTACAACGACCGCGTTGTTAGTACGCGATGCATTTACATCGCAAGTATTTACAACGACTTCCACTAGGGGGCGCGCTGGACTTAGGAATAGTATTATTTACTATTCCTACTCCAGTTTGCGCAACAGTAGGGAAGGTGTTGGAATTCATTTCCAATACCTTCGCACCTGCTAGTGGAAGTTGTTGTAAAGACTTGCAATGTAAATCCATCGTGTACTAACAACACGGTCGTTGTAACGACCACGTTGTAAAGGTATCGCGGTGTAATGACCGCGTTGCAAAGGTTGTTTCCCATAAAACAGCCGCAGCCTGTGCAGGTAGGAGCGGTTGGGCTGGGTGGGGGGGGATTTTGACAGACGATGACTTGGGAAAATTATTTTTTTATTAAATTTTCCCTCGTGGTCATCTTTCGAATCCCTCCCCAACCCGGCCCCACCACCCCACCACTCTTACCTGCACTGGCCGCTCCTGGAATAAAACCATATGATAAAAACATAGCTGGGAGCCATCAGAGGAAAATCAGATAAGTCCTGCTTTACTAGATGGTGGGAAACACATAAAGCGTGCAGATGAATAGACCTTTGTAGACAGGATTAGGCGATGGGCCTACGACACAAAACACAAGACCCAACCTGTGCTAAGGAAGTGGACAGAGAGTAGAACTGATATTGTTAAAGGTTAACTAAAACCAGCAGACAATGCATAAAATAAGACCAGCTATACACAAAAGAGTTTCCAACGGTTTGCAAATCTTGCAAGGCACTGGCCTAGGTGTAGACAGTCAGGATGGGAATCAAAAGTTTTCTTGCTCAGAGGCTGGTGCAGTCCAGACGGTTCATTTTGAAGTGAATCTATGCAAGACGTGCCAGCATAAGGTACATAAAAGGAAGCCACCTTTGCGTAAAAGGATTATGAGCTGTATGCAAATTTCGCAGATCAAGGACCTGAATGTAAACAGCGGACAGGAATGGGGAGAGAGAGTTCTCAAGTTCAGTGGCTGGCCTGATGCAGTCCGGACAATTAATTTTGTAGCAGATAGGTGAGAATGGAAGGCACAGGGGCGATAAGTGCAGCATTTGAGAGTGTGTTCCCGCACCACTAGTGCTGTTGACTAATCCAAAGAGTTTCAAAAGGCACAGGCCTGAGTATAGAGCAGTCGGAGTGGGAATCAGAGGTCCTCTCACTCGAAGGCTGGCCTGGTGCAGACCTGACAGTGCATTTTGGAGCAGCTCTGTGTTAGGAATGCCAGCATGCAGTGCATAAAAATAAGCCAACTTTATGCAAAGGGGGTAGGAGCTGTGTGCAAATTTCGCAGAGCAAGGGCCTGGATGTAAAACAATGGACTGAGAGGGCGAGCAAGAGTTCTCTTGTTCAAGGGTTAGCCTAGTGCAATCCGGATAATGCGATTTGGAGCAGATCAAAGGAACTAGGATCAAGGATGGTGAGCACAAGGACCAATGAGTGCAGCCTTTAAGGACTGCAGCGAAGTGCCATTGGCTGAATCAATTTTGGTCACTGCCATCTGAAGAAGTTTGACAGTTTTGATGTTTAGTTGTGGATTTAGTGGATTCAGGTACGCACTCCTAGCCTGATGAAGTCAGCACGGAGAAGGGTTCTCCTTTGTTGCAGTAATTGGGGACAGATACATAAAACATAAATAAGGGTTTCTTTTCCTTGTCCGCATAAGCGACAGCTTGTGACATGGGTGGCAGAGCGGCGCCAGGACGCCCATTCTTAGAGTCGCAAGTCGTGCTTTGATCCATATTGAGTAAGTGCAGGTGATGTAATTCTACTGCTTGGTTGAGGAGTATGAGTTCATGACTGACCACGTGTGAGAGTGTTTGCATAAAACTGCCAAGTCCTCCAGTTTTGGAATTTTTTGGGCCATGAGAGATGTTCATTTTTTGAAGACCTGACAGAAGAGGTGTAGGAAAGTAGGATCTGCTTCTATGGTTACCCCTACCTTTTGCTTGATGTGATGCTGTTTTTGACTAGTCTGACTGGGATCCTGCTAATCAGGACCCCAGTCTATCTGCTTTCTCCCTAAATTGTTGTGTTCAGTACTTAGGTACATCCCAGATTGGATACTGGGGTATCCTTATCAGTCCCTAGTATATGGTACTAAGGTACCCAGGGCATAGGTACCCCAGAGGTCTCCCATGGGCTGAAGCATATATTATGGTACGCTTGAGAGACCATTCAAAATGAAACTACAGGCCTGCCATTGCAGCCTGTGTAAGTTGGTGCTTGTACCACTTACTAAAGATATAGGTTTCCTATATCTGGGGTAAATGCACTTAAAACTTATAAGTCACCCCTATAGCAGGCCTTTGCAATCCTGAAGTCAGGGTGCTTGGTTCTAAGTGAGAGGGTGCCCCTGCATGAGCAGGACACCCCTGCAACCTATGGAGTCCATTCTCCCAGGTTGTCAGTGAAGCAGCCATATACTATACAGAGGGGCACCGCATAATTACGCAATGACCATCTCGAAACTGGCTGCAATGAATCCTATTATGTTTGTTATCAAACATGTTGGAATCATACCCCCACACCATAAACGATGTGGGAGGTATGTTTCCAAGCACTGGAAGAGCCCTCCATTAGGCTCTCAGTGTTCCTGGTGCCAACCTTCCAGACCCGGACAGCACAAAATCGTTGCTGTCGACCATAGACACATTTCTGCCCTCCTACTGCTGAGCCAAGCTCGAGCAGAGGAAGGTAGAACAATAGGCATCCTGTCACAGGGAGGTGTGAGCACCTCCCAGACAGGATTTAGTGTATTGGGACTGGGTTTGTGCGCTTGTCAGTGGCAAAAAGTCTGCATGAGGGGCACATTTGGTGTCTCCATGCATAGTCCAGTTCAAACCAGTCCTGGGAGCCGTTGGCTCCTGCTCTGGCGCAAAACTGGACAAAGGACATGGGAGTAACCTCCCCCCTGTCCAGACCCTCCCCTGGGAGGGTCCCCTGATTCTTCCCAACCCTTTCTCTAGTGTACTGAAGGGTTTACCTGGGTGTAGGTCCTTAGATTCATTGTGGGATAAGATTCAGATCAGACACCACTTCTTTTTCTACCGTCTGGGCACTCTGGACTTCGCTGGACTTTGTTTGGGCCTGACTTCATCTCCCTTCCAGTCTGCTGCAATGTCTGTGCCTGTGCATCATACAGGAACCTTCCAAGGCCTGTGAAGCATCAAAGACACTTGACGGAATCTCCCTTGGAGTGAAGGAGTCACTCCCCTGCATTCGCAGGCACTGCAACTAAGTCGACCAATCTTCTGATCCTGAGCTCCTCTGGACTCCATAAGGTTCTGCAACACAGGTGGTGGATTTCCACAGCTCCTGAGGCCTGCCCTGTCCTCTCACCAAATTTGAGGCCAATATCCCTCGTGGGGGTTGCAATAACCGAACCCCTGTGCACTGCGTCCAACTTACAGTTGCAAAGGCTTGTTGGCTTTCTTCCAATAAGATCTTCGGACTCCCAGTAGCCCCAACCTCGAGCACCTCTAGTGACCAGAATCTTCAGCCACAATGCATCGTGTGCATCGTGGCCTGCATCTTTTGGTGAGCTGCTTGAGGTCCTCTCGTGACTCCAGTGCCTCGGGCCTCCGGGGCCATTTGAGGGTCACACTTGTTTCTTTTGGGCTCCCCTGATTGCTCGGGCCTGCCCTGACTCCCCTGCTCTTGGTGAGTCCCCTGGACCTTGCTGGTCCAGACGTTGCTCCTTCTTCACGTCCTGCGTTGGTTGCATTTGCCTAGGCTTGTTGATGCTCCCGCCGGACACCGACCCCTCAGCACTTGACATCCTTCGTGGGACAGCTCGTGCATGGCTCCTGGTCCTCCTAAGCATCGCCTGGTCCTCACAGCTGCAGAGTCAAGGTCCTCGTCACCCATCCTGCAACACCTGTCATCGGAGGGCATTCGTCTTCCAAGTCTCCTGGTCACTCGTGAGTGACATAGACTCTGTCCCCTCTGCTTGCAGGTACCTCTCATCAAGAACTCATCCTCGGATTCCCTGGTGTAGGTAACATGGGTACTAGGGTATCCACGGGTGGGGTGGCTCTCCAACCTTCTATTTTCCACAGGATTTCTTCAGTGTCCACTGGGAAGGGTCCTTAATCTTTAAAAATCCAACCGTGACTTACACGTAGACTTGTACGGAGCACACGGTCGTGTTCCCACACTGCACACGCTCTCCGTGAAGTCCCTATCTACTTATTTTGGGTGGTTCTGTGGGTCCACAGCACTTCTACGTCCTCTCGACATCGTCCTGACTCGTGGTTCTTATACCACTTTCTTAGTATATGGTTTGGTCCCCCCCTGGGGCCCACTGTGTATTTCGTGCTATTTACTGTGTTTCTTTGCTAAATTATTGTGTGCATTGTGTTTATCTCCATGTAGGAGATCTTTGAACGTACTAGAAAGTATTATATAATAAATACATATTTTTATAAATACTTGATGTTGTTCTTTTCACTTAATTTATACTATAAGATTGCATTCTGGTGAAACAAGCTGCTTTACACTCCTTCTGAACTAAGCCTGAAGGCTGCTCTCCACAGCTACCACTTAGAGAGCTTTCTAAGGTTGTCTAAGACCTCTTACATCACCATAAGGGTTGACTGGACTGGTGCAAGGTGCCCACTTACATAGGTGGACATCATATACCAGGCCAGCTTCTCATAAGAGGTGTTTGCTCCAGGCTTCAGATAGTTCAAATTCCATCAGTTTGACATCGAGATATTATCTATATGTTGATCTCTGGTCAGAGTGCTCAAGTGTGCACCAGATTCACCTCGTCTGTAGGTTATGGCGGGGTTGACACCTACTTGTCCTTTAAGTAATTTGTAATTACTTATAATCTCACAGTGTTTCTTCAGGATACCCTTAAATATTGTCGCCTGGGTTACTGTAGGTGGTACAGGTTTGCTTTGGTTGTTCTATAGAGTAAGGTTTCCCAAGTCACCTTGTCAGGTGTAACTGATGCATTTGTTGATGTTTTGTTTGTATACCCTCTGGCTTTCAACCACTTCATCATCTCATTCCGTGTATTAGTGTACATTTCATAGGAACTGCAGTTTTGTTTGGCCCTTAAAAACTCACTGAAGGGATTGTTCCTGTGGAAATTTGGTGAAAGATTGTTTTTTGCATGTAGGGTCGGTGTGGCAGTTTATTTCCTAACCATACATGTTCCATGCACACCTTCCTACCTGGTACCATATTCTAAGTGTTGCTTCAACATTCACTTTACTAAAACACAAACAACAGGATCAGAACAGTTTGAGTCAGTATTAACCTGTAGAGTAAATAATTCACATGTAAAGTCTCTTAGGTGGGCCTATGGCTAAACAGTTGTTTGCTGAGTTCGGATTGGGAGCTCATTTCTTTGGTATGAGGAGACACCTCAGCAGGTTAATGAACCAGATATGTACGTAATCTGCAAATCAATGGTGTCTGTTATTTCTCTGGGAGACACAATCACTTCTGCTGTCTGTGTTGTACCTGTTCTCAGTGAGGTAAGCTTGTATGGAACAAACTATTCTATGAGGAAATATTGCCTCACTGCTGCCCACTCTCTACCGATCCAGAGTGAATAAAACTGGCTTGATGACATATGCAGTCTAGACACTGCATAAGGACTTTCATTGGTAGAGTTATGTATGAATTTGCACAGGTGGGGGCACATTATTTCCTACACACCAGCAATGCCATCCTGCGCTCTGTGGCTCATCTGTGCTCGGCTGCAACTGCTAATGGACACCCATTCTTTACTTGCGTCTGCCTGGCGCACTCTGTGCGCCACCACAACAGTGTTAACACCATCACTAGTGCAAACATGCATGGTTGTATGTCGCAAAATCATGGTTGAAATATCGATTTGCTGATATATTGTAACCATAACATTAACTACCAAATATTATAATAGCAAGTGTACATTTATTATCATTAGCTAAGTCACAATAATAGGATAAAGTTAATATTATCGTCGCAATATATGTGGAGTTCCCTATGATAATGTGTCAGAATGATACAATACCACCCACCGCCACCACCTTCTTCTATTTTGCCAAAGCTTGTTATACTTTGGTGAGGAATTAGGAGCTACCCCAGCATTAAAGGATTACAAAAAGCATAACAAAACAAGCAATAATAAAGCCATGAAGCCTGCAGCCAAAGCCAGGCTTTGCCAATGTATGATCATCATTGTAGTTTAATATATATAAATTTGAACACTCATTTCATGTCATTTTAACTTAATGAGACCTCACCATGCACTGCTTATACCCTCACATATTACATCACACATGACATGTTCAATGACATCATTAATAACATCACTGATGACATCTAAAATGGCATAATTGATGACAACACTGTTCATGGTTGTGGCGCGAGTTATAGTTACTTCAGTTAACTATAACTTGAGCCCTGAAGGTGAATTTCAGGTTATTTTAGTTTAAAATGTTATGTTGCAACTGACAATGTCACCTAACTATATAATCAATTTAACCTTTATGTTTTTTAGCGATATATATATTTATAGTAGTAGTTATAAAATATATATGTGTAAATGTGTGTGTATGTGTGTATACACACATATATATTTGGTACTTTCTATCCCCTTGGTGTCTCAAGATTTCTTCCTACTTCTTAGTGAGGCTCTGGCAAGTGGAGTCCATATCCATCAATATTCAGTGAAATCAATGGAGCCTTATCTGTCAAACTAGCATCCAATTGTTACTAAATTAACTGCCAAGTAGTACCTGAGATCACTGTGGGGTGCTTATCATTGACCTGAAGCTATGAAATACCAAAAATGAGGCTTGGCCCAAGTTGGTGGCCTTCTACACTGCTGGCAACTGGAGCTGCCTAGAGGTCTGAGCTGGAGGAGGCAAGGTGCATGTGATCCTGTGTGGCAGCACATCCAGGTCCCACAGGGCCACTGGACCAGCCCCCTTGGGTGTGGTGTCGCATCTGAGACTGGCACCCTAGGGACTCTTGTGTGGGAGATGCCTGGTCAGTGCTTGCTGGCCGGGAGGGCACTGTGTGAGGGTAAATTGCAGTGCTTATCCCAGAAGGGATTGAGACTGAGCATGCCCGGTGGAGTTGAACAAAATGACCAGAGTCTAAGGGGCACTTAATGTGTGTGAGAAATTGGGTTGTTGTTGGGGGGGTGAAACCCTTCTCAAGCAACAGCTGCAATCCTTGTCAGTGTGAACCGCAAAAATTCACTAAATTAACCTGTGCTTAACCCTCTGGCAGCTTTCCACAAAAGCAGTCAAGCTTAACTTAACGTGTGAAGTATTATGCAGCACTTAAGCTATAATAAAGGTAAAACAAAAAAAACAAGCAAATTCTCACTCCAATTTAGAAAAATAAAGAAAATGTTAATAAATTGATACCAAAACAAAAATCCAATCAGTAGATCCAAAGTTCTTAATGTTTAAAGTTTTTTGTGAAAACTGGCACCTAAACATCAAAGCACCAATCATGGACTTCTACTCCCATTAGACTGGGGCAAAGTTGAAAGTTATGGTCGACCATGATGGAGGACCGTTTGGATACATGAGGTGGATTTGGCTCAGTCTGAGAAGGCAAAGTTCAGTGGGGCAAGGCAGGCAGCAGTGTCCGAGGAAGATGTGTCATCATCGGAGATCACTGGTCAAAGTCGCAGTGAATATTTTTAAGTTTGGGCTTTGTCCTTTTTTTAAATGTCAAAAATCTCCAGCGGGACAAAGTTGCAGGCTGTAGCTGATGAGGGCTCCATAAGGCCGGATATCCTTTCTGCAAAGAGTGCTGAATAGGATTTACTGCTGGCTACAAGAATGTATTGAGAGCTACCGCAAAGTCAGGCAGACCGGCAATACATTCTGGGCGGATCGGCAAGCAGTTAGGCCCCAATCTCCTGGGCGTTCTCAGAGCACTTATTGGCTGAAAATGATTTTCAAGCCCCAAGTTTTGGGTTTTGGAAGTTTGGGCACCTTTTTAGCATGACTTCCAAGGGTCCAAGAATGGGTGGGTGCCACTTGGAGGGTAGGACTTACTTCAGATAGGGTCCAGGTGCAGTGTTCAACTTGTAGTTGCTTTTTTATCCCCGTAGCTCAGAACAGTTGGCCAACCAACTAACCTCTGGTAGTTCTGGTAGTCCTGGGTTCAAGCAGAAAGGCAGTCCTCAAGCAGCAAGCCAATCCCCTGAGGGTTCAAGGCAGTCTTCAACAAGCAGGGCAGTCCTCTGAAGTTCAAAGTAGGCCTCAAGCAGCAGGGCAATTTTCTGAAGGTATAAGGCAAGCCTTCTTTTCTGACTGTCCTCCACAGGCCCAGGAGTGAACTGAAGAGTGGGTCTTAGGGTCCTATTTTTATATCTGGTGCCAACTTTGAAGTGAAAGAAACTTCTGGTGTTTTCCCCCCACAGATGGTTCTGGAAATTCCTTCCTCCCTGCCCATGGCTCCATGAGGTATACGTGGCAAAAGACTGGTGTGAATTTCAGAAACGAGTGATTACAGGTTTGTTGGACATGGCATCCATTGAGTTAGTTTCCATCACCTCATCGAAGGCTCTGATAAGATGAGGCATGAGGATATCCCTCCCCTGCCCAATCTTTTGTAGAACTTACTGGGGAATCCATTCACATCAGGGGATTTACAGGTGGGGAGCCCTGATATGGTATCAACACCTCTTCTTCCATGAACACCCCCTCAAGAACCGCTCTTCCCTCATCATTCAGGGTGGGCAGGTGCAGAATGTCGACGAACCTTCCAATCTTATCAGGGGTAACTCCCAGGTCCAAATAGTATAAGGCCATGTAGTAGGTTGCAAATCGATTCACTAGGTCTCTGGGGTGTACCAGAAATTGGCAGACAGCACCCCATATCACTATGTTTCGTGGATGGCATGCCAGTAGCTCTGGAGTAGCAGGTATGTCCATAGCATGTGCATTAGTGTCACGTCTTGCATCTGACACCAGGGGCACGTAAATTGCGTTTCTGGGAAATAGCGATGTAGTTGAAGTGGGGTTAAATAAGCCCTGTGCAAAAAGAATTGTATATTCTTGATGCGAGTTGTGGGAGACCTACTTTGGGAACTCAAGTGCATGCTCCCACTCTTTATCATGAAGTACTCTTCCAAATTAGTCCTCCCATTTTTGTCGCAGTGTGATGAGGGGGGTGGCTGTCAGCTCTCGGATGGCTTTGTACAGTCATGGGATCAGGTAGCTGCTCGGCGCCATGGCTAATATGGTCTGAAGCACTGGGTATGTCACTGGTTTCCCCTCTGAAAGAACCCAGAGGGTAGGGCATGTGTGTGTGTGAGTTGTCTGTGAAGGAGAAACTGCCCCGGTGGAAAGTTGCTCTCTTCCTCCAGTTGTTCAAAGGGTAGGAGTTGTCCCTCAGTGAAGAGATCACCCACAGTAAGGAGCGAATGGTCTGTCCAGACATGCATTGTCCCGGTGGTGTAATGTTCCCGACTTTGGGGTAGGCAGACCAAAGTTAGATTTGGAGTGTAGAGAGGGGTCACCCGATAAAGGCAGTGTATTCTGGCCATATGCATTCTCGCTAACGACACTTGGAGGGGCCAGAGGGAGGCAGGATGTGCCCTGGAAGGAGCAGATGTCGGAGCGTGGCAATGGGAATGTCCCTAGGGTCTATGCGTGTTTCATCTAGATAGCACTCAGCTGTCCAGCGTGATAGCCACTGAAGCTATGCAGCTAGGAAGCATGCCTCGAAGGAAGGGGCCCCTAAGCCTCCCTTGTCCGTTGGGCAGCTGCAGTTTAGCCACAAAAATGCGTCGGCGCCTGGATCCCCATATGAGTGTACAGAGGAGTACATTCAGTTTCTTGAAGAAGGAATGGGACGGTATGACCAGGAGGTTTGTGAAATAGTAAAGAAGGTGTGGTAAAACTACCATTTTTGCGAAGGCAACTTTGCCAATAGGTGCCAGCGGGAGACATCACCAGAAGTGTAATTGAGCAGTGTTATCTTATGTGTTGATGTAAAATTTCTGTTTGTAATATTGTCACGACCACCTTTATTTGTGATTCACAGTACGTCATATTTGTAACCTACTGTCGTGTTTCATTTTTTTTAAGTCATATTTATATTAATAGTATGGTTATTCTTTTGTACGGATGTGTTGTTATTGTGGTAGCCCTGGCTTTGTGTGTGCGGTTATTCCATTTACCATAGATTGCTCCTTTTCTTTCTTTCCTTTGGCATGGTAGAGTTACTTGCTTCACATATTTTAATTGATTATATTGCAGTTCCAGTACTTGACCTGTTTGTAGGGTCTGATTTATGTCAAGGTTGAGTAGGAGAAACTTTGCTCCTCTTTGGCTCGTGGCACCACTTCAAGTAATAGTGGATATTTCTTTTTGTGACGTTTCCATCCTTCAGCTTGGCTTGGACATTTGTAGGTCTGTAATTAGATTTGGAATGCCTACAAAGTAACCCTCCTTCTTTAACCGTCATCACACCCGTTTTTGCGACGTTAGTCCCCGTTTTTAATCCTACTTTTTGTACACACCCACATTTAAACCTTAGTAGTCATTATCAATCATGTGGTATTTAGCTTACGTGGCTGACAATAAAGAGTGTGTAAGTGAGGTTACTTCTGAGCCTACGTTTTCCTGAATGGGGTTGGGTGAATTAGAAATATTGCAGACAGACATACTATGCAAACATACACATAGGCATTGCACAGGATGGAGGTGTTTTTCTTCTCCTAGTGACCTTGCAAAAAGGCAGAAGTTCAGGTTGATAAACAACCCCAAAATTTAGTTACATTTGTAAATGGATGACAATAAAAAAACATTACAATACCCTCAAAATAATTGAACGTCTAGGGTTAATAGGATTGCTTTTGGTGAATATGTAATCTAAATAAAATAAACATCTGTTTATTCAGTGCCACGAGACCTACGGGTGAACGTGCGCTTTACTAATACACGTTAAGTTATTTTGGAATATAATTTATACTGTGATGTGGATGGGTTAGGTCTTTTGGACTGCATCCTTTGCTCCCAGCCTGTTGGAGACAATCCTAATAATCCTTGGGTTAAACTCCTTTGCTTGATTTGTCTCATTACATGATCATAATTAAGATCTACCTTTTCTTCTAGCTGATCATATTATTCAAATTAAAAGAATTCGATTGATTGTTGGATTATTACACGTAGATGACTGGTCCACAGTAAGTTTTCTTCAAGACACTCCTTTTCTCCAAATCCTCTCTCTAGCGAGCAATCATACTGTTCTTTATATGCAAACCCCATTTCCATGTAATAATGTTTCTAGGGGTATGTAATTTAGCCTTCATGGCAAGTATGTAACTGCACTCTATTGTTTATTCAGTTCACATTCCTGACAAGAGAGACCAGAATTCGACAGCATTTCTTATTTTGACTATACTTTTTCAAGGGTCCTGGATTTTCCATAGTTGTTTGATAAGAAATCCAAAGGCTTCAATGGGAAATTGAGCTCTGAACATGCTTTTATGTAATTGCATTTGTACATTGTAAACATTTAACTCAGAACTTCTCTGACCG
Source organism: Calotriton arnoldi (assembly GCA_963921515.1). NCBI lineage: Eukaryota > Metazoa > Chordata > Amphibia > Caudata > Salamandridae > Calotriton > Calotriton arnoldi. The sequence continues at coordinate 213,097 of CAWUFW010015063.1, forward strand.
AATGGCTGAGAAACAATGAGCAGCAGTGCTGGCCGGTCTCTATTGCTGAACGCATACACTAAGGGGGATATTCACAAGGACTTATCTCCGATTTATCTCCACCTTAACTCATCAAAAGTGGAGATAGATTTAACACCCCATTCACAAGCGGGTGCAAACTGCAGACATCGCCAGTATTCCCGCGATAACTACCCCAAAATCTAACACCACGGTGGACACCACCAACTAACCCTAATGAGATGCAGAGTAGGCGTTCCCGTGCAAATACACACAAAAACACCACTACACCACTTTCACAACGAACTGCCAGAACTGCGATGCGAGTCAAAACCACGCGATAAGCCGCGGTAGCAGCAAGTATTTAACACCTGCCTTCAGCTGGTGTAAAGCCGGACGACTACCTGCAGTAGGCAACGGAGCCCCGCACACAGCCAAACCCGAAGAACAAACGACGCCATGGAGCTACTCATCATGCAGCTCGGAGCCCCAATAGGGCCACAACACCCACCGCCACCACCCCCAGGACCGCCACCCCCCCAGGACCCAGACCCGCACCCCCCCGACCACCACAGAGGCAGCGCAGAGTAAGACAGCGGACCTACCGAAAACGCACCAGTCTCACAGACCTAACGCCCGAGGAAGTCATCGCCCACTACAGGCTGAAAAGGACAACCATCATCCGCATCATGACCCACATCGCCCACAGGTTGACGGTCCCAACCCAGCAGAGAACCAACATCCCTCCGCAGACAAAGCTGCTGGCTGTGCTGCACCTGTTGGCCTCTGGTACCTTCCAACCAACAACTGCCAGAGTCGGAGGAGTCTCACAGCCAGCCCTATCAAAGTTCATCACACCTGTCCTGGATGCCATCATCAGCCTCATACCCCAGTACCTTCACTTCCCCCACACTACGCAGGAACAGCTGGAGATAAAGCAAGGCTTCTACGCCTTTGCTAGCTTCTCGCACGTGTTGGGGGCCATTGACTGCACACATGTCCCACTTGTGCCCCCTGCGGATACTGCACACCACTACCGCAACAGAAAGCACACGCATTCCATCAATGTGCAGGCAATAGTGGACCACCGGGGAATGTTCACCAATGTCGTCGCAAACTACCCAGGCAGTGTGCACGATTCCTACATCTTCCGACAGTCCATCATCAACCAGCGCTTCCAGGATGGCATCTGTGGAACTGCACTGCTCGTTGGTAAGTGCCAAATCAACACACCACACACCTCAAAGCCACCATCTCACAACGCACAACTGTGGGAATGCACATGTGACAAAACCACATACAACATGTCAATCAACATGCCCACCTACCAGACACGACAACACAACTCCATGGGGATCCTGGGCTTCCCCTGCACACAATACAGCTATATCATGGCACCACAGCCACACAACAGCTGAACGTGTGGAGATGCAGAATGCAACCATGTGCGAAGGATGCAAGTGACCCGTGAATGGGAATGTATACAACGACAAGTGAGGCGTGGATGTGCCGGACAGACATGGGTATGCAAACCACAGATATGTCCATGCAGACATCAACCTCTGGTGACTGGAGAGTAGTGAACAGTGGATGCAACAATGTCACCCCAGGCCGTGGGTCAGATCGCGGAAATGTCGCTCGCTGCGTCCCCCCCTGTGTGCGTGAGCATAGTGGGTGGGCCCGGAGTACGCCAGGCCTGCGCAGGGGGGTGGACAAAAACCCCATGGCGCAGAGCATGGTTCACTCCCGGAAAGGCCAGCGTCACTGCCAGGGCTGCGCCTCGCAGTCCGCCACGAGGCCAACGCCGTGCGCAGCGGGGCCTGCGAGCCTGTGCGCCTGCTGCACCCCAGGACGCTGATACCCACGCTGATACCCAGACCAGGCCTGCCCGTACCAGTGCTCCAAGGCCGCACTGCTCACCTGCAGACACCTTCGTGTGTCAAAGAGGGCCCACCACGTGCCATTGCTAGCTCCAAGACCCATGCCCGCGACCTTGGTGGCCTCCTCAGGCCATCGCTGTCCTGGGGTCCCCATTCGTTTACATACCCCACCGCTGCAGCCCAGCTACACTGCAGTCCAGCATGTCCCACATCCTGAACTGAGTCATCATTGATCAATGGCAGGGTCCATGCCAGTGTACGCAGGGGGAGGACTGAGAGGGAGATGCGTCACATTCCGGTGGTAACACGGATCACGGTTACGGAGGAGGTCAACCAGTAGCAAGGACTGACCTGGTGCCACTAACCCTGTGCGCCGTGAGTGACCGTCAGCCTCCGGCGGGACATCGTTGGTGTCTGAGACTCTGGCCTGGGGGTTGTCATCAGCAACGGGCATGTACGGACTTGGTGTCTGGCATGAGTCTGTGGCATTCATATCCGCCATGTTGCCGGTCACAGCTGGCATGTGCCCTCTGCATCATGCCCTGGGGGCAGAGGCGCAACTAGAGCCAAATTTTGGGGGGGCTAAGAAAAAATTTCAGGGGGCTAATTCTTCCAGCAATAGGCAGAGTGGGGATGCAGGGGCTCTAAAAAGGGGTGAAAAAACAACAGAGCCTCATTTACAAGCTAATGGTCTTTTAAAGACCTGTGAAGTACTCTGGTGCGGCTGTGTGTGTGCCCGGGAAGCTGTCTCAGCCCGGGCTGCCACACACGACGGGGGGGGCTGAAGCCCTTTGAGCCCAATGGGCGTTGCGCGCCTGCCTGGGGGTACACTTCCCATTCTCCCCCGAGACACTCTGCGGAAGGCACCTCTGAGACATTCGAGACCCTGCTCTGCCCTCATGACCCTACCCCAGTATCCCGCAGGTCAGCGTCCCGTGGCCCGTGTCGGCCGCTGTGCATCCGGGGCCACTAACCCTGTGCGACTCAAGTCATGCTCCCTTGTTGTTCTGACATTGCATTTCTGAGTGCCTGATGACTGTTGGAGTTGTTGCCAGCACCAGCTACTCCCTGAGGGCTGGCTTACACTCACCCCACACACAGCCAGCACAGGCGTCACTGTATTAGTGGGCCTGCCATCACATCATGCCGAACCAAGTATTGACTCTTTTCTCTCTGCACTGTCACAGGTGATCAAGGATATGCACTCTGCCCTTGGATGATGACACTCCTCCGAGACCCGAACACACCTGCCCAGAGGCAGTACAATGCGGCCCACATACGCACCAGGGGCATCGTGGAACGCACATTTGGCGTGTTGAAGTCATGTTTCAGGTGCCTGGACGTCACAGGTGGAAGGCTCCTGTACAGCCCGGACATCGTGTGCAAGATGATCGTTGCATGTTGTGTGTTGCACAACATCTGTGTACGCATCAATGCCCCCTGGATCCCAGTTCCAGAAGTACCGGACGATGATGGGGACGATGGGGCAGGTGGCCCACATCCCACTGCAGCTGAGGCAGGATTGGCCCATAGGAACACCATCATTGCCAATTTCTTCTCATGAGAACGTCACATTGTGGCCATCCCTGTCAATCATGGGACAGTACAAAATGTCCACAAGCACAGCATGTGTGAATAAAACATATTTGCAGGTTACAGGTTGTACTTGTACATTGTCATGTCACCGTCTCCAGACTGGTGAATGTGGCCACCATCTTCTCCATGTCATTCAGCTCCTGGTGTTCTGCTGCCCCCCCTCCTCCGGGGTGCGTTGCTGCTTTCGTGTTGGCAGCGGGTTTCTGCTTGGTTTTGCCATTCACATCAGTCCAGCGTCTCTTGTGCTCTTCCATTGTCCTCCTCTGCCATGCGGCGGCATTCACATGGTCCGAGGTGGTGTGCCATCTTTGCCTCTTTGTTGCCAATGACACATTGGAGGTGACGTACAGTTGGTGGTGGTGTTCTGTCTCATCCATGGTGATCATGTGGTTTTCCTGTAGACTGTACCCCGTCTTCCTCTTCCTCTTCTCATTGCCCTTCCACGTGCCCTGTATTCCTGGGTGTTCCTCCGTGGGGATTGTGGGGTTCATGTTGTCCTCTGCAGTCGGTCAGGGTGCGTCCGTGGTACTCCGCAGTTGATTTCGTTTGTGGTGGCATTTTCCGTATGCTGTTCTTGTGCTTTTTCCCACATTACGCGTGGGTTTTGCTGGCCTCTCACTGTTTATCGCTGATTTCCTCATCGCGCTTTGGCCCATCGCATGTTTTTTCGCGTTGAGGTTTGTGTTTTTATCACGGTCGCTGTGATTGTATCGCGGACATTGACCGCGTTTTCGGGGGACTATCGCATGGTACCGCCGTGTTGTGAATTCCACGTTAACACGGGGTTATTTTCCCGCGATAGGCTGCGATGTGTAAAGTTGTGTTAACATTTTTTGGAGATGTTTAGCACACGTTCTTGTGAATATACCCCTAACTTGTAGAAATTTCGAGTTAAACATAGAACCTAAAATCTCATAAAAACAGGCACACACCTGTGACGTGCGTTATTGAACGCCTTAATAAAAGAAATTCCAAAACAGTATGGTTTGAATGCAGGGATTGCAATGTAATGTAAAATGACCACACGCCTATCTCTTCCAGTTAGCAGGATTTTTTTCTCTTCGAGGTTTCCACCAATTTTTCACAGATCGCATGTTCTTGTCCTCTACACCACCACCAACTATGCTTCTAAAAATGTCACTTACAAGGTAAAAAGAAGATGAAGAGAGTTAATAAAGATTAATAAGATGTGGAGAACCTACACGGAGAAATTCAAGGGCAGAACAGACGCAGTTGCCTGCAGTTAAACAGCTTGTTACGTGGAAATGAGGACACTAAAGTGGCAAGAACAACCTGGATTCAGGCTCAGCCATCTTCGTTTCCAATGTTTTCCTTCTTGTAAAATGGAAAATAGCGAGAGCCTGTCAAACCGTAATAGAGAGCCTGTGAAACCTTGGCATGGAGGCAGGTACAGTGATCTACCACCAAATATCTAGGACACGTTCTCCTTGATGATATTGTCCAATCACTATGACAAATACAGACAAACGAGTGTAGCGAGCATGCAAAAACATAAAAAAAATACTCTACAAGGCTTGTATTAAAGCTTTTACGTCACAGTATCTACTACAGAAATATCCCGCTACGAGTAAAAAGAACGACAACCAAAACATGGTGCTAAGAATATATTGGTAAGTATAGATTTACTACTCAATTCTACATCTAAGTACCTTGCAGATATGTATAAATTGAAGGTACTTATGTGTGGAATTAAGTATAGTAAACCAATACTTATCTATATATACTTACCTTGTCGAAGTTTTGGTCATCAAAATTATTGCTACACTATTTTAGCACAATGCTTAAAACTAAATATTCTGGTATCATATCGGAACTAAAAATGCAAAAAGGCTGGTTAAAAATTGGGGATTGTAGTTTTTGTTCACGGTAACAATTTTAAGAGGTTTCTTATTTTAGTGATTTGTGAAGTTTGCAAAGTGTTCTTGTTTACGTTTTTCTGAACGACCTTTTACACATAACGAGTTAATTTGCAACATAAATTAAGGACTTTTTCACTCTAATTAAACCTACCTAAGCTGGAAAAATATACAGAATCTGTAAGTATAACTTCTCTGTACAGTTGTAAATATTTGGATATTTGGTTTTCCTCTGCACAAATTTCGACAGTTGAAACTGCCAAAAGGGTTAAACTGCAACGCTGTGTTACTGAGTTATGCCCCATTGTGAGGGGAGTAATTTACTATTATCACACCAAATACCTGCAGTAAGTCTACTTGTCAAGGTGTTTTCAACAATTTGTCTCAGTGGATAAGTTTTGGATAATCGGGCCCAAAATATATTTTTTTTTCAGTATGGCTTTCACTCGCCCAGTTGGCTGAAGAAAATGTATTCTAGGAAACCACAGATACACATGTAGTTACTCAAGTACCATATAGATTTACCATCAATGGCAACTGCACGCTCATAAGATAATTGATCCATTTTTACCTGAATTAGGTAAAGTTCTATTTTAAACGGCAACAACAAGCAAACTTAAGAAAATGTGAAAGAATCCCTATGGGAAACAGCCTTTACAACGAAGCTGGAACCCTGCATGTCCTTACCATGCAGGCGACACTACCATGCATGCCATTACCACGCAAGTCTTTACAACGAATGTGCCTTTCCCACACAAGCCATTAGAATCAATTTCGTTGTTAAGGCATGAATGTTAAAGGCATATTCCTTGTTAAAGTTTTAAAGGTAAGTACAGGCAAGTATTAAGGGCCTAATTACAAGTTTGGCAGTCTGACCGAATGAACGACCACATCCGCCAGAAGACCACAGCCCTGGCGGTCTTCAGACCACCGTGGGGTGAATGTGCGCTTTACAAATACACATGTTATGTTATGTGTTATGAGTTTACTATGGTGCCGGCGATACGGCTGCGGAGATCTTACGGCGGTGATGATTAGATTTCCATATGTATCGATGCCTGATGCCTGTGTGAACAATTCGACTGCCTATGTGTCGAATGCACACATATGCATGATACATGTGGAAAAATACCACCTACCCATTACTGGAGTCTGGCCCGTATATGGGTAGTCCAGGCAATGGGTATATGGTAGAAAAAAGACTCACCTGTATATTGCCAAAAACAGGGTTGTAGTCCTCGGGGAGAAGACGCTGCTGTGAAGGGGGCCCTGAAGAAAGGGATTCACGTCAAACTCTGACCGAAATAAAAGGAAAGGGGTGAGTATGCACTTAAAACCTTTGTTTCTGCTAACTTGATGCTGGCAGTCCCACTGCCGCGGTCAGCTCGTCGAAAAGCCATCTAGTAATATGGATGGCGATGAAACTCCTCTGTACCACCCTATGGCAGCTGCTTTTCCCCGACCGCGACCCCGACGGTCTGCGGTGTGCTGGCAGTGACGGCAGTTCAGCCGCGGTCTTTCCAATAACAATCCACCCATCTCGTAATACGGCGGTCGGACCGCCGAGCTCACGGCAGTCGGACCACTACTGAAGGTACGGCGGTTCATGTACCACCAAACTCATAATAAGGTCCTAAGTATTGAGGGGCAGATTTACAAGCCCCTCGCAACACTTTTACGCCGCCGTTGCGTCACTTTTGTGAAGCAGCGGCGTCGTAAACAATGCACCACGTTGCGACACATTTACAACGTGTCGCATCTAGGGAGATGCGTCACTTTGTAAAGCCCTGCATCACATTATACCTGCGTCAGGTATAATGTATGCAGGGTGGGCGTTCCCACGCAAGAAAGCCTCGTAAAAGTGACACAGTAAAATCTACAAGATTTCACTGAGTCACTTTTACGACGCCACTGCGTCAAAACCTTACACTTGCTTGAAGCAGGCATAAGGAGTGACGCAGCACATTAAGTATAGGCCGCACCATAGCATTGCTGGAGTTGCGTCGCACTTGCGACACGACTCCAGCAATGAGGTTACCTTTACTCCGACAGATGAGTCACGCATCTGTCAATCCTTGCGCCACGGTGCGCAGCATTGTAAATGCAACGCATCCATGGTGGCACAGGGTTTTTTTTGCGTGACGCAAATTAACTGACGCATCTCTGCTGATATGCAGAGATGCGTCAGTTCTTGTAAATCTGCCCCTAAGTGTTTTTTAACATTATATATATAGATATATATATATATATATATATATATATATTATCTACTGGCGGTCGCCAGTAGATAGTTATAGTTAGGACCTATTTTCCATAGGAAATTCGCAACATTCTATTTGAAATAACGTTGGCGCCGGTTGACGAATCTTCGCGAAAGTTTCTAACTTGTTGGGGCGCTCCGGTCCGCTCCTATCCTGAAAGTCTCGGGGTGATTCGTCAAGCGGGGGCCGAGAAAAAAGGGGGGTTCCAAAACGCGTTTTCCCCATTCATTTTTCCAAGGAACCTTTAGTCGCAGCTACAGCCTGAACTGCTGAACGGAATTACACCAAATTTGGCAAAGAGGTAGCCCTTGGTTCAGTGTCGTGCCTTTTGCTTAAATGGTGAAAATCAAAAGTAAAATCACATATATATCTGGGCGGAGCCTAACCACACATGTCATTGTGAGATCTGATTGGCTGTCAGCACTTCATCCTGGAATTGCTGGCAGCCATCTTGAGACCAATATACATGATAGTACCCCATTGAAATGCATTGTAGTGAATCAAAGATTTTGAGGGTTACCAAAAGGAGAACTATAAAGGGTGATAACAGACTTTAGTTACATTAGAATTCATTTGTTGATGGTACCATACTAATTTCTGGAATTGTGGTGTGTTCTAAGGTGATTTTACCCTGTGAAAAACCTTCTGCTGGGATATCATGAATCATGTTTGAGAGAAAACTATTTTCACATGCTTGTCCCATAGAGTTTTGGAAGGTGCTCCAGAAGCTAAAATGAGAGCATATTTTCTGTAAATTCACATTATCTTTCTCAGTCATGTGAGAATGAAGTCTGACATTCTCAGTAAAACATGTACATCCAACAAGGACAGAGACTGTCAGTTGATTCCTTTGTGTTCTACTGCAGCTTCCCAGAGTGTTCTAAAGAACAACTAGAGTGCTAACAGCCTTACTTATGACAAAAGTATGGCACACCTGAAGCCATCTTGATTGGAATAAACTGGTAACACTTAAAACATTTAATTTAAAAGGAACAAAATGATGGGGTTCATTTTGTCATAGAAATTATGGTTAGTGCTGTAGAAAGAAAAATTAGGACATGTTTCAAGTGTGATCTCAAATATCTTCCTGTTATATTTCAACAGGAGCAGCCTGCCAGTTGATGCCTTTGTGTTCTACTGCAGCTTCCCAGAGTGTTCTAAAGAACAACTAGAGCGCTAACAGCCTTACTTATGACAAAAGTATGGCACACCTGAAGCCATCTTAATTGGATAACCGGTAACACTTAAAACATTTAATTTAAAAAGGAACAAAATGAGGGGGTTCTTTTTGAAATAGAAATTATGGTTAGTGCTGCAGAAAGAAAATATAGGGCATGTTTTAAGTGAGATCTCAAATCCTCTTCTATTTCATTAGAAAATTCTGACATGCAGACTGAAACAATCACTTTCAATACCAGCAGCAGACTTCCAGTTAACTCCCTGGTGAACAGTAGCTTTACTACAGTGATCTAATGAGTAACTAGAGTGCTAACATTCTGAATTTATGGCAAATGTGAGACACATCTGAATGCCTTCTTGATGGAATCAAAGTAAAAAACTGAAAGCATTTCCTACTGAGGAGACTGCAGTAAATGAGGAAATTAGGAAACTTCATAACAAAGAAGTCTTCCAAGATGGCCACCAGTGAAAAAAGAGCCCAAATGTAGCACAAATATTACCCAGATGTAGCCCACATATAGCCCAATGACAAAGTGTGCAAAACACTTTTTATTTTTAGTTTTTTTGCAGTTTTATGTAGTGCAGACTGGTCAGGTATTGGAGCGTTGCATCTTAAAACATGACCCCCCTACACTACAAAAACACCACTGCACTACCCTAAACCCTAAAACACTACCCCCAGCACGACCCCCTACACTACACAAGCACCACTGCACTATCCTAAACCCTAAAACACTACCCCCAGCATGACCCCTACACTACACAAACACCACTGCACTACCCTAAACCCTAAAACACTACCCCCAGCACGACCCCCTACACTACCCAAACACCACTGCACTACCCTAAAACATGACCCCCTACACTACACAAACACCACTGCACTACCCTAAACCCTAAAACACTACACCCAGCACGACCCCCTACACTACACAAGCACCACTGCACTACCCTAAACCCTAAAACACTACCCCCAGCATGACCCCCTATACTACACAAACACTACTGCACTACCCTAAACCCTAAAACACTACCCCAGCACGACCCCCTACACTACCCAAACACCACTGTACTAACCTAAATCCTAAAACACTACCCCAGCACGACCCCTACACTACCCAAACACCACTGCACTACCCTAAAACATGACCCCCTACACTACACAAACACCACTGCACTACCCTAAACCCTAAAACACTACCCCCAGCACGACCCCCTACACTACACAAGCACCACTGCACTACCCTAAACCCTAAAACACAACCCCCAGCACGACCCCCTACACTGCCCGAACACCACTGCACTGCCCTAAACCCTGAAACACCAGCCCCTGCACGACCCCCTACACTGCCCGAACACCACTGCACTGCCCTAAACCCTGAAACACCACCCCTAGCACGACCCCCTACACTGCCCGAACACCACTGCACTGCCCTAAACCCTGAAACACCACCCCCTTCACGACCCCCTACACTGCCCGAACACCACTGCACTGCCCTAAACCCTGAAACACCACCCCCAGCATGACCCCCTACACTAACCGAACACCACTGCACTGCCCTAAACCCTGAAACACTACCCCCAGCAAGACCCCCTACACTGCCCGAACACCACTGCACTGCCCTAAACCCTGAAACATCACCCCCAGCAAGACCCCCTACACTGCCCGAACACCACTGCCCTAAACCCTGAAACACCACCCCCAGCACGACCCCCTACACTGCCCGAACACCACTGCACTGCCCTAAACCCTGAAACACCACCCCCAGCACGACCCCCTACACTGCCCGAACACCACTGCTCTGCCCAAAACCCTCAAAACACCAGCCCCAGCACGACCCCTACACTGCCCGAACACCACTGCACTGCCCTAAACCTTGAAACACCAGCCCCAGCACAACCCCCTACACTGCCCGAACAAATCTGCACTACCCTAAACCCTGAAACACCACCCCCAGCACGACCCCCTACACTGCCCGAACACCACTGCCCAAATCCCTGAAACACCAGCCCCAGCACGACCCCCTACACTGCCCGAACACCACTGCACTGCCCTAAACCCTGAAACACCAGCCCCAGCACGACCCCCCTACACTGCCCGAACACCACAGCACTGCCCTAAACCGTGAAACACCAGCCTCAGCACGATCCCCTACACTGCCCGAACACCACTGCACTGCCCTAAACCCTGAAACACCACCCCCAGCATGACCCCCTACACTGTCCGAACACCACAGCACTGCCCTAAACCCTGAGACACCACCCCCTGCACGACCCCCTACACTGCCCGAACACTACTGCACTGCCCTAAACCCTGAAACACCATCCCCAGCACGACCCCCTACACTGCACGAACACCACTGCACTGCCCTAAACCCTGAAACACTACCCCCAGGAAGACCCCTACACTGCCCGAACACCACTGCCCTAAACCCTGAAACACCACCCCCAGCAAGACCCCCTACACTGCCCGAACACCACTGCACTGCCCTAAACCCTGAAACACCACCCCCAGCACGACCCCTACACTGCCCGAACACCACTGCTCTGCCCAAAACCCTGAAACACCAGCCCCAGCACGACCCCCTACACCGCCCGAAGACCACTGCACTGCCTTAAACCCTGAAACACCAGCCCCAGCACGACCCCCTACACTGCCCGAACACCACTGAAGTGCCCTAAACCCTGAAACACCACCCCCAGCACGACTCCCTACACTGCCCGAACACCACTGCACTGCCCTAAACCCTGAAACACCAGCCCCAGCACCACCCCGTACACTGCCCGAACACCACTGCACTGCCCTAAACCCTGAAACACCAGCCCCAGCACGACCGCCTACACTGCCCGAAAACCACTGCACTGCCCTAAACCCTAAAACACCAGCCCCAGCACGACCCCCTACACTGCCCGAACACCACTGCACTGCCCTAAACCCTCAAACACCAGCAACAGCACGACCCCTACACTGCCCGAACACCACTGCACTGCCCTTAACCCTGAAACACCAGCCCCAGCAAGACCCCTACACTGCCCGAACACCACTGCACTAAACCCTGAAACACCACCCCCAGCAAGACCACCTACACTGGCCGAACACCACTGCACTGCCCTAAACCCTGAAACACCACCCCCTGCATGATCCCCTACACTGCCCAAACACCACTGCACTGCCCTAAACCCTGAAACACCACCCCTGCATGACCCCCTACACTGCCCGAACACCACTGCACTGCCCTAAACCCTGAAACACCACCCCTCAGCACGACACCCTACACTGCCCGAACACCACTGCACTGCCCTAAACCCTGAAACACCAGCCCCAGCACGACCCCCTACACTGCCCAAACACCACTGCACTGCCCTCAACCCTGAAACACCACCCCCTGCACGACCCCCTACACTGCCGGAACACCACTGCACTGCCCTAAACCCTGAAACACCACCCCCAGCACGACCCCCTACACTGCCCGAACACCACTGCACTAAACCCTGAAACACCACCCCCAGCAAGACCACCTACAGTGGCCGAACACCACTGCACTGCCCTAAACCCTGAAACACCACCCCCTGCACGACCCCCTACACTGCCCAAACACCACTGCACTGCCCTAAACCCTGAAACACCACCCCCTGCACGACCACCTACACTGCCTGAACACCACTGCACTGCCCTAAACCCTGAAACACCACCCCTCAGCATGACACCCTACACTGCCCGAACACCACTGCACTGCCCTAAACCCTGAAACAGCACCCCCAGCACGACCCCCTACACTGCCCAAACACCACTGCACTGCCCTAAACCCTGAAACACCACCCCCTGCACGACCCCCTACACTGCCGGAACACCACTGCACTGCCCTAAACCCTGAAACACCACCCCCAGCACAACCCCCTACACTGCCCGAACACCACTGCACTGCCCTAAACCCTGAAACATCACCCCCAGCAAGACCCCCTACACTGCCTGAACACCACTGCTCTAAACCCTGAAACACCACCCCCAGCAAGACCCCTACACTACCCGAACACCACTGCACTGCCCTAAACCCTGAAACACCACCTCCAGCACCACCCCCTACACTGCCTAAACACCATTGCTCTGCCCTAAACCCTGAAACACTAGCCCCAGCACGACCCCCTACACTGCCCGAACACCACTGCACTGCCCTAAACCCTGAAACACCACCCCCAGCACGACCCCCTACACTGCCCGAACACCACTGCACTGCCCTAAACCCTGAAACACCAGCCCCAGCAAGACCCCCTACACTGCCCGAACACCACTACACTGCCCTAGACTCTGAAACACCAGCCCCAGCAAGACCCCCTCCACTGCCCGAACACCACTGCACTGCCCTAAACCCTGAAACACCAGCCCCAGCATGACACCCTACACTGCCCGAACACCACTGCACTGCCCTAAACCCTGAAACACCAGCCCCAGCACCACCACCTACACTGCCCGAACACCACTGCACTGCCCTAAACCCTGAAACACCAGCCCCAGCACGACCCCTACACTGCCCGAACACCACTGCACTGCCCTAAACCCTGAAACACCAGCCCCAGCACGACCCCCTACACTGCCCGAACACCACTGCACTGCCCTAAACCCTGAAACACCAGCCCCAGCACGACCCCCTACACTGCCCGAACACCACTGCACTGCCCTAAACCCTGAAACACCACCCCTGCACGACCCCCTACACTGCCCGAACACCACTGCACTGCCCTAAACCCTGAAACACCACCCCCTGCACGACCCCCTACACTGCCCGAACACCACTGCACTGCCCTAAACCCTGAAACACCACCCCCTGCACCGCCCCTACACTGCCCGAACACCACTGCCCTAAACCCTGAAACACCACCCCCTGCACGACCCCCTACACTGCCCGAACACCACTGCACTGCCCTAAACCCTGAAACACCACCCCCAGCACAACCCCCTACACTGCCCGAACACCACTGCTCTGCCCTAAACCCTAAAACACCACCCCCAGCACGACCCCCTACACTGCCCGAACACCACTGCACTGCCCTAAACCCTAGAACACTACCCCCAGCACAACCCCCTACACTACCCGAACACCACTGCACTACCCTAAACCCTAAAATACTCCCCCAGCACGACCCCCAACACTACCCGAACACGACTGCACTGCCCTAAACCCTCAAACACTCCCCCAGCACGACCCCCTACACTACCTGAACACCACTGCACTGCCCTAAACCCTAAAAAACTACCCCCAGCACGAACCCCTACACTACCCAAACACCACTGCACTACCCTAAACACTAAAACACTACCCCCAGCAGTACCCCCTATACTACCCAAACACCACTGCACTACCCTAAACCCTAAAACACTACCCCCAGCAGTACCCCCTACACTACCCAAACACCATTGCACTACCCTAAACCCTAAAACACTACCCCCAGCAGTACCCCCTACACTACCCAAACACCACTGCACTACCCTAAATCACTACCCCCAGCACGACCCCCTACACTACCCAAACACCACTGCACTACCCTAAACCCTAAAACACTACCCCCAGCACGACCCCCTACACTACCCAAACACCACTGCACTACCCTAAACCCTAAAACACTCCCCCAGCACAACTCCCTACACTACCCAAACATCACTGCACTACCCTAAACCCTAAATCTACCCCCAGCATGACCCCCTACACTACACAAACACCACTGCACTACCCTAAACCCTAAAACACTACCCCCAGCATGACCCTCTTCACTACCTAAACACAACTGCACAATTTGTTACTGGCGTTGCAACGCAGGCCTGTGGTGCTTACTGGAAGTACCTGGTGGGCTAGTTGGGCCCCAGGGACCCTCAGGATTCAAGGTGACCTAATCACCCAACTTAAAACGCTCCACGGGGCGCGTTTGCACAGTGGTGAAGGGAGGGGCGGGCCTCAGGTGACATGTGCGCAAACACGCCCTGTGGTGCGTTTTAAGTTGGGGAATTAATTCCCTTTGAATCCTGAGGGACCCTGGGGGCCAACTAGCCCACCAGGTACCTTCAGTAAGCACAACAGAGTTGCGTTGCAGAGAGGTGAAAAAGGTGCGTGGCCTCGGAACGCCTCTCTGCAACTCAGCTCTGTGGTCCTAACTGTAGGTACCTGGGGGCTAGTTGGGCCCCAGGTACCCTCAGGATTCAAGGGGACTTAATCCCGCAACTTAAAACGCGCCACGGGGCGCGTTTGCACACATGTCACCTCAGGCCCCCCTCCCTTCACCACTGTGCAAACACGCCCTGTAGCGCGTTTTAAGAGTTAGTTTTAATCCCCCTGCCCTATTATGTACTAGGGACTTGCAGAGGAGGTCATGCTAATCACAGGGGTACCCCAACGCACAGTGTTCCCTAGTGTATGTAGGTGTTTTCACTGTATTCTAAGTGTCTTTTAGCATAGCACTGGCTCTGGTTAGTCAGAGTCAGTTACCACCAGTACCCGTCTGAAAAGTTGTGGGCACAGGATGATTTTGCAACAAGGCCTCTTTCTGCTCCTCTGTTGGTTCTTTCTGCACATCTTTTGCTTCTTTCTGTGCGTTTTTTCTTCTTTCTTCACATGTCCTACCTCTGTAGGCATAGTTAGAAACTAGCATTTAAAAAACCTTTGAAATTCACTTAAAAAATCATAGGTTTCAAGCACGTTATAGTTAGAAATTAGCATTTAAAAAACCTTTGAAATTCACTGAAAAAACCATAGGTTTCAGACACGTTATAGTTAGAAATTAGATTCTATGAGAAAAAGTTTCTAAGTGTCAACTTTTAAAATACAATAATATTCCTTAAAAATCACGACTGTAACCAAAACGCTTTTACTCAACTGTTTACAGGAGATGTAACAGGACTGAATCTAGGATCCAGTTCTGTGGTTAGAAAAGTAATCCATAAAGTAACTAATTGCATTTAACTAGAAATTCACATTGAGCTGAATGTTGCATTGTGTTTGAAAATGTGTTGCCCATTGCAACAACTGTAACTACTGTACTTAAAAGTCTATTGCCTATGTGCAAAGTATTTAAACTAAAGTAATTCATTCTGAGAAAGTATTTTTTGTAATGTAATGTATAATGTAATTACAATGTAATTTAAAAAATAAAATATGTAAAAGAAATTGTTTCTAAAAATGTAGTAAATCAGTATGAAAAAAATTAATATAAAAATTAATACATTTAAAAATTGTCATTTAAAAAACCTTTGAAATTCACTGAAAAAACCGTAGGTTTCAGGCACGTTATAGTTACAAATTAGCATTTTAAAAACCTTTGAAATTCACTGAAAAAACCATAGGTTTCAGACACGTTATAGTTAGAAATTAGCATTTAAAAAACCTTTGAAATTCACTGAAAAAACCATAGGTTTTAGGGACAGTTATAGTTAGTTGGACATTTCACTCGTACAAAACCATAGAAATTCCCCGTTATAGTTAGTTCAGCTAACTATAACTCGCGCCCCGCAATGCACTGCTGATGACGTCACATATTACATCACTCATGACATGGTCAGTGACATCACTGATGACATCTCAAATGACATCACTGATGACATCATCCATGTGATAATATTCATGCTTCTTCTCACACCCTAATATAACTTTTGATACACCCACTCTAAATTACAGACTGCCATTCTCAAAACCAGACACTCCAACACCAAAAACTACATACCCACTCACTGATTCTTAGGTCTACACACACATCCACTCACTCACCCGTACAGTCACTCATACTTACAGTCACTCAGTACAGGACTATCATATGCACTCATACACCTTTATAAACACTCACACACCGCCACTCATCCATAGAGGTACTCACACACCTAGTCAGTCAAGCAAAAAATTAATCACACACCCATTTACTCACCTTTACAGTTATACACACACCAGCTAACTTACTCATACAAATACTAGCACATTCTTACGCTCTTATACAATAACTGATGCAAGCACATACACATCCTTACAGCCACTCTCAGTATCACACACTCACTTATAGCCATTTAAATACTCTAACACACATATATACTGCCTTTTACATATGTAGTTAATCGCACATGTACCACTGAGATATACATTCACTCACTAACACACCCATACACACACTCACCCACCCAAGCAGTCCATCACAGATGCACTCTTGAAATCATGCACCCAGTGAATCACCCACTCACACATCTATGTACAGAGTCACACACACCCCACCCACACAAACACTCAGGCAGCCATACAGATACTCAGAGAACCAATCAATAACCCATATAGACACTCATGTAGCTATTTGCAAATCCATGCATCCACTTACACACCAACAAACAGACGGATACAGACATTCACACAGTTTAGTCACTAACCCATGCATTCAGTAAGATACGTTTAATCACTCACTTGTAGAGTCAGTTACTCACGTACTAAATCATCCATTCAGACACTTATACACCCACTCATTCTTCAATACGCCTTTCCCTATATATATTAAACATATTTAAACTTTACAGAAACACACAGTCACTGGATGATGTCATCAGTGATGTCATCAGTGATGTCATTTGAGATGTCATCAGTGATGTCATCAGTGATGTCATCAGTGATGTCACTGACCATGTCATGAGTGATGTAATATGTGACGTCATCAGCAGTGCATTGCGGGGGCGCGAGTTATAGTTAACCCTGGGCGAAGTGCTACGCTACGCTCGCGTAGTTTGCGAAGTTTGCGCTACTTCGCACAACGCGAATTGCACGTAGCACAGTGCAAACACGCGTAGCGTAGCGTAGCGCCGCGGTCATTTTTGCTTGCTCGCGGTCCTCAACGTCAAGTTGGCGACCGCGAGCAAGCAAAATGACATCCCGGCGAGACTTTTTCTCGTTCGCGATCAGCAACATCAAGTTGCCGATCGCGAGCGTGGAAAATAAACCTCCCGGCGAGATTCTCAACGCTGGGAGGTCAGGTTTCTCATTGCGAGTGGTCGCGTATGCTCGCGACCGCTCGCGATGAGAAACTACCAGTCCGCGTTGAGAAAGCTGCCGCTCGAGTAAAAATCTACTCGAGCGGCAGTAAAAGACAGCTCGCACTGTGCAAGTTGCCGTTTTCAATGATTGCACAGTGTGGACAAGCATCCGGCACTGTGCAATCATTGCGAACAGTGCACTACGCAGTTCGCGTAGTGCTACGCGAAGCTCGCGTAGTGCGAACTGCACTTTGCGTAGCTTTGCGAAGCACTACTTTGCGAACTACGCCCAGCCTTAGTTATAGTTAGCTGAACTAACTATAACGGGGGAATTTCTATGGTTTTGTACGAGTGAAATGTCCAACTAACTATAACATCCCTAAAACCTATGGTTTTTTCAGTGAATATATATATATATATCAGTGGCAGCTGGCAGGGAACGGGGATGGCAGGGCAGGGGGTGAAAAAACAAACCAAAAAAAAACCACTTACCTCTTCGGCCGGCCCTGTCTCTCCTCCGCTTCCCTGCTGATGTCCCAGAACCGAAGCAGGAACTGGAAGCACACACAGGCTCCCTCCCCTAAGCCAATCACAGCACTGCAATGCAGCAATGTGATTGGTCTGAGCGCCGTGGTTCGGCACTCTGACGGGG
The DNA here is from genome assembly GCA_963921515.1 of Calotriton arnoldi. Lineage (NCBI taxonomy): Eukaryota > Metazoa > Chordata > Amphibia > Caudata > Salamandridae > Calotriton > Calotriton arnoldi. The sequence goes on from CAWUFW010015063.1 coordinate 231,525, forward strand.
AATGGAAGCCTGGGCATGTTCCTCACCAGGAAGTGTAATGCAGCCTGGTAGGGAACATGCAAAGTGCACATGACTGTTTGGCCAGCCCAAGACAGCCAGCCAAATAGTCATGCACACTTAGACTGCGTCCACCACTCCTCCACCTGTGACCCCAGCCCTGCCCCACCCTAATCCAGCCCCTCAGCTACTAAAAATAAAATGATAATAATGAAGTTATTATCATTTTATTTTAATTTTTTCACTACTTTGAAAGCAGTGGGGTGACGCTTCTCCACCTCAGCGGAGGAGCCCCCTCTGAGATACATATTTGTTTATATATATATATCTATATATATATATATATCTATAAATATATATATATATATATATATATATATATATATAGTATATATATATATATTTATTCATATTTTACCGATTGGTGGTCGCCAGTAGGTAGTTATAGTTAGGACCTAGTTTTCATAGGAAAAGCATTTTTTGACTTGCCTATAACTTTGGCGTTGTTTGACCAATCTGCATGAAATTTTCTCAAGAAAAAGTCAAAATAAGTTCTCTGCAGCATGGAAAGTTTTAGGATTGTCTGTGCAGTGGGGACCAAGAAATAGGGGAGCAAAATAAGGGTGCGCTTGTAATGTAAATTCCCATAGGAACAGGTTGTCAAACTTACAGCCTGAACCGCAAGACAGAATTACACCAAATTTGGCAGAAAGATAGATGTTGTTACGCAGATTGTGCTTTTTGTTATTTGGTGCAAATCTGTTCAGTAGTTTTTGTGAAATTAAATCCGAACAATATAGTGATATCTCTGGCTGAGGATATTTCGCGGTTATTTCGAGGTGATTGTGGTTAATTCGCCATGTGTTTGAGATAAATCACAAAAACACACGCCAGTGGGTATGCTCTGATTGGCTGGATGCAACCTGAAAAAAAAGTTGTAGCGGCTTTGTGGTGATCTTGGGTAAATCGCGATGTGTTTGAGGTAAACCACTAAAGCGCGCGCAAGCTGGAATGCTTTGATGGGCTGGACGCAACCTGAACAGAAAGTTGCGGCCACTATTTTATCGATCAGGAACAGTTCCCAGGGCTAAACATTTCTGTGAAAGCTAAGATAAGGGGTCAGGGTGGGGATACTCTGACTTCATGTTTGAGAAATGGGGGTATTAGTGACACAAGTTATGTGTCTAAAATTATTTGTTTTTATCATGTGCGATATTCGCAACGATGCCACGAGCGACAGCGCGGGCCCCTTGTACCATTGCGGGACATTGCAAATATTGCAGTGACACTGCGAATATTGGTGGAAATATAAAACAACAAAAAATATATAAATATTTGTATACACTCACTTGTCACTATCATAGACTCATGTACCCATTCACATACCCACTCACACACTTATAAATTCAGTCACATACCCACTTAGATACTCATGAACCCACTCATACTCATTCAGGTACTCATGCACCCACTTAAAGACTCGCTTGGAGAGTGATGCCCCATGTACAGACCCACTCAAAGACTCACGCACCTACTTAGAGACCCACTCATAGACTTATGCGCACAGCCTCATACCCACTTAGAGACTCTTACACCCACTCACAGACCCACCTGGGCACTCATGCACCCACTCACAGAATCACTCAGATACTCATACACTCACTTACAGACTCATTTGGAGAGTCACACACCCGTGTACAGACCCAGTCAAAGATTTACGTACCCACTTACAGACCCACTCATACACCCACGTATGTACTCACAGACCCAAAGAGACACTCACACACCCTATGCAGACCCAGTGAGATACTCATACACCCACTTACAGATCCACTCAGATACTCATATACCCACTCACACAACCATACAGTCACTCACACACTCTGTCACAAATCCTGTCAGAGTTATGCACTCAGTCACTCGCTCATACACTCAGAGACTCACACACCCACTCAGACTAACTAATATGTGCACACACCCACTCACTCACCTACTCAAAGACTCATGCATCCACTCACAGACCCACCTAGATGCTTGCCCTCCCAGTCACAGACCCACTCAGACACTCATGAATGCACTCATTCACTTACCCACTCAGAGACTTATGCTCTCACTCACAGACCCATTGAGACACTCGTGCACCCACTCACAGATCCAATCAGACACTCAAACACCCACTCACAGACCCACTCAGACATTCGTACACCCTTACAGTCACTCACACACCCACTCACAGACCTACTCAGAGACTTATGCACCCAGTCACTGATACACTCAGAGACTCATGCACCCACTCACAGACCGATGCACTGACTCACAGCACCACTCAGACACTCATGCTCCCAGTCATTGACCCACTGAGAGACTCATGCACTCACTCACAGACCCACTCAGTCACCCACTTAGACACTCATGTATCCACTCACAAATCCAGTCAGTCATGTACTTACAAATGCACAAAGGCACTCATGCACCTACTCACAGATTGACTGAGAGACTCGTACAACCAATCACAGACCCATTGAGACACTGATGCACCCAGTTATTGATACACTGAGACAGTGAGGCAGTTAGTTACAGAACCATTGATAGACTGATGCACCATCTCACAGATTTACTGTAATACTTATACAGGGAATGAGAGACTTACTGATACAGTGATGCATGCAGTCACAGGTTCCACTGAAAGAGTTATACAGTGTGTTATATAGATATTAAGGGAGTTATACATGCTAATATAGAGTTTTTTAGATAGTAATGTGTTTAGTGTGTTGGTTATACTCTATTTTGCATTTATAAGTTTTGTATGTGGCGGTGACTATTGAATGCCTGCTTTTGTTTTGTCATTTTGCAACATTTTGTAGCCGGTGATCGCAACTACCGATATCATCGCAGCGCCCGGCATCATTGCAAAAATGGAAAATCGGTTTAAAAGGTTGTTTTTATACAAACTCCCTATAAAAATATGGCTTTAAAGTACAGTAATAAACCGCGAGTGTCTAAAATACTGTAAAATGTGTGCATATATGTGTTTTACACCTCTTACAAAAAGGCGTGATCGTCGCGGTTACCAAAGTCCTCATGACTACCAACGTCCACGCGACGACCGGTGTCACTGCGAACACTGGGCAGAGCTTGCACCTCATTAGTATGAGATTACTTCTAAATGCAGCAATGAACAAAAGAAAATTACCTATTATTGCATGATGAAGGGCCTGTCACAGTACAATGTAAAGCAACATGCATAGCAGTGTTTTCAGTACCTTTTGATCCTTATGAGCTAAAAAATATTCTTTATTAATCTCTGCATCCTCCCTCCTGCCACTGCCTCTGCCACATGCTTGTTGTCATTTTAGCTTTATAGAGCACTAACCATCTTTTCTATGACAAAAAGAAATCTTTCATTTTGCTCATTTCCTAAAGAAAATACTTTGTTTTATAGCATTGAATCCATCAAGATGGCTTCAGGTGTGCCACACTTCTGTCATTAATACTGAATGTTAGCACTCTAGTTGTTCATTAGAACACTGCATGAATCTGTAGTGGAGCACTGGGGAGTTTACAGACAGACTGCTGCTGGTGTTGAAAGTACATGTTTCAGTCTGCATGTCAGAGTACTTACCTGATGAGGATGAGAAATACATTTGAAAACTTATAGAAAATGTGTCCTAATTTTAGCTTGGTAAGCATTAACCATAATATCTATGACAAACAAACTGCATCATTTTGTTAATTTCTTAAGGAAATGCTTTACATTTAACTGCTTTTAATCCATCAAGATGGCTTTAGGTATGCCACATTGTTGTCTTAAATACAGAATGTTCATACTCTATCTAGTATGACAGCTGGTGCAGATAGTTTGGTCAGTTCCATAGACAGCAGCATCTGACAAAGAATTCCAAAGCTCTGGAACACTACAAAAGAAAGTGGTCCCATTAAAGGTACAGGTGAAGAGAAAGGACAATGGTTAACATACATATAACAGGTATCACAATCTAGTTTTTCATTGGAACAATGTAAGAGGCTGCAATAGATCATTGGGGAATCAACTGGCACGTTGCTGCTTCTGTTGGAAGTACAGGTTTTGAGGAAAATGGTGTGCATTTATAGCAAATGTGCTCTCATTTCAGTATCTGGTGCACCTTGCATAACCTCTATGGGAAAATCATGAGAGAACACAGTTTTATCTCACACGTGGTTCACCGAATCCCAGCAGAGGATTAGCGTTTTTCACTGGTTAAAATCCCCTTAGATCACAACACAATATCAAAAATCAGAATGCTACCACCAAGAAGTGATTTATATTGTGATTAAAATCTGTTATCACCCTTTTTACAAATTCCTTTTTGTGACCCTCAAAACCTGCTATCCATTACAATGCATTTCAATGAGCACCATGACGCCGAGTTCTGTAATGGCTGCCACATTAAGTTCTCCATGTAGTGGCCAGCCAATGAAGGGGGCTCCTTCTGGGACCACCACACATGCTCCATGTGCTCACCCTGCTCCCATATATATTTATTTCAATTCATTTTCAGGACGCAGGGACCATGTACCTGAGACATGTAATGTCTGCCACATTATATTGTTCAGGTTATTGCCAGCCAATCATGAGTGACCAGACCCTTTAAAATGGCCAAACAGAGCATATCTGGACACCAACAGTCCAGATACGCCAATTTTTTGACGACCACCCAAGCACCTCTTTAAACACAATTTCCTTGAAAAATGGCAAGCGAATTTACAGCAATTGACAATAAAGCACAGTAAAGTTCTAGGTTTCTTCCAAATTTAGTGTAAATCAATTCAGCTATTTTTCTGTAAAATTGCTTCCCAAAATTTCCTTTCAGCAATTCCTAGCAGCTTTGATGGAAACAGTACAAAGTTGGAGTGCAATGAGTTGCAAAGGGCAATGTTGTAATGTACCACGTTGTAGAAGTCTGTGTGTTAATGACTGATATTCCTTCCCCAGTCTTCATGAAGGGTGAAGTTCCCGATTTCATCTGATATCATTGGCTTTAACTTAACAAACTCTGGGGCATATTAGCAAGGGCACTATCGCCGCTTTAGCGGCACTTTTTGCCGCTAAAGCGGCGATATTTATATCGCCCTATCAGCAAACTGTCTCTAACAGCAGTTAGAGACAGTTTTCGGGCATTAGCGCCCGTTTGTTTTACCGCTTTGCATGTCAGCGATATTTATCGCTAATGACATGCAAAGTGGGCGTTCCCGACGAACAAACCTGGGAAACACTCGCTAACAGGCCTATCGCCTATTAGCAAGGTGGCCATGGCCCCAGTTAGCGACGTGAAAAGTCGCGCTAACCGGGGTCATCGCCATTTATTTAACACCTGCAATTAGCAGGTGTTAGCCATACCTAACATGGGGGTGGATTATGCTGATACGACCACAGGGTCGTATCAGCAAGGTGTTCTCCCTTCTCCATGCAACATCGCTGGTTTTTCAGCGATGTTGGCCCATTTCCCCGCTATCGCTGGAATATTCATCGCCATAGCGCTAATCGTTGCTAATACAGCGTTAGCGTGGCGATATATTCCAGCGATAGCCGGCGATAAAAAAAATCACGCTAAGCAGGGTTAGCGATGATTATCGCCTCTTCTTGCTAATATGCCCCTCTATCTCTCAACATATGACCAGACATTGCACAGTTTCTTTGGATTATTCAGACCCTATACAGTTCATGTCTTTGTTTTATATGTGCAATGTTTGCCTTTGGCATCTTACAACGTGAAGTTGCATTGGATCTTTTATAAAAGTGAATAACAGAGAACTGAACCAAAATCCTGGCTGAAATACCTCAAGGTTTTCATCAATGCAACAACAGTGGGCCTAGATCTCTGTTTTTGCATGTTGTATTTTCATGAAATATACTGTATTTTTATTTTTTATTGAGTTGATATACACATCAAATAAGACATGGAAAAATTCATATCACATCTTTAAAACAAATTTACAATAGCTATGTCTTAAAACAGAATCGAAGAAAGTGCTAGTGCTTCACAGCACAATGATTGGAAACTACGAAACTGTGCTAGTGCATAAAAGTGCATGTGCATATATATCCTGGTACCCGAGTCCAAACATTCATATGACTGTGATTTCTTTAACTACCACTACAATCTTTGAAAAAAGAACATGTTCCCTTTCCGTTGTGCTCTAATATCATGAATATAGGAAAAAGAATACAGGTGGCAATTTACTCAAAATATATGATCCATTATATCCTCACTCACCCAACTTAAAAAGGATTCACAAAATACTACAAGTAGCTGTATACTTCCTAACACTCCCTACTCTCTTCGCATATGTTTCTTTGAATTGCTTAGGGGCATATTAGCAAGAACCTCGTTAAAATTATCGCCGTTTTAGCGGCAGGAAACTGCCGCTAAAACGGCGATAATGGGCTTGCTAATATGCGTTATGGAATTCCAATAGAAGCCCAGGTTAGATCTAACCTGGGCTTCTATTGGAATTCTATAACGCATATTAGCAAGCCCATTATCACCGTTTTAGCGGCAGTTTCCTGCCGCTAAAACGGCGATAATTTTAACGAGGTTCTTGCTAATATGCCCCTCAGTTCTTAACATTTTAGTCCACCAGCTCTGAAGCGATAGAACCAGCTGTGTCCTCCAATTTTGTAATTTTAAGGAGCGAGCTATCATGAATGAGATTGAGATACTGTCCATATTTACTTAGTTCCCCAACCTTTTTAGAAGTCCCAAATAACACTACACTTGCCTCTATTTTAATCCCAGACTTCAAACTTCTATTTATAACAGAAATTAACTCTTCCCAAAATGTTACCAGTTTTGGACACTCATGGAATGTATGAAGCCAATTCCCCTCCCCCACCCAATGGCTGTGAAAGCATTGATCCAGTACTGAGGGGAACATTTTATAAAGGCTTGAGGTGTGTATTTTTGCCATCCATAGGGACAGGAATGACATCATTTTAAAGTTTGCTGCTCTTCTTTCGAAAACTTACATTGCATTTTGTCGAAGATTTTGCTCCTAAAATCAGCTGTCAATTCCTGAGCTGGGTGATTACAGAGCAGCCTAAACCAATTGCCTGTGCTCCTGATCAAAGCACCCCAAGCTGGATGTTCTTCTAGACTTTATGCTTTTTCGTTAATGTTTAAAAAATGAATGATCTCATGATCTCATGAAAAGCCTGCTACACTGCCCCTCAAACTGCAATAAGATCTCTTCCAATATAATATAGTTACCCCTCACTACAAATCACTCAGCTCCCTCAAACCTTTGGTATTCCATAGTCCTATTATTGCCCTAAATAGGTTTAACCCCAAAAAAGTACACTCCTGCAATTTAAGGAAGCCATTGCCCACTATCATCAGACGAGTTCTTTAAAAAAGCTCCATCCTAAAGTTTAACTCATGAGTGAACTTATATGGAGTTTTTTTGACAATTTTGCTGTTTTTATAAAAGCTGGGAGATTTATTGCAGACTCCTGGAACATTTTATTTAACAAAAAAGTTTCCAGCACCTCTTTGCCATCAACCAGTTGAAAATTAGGGGGCGTTATCGACTTTTCAGATTGAGTATTTCACCCTAGGGGCTTTTTTCCTCCAAACAAAGCTTTTCACCAGAGAGTCCCTTTCCTAAAAAAAAGAGCTGTTAACTCTTATTGGTACATTATTGGATAAAAAAAGGAATAGTGGTAATATGGACATCTTGATAAGAGAGACCATCCCTGTCAATGTAAATGGAAGAACCGACTATCTTTCCAAAAGTGCTAGTGCCTTTTTTAACATCGGTACATAATTTAAGTGAAAAAGCTGCTCATACATTTTCACCACGAAAATACCCAAATATCGAATCAGTCACTGTGAACTAGCCTCCTGCTGTAAACTGAGCAAATATAATAGGAGAAAGGGGCATCTCTGCCGAGGCCCTCTCCTAATTGTAAGAGAGCCTCTAACTTAAGAATTAATCATTATTCTGGCCTTTGCGCATTGATAAAGTTCCCTAAACATAGTTTTAAACTGTAATGGCAATCTAAATTGACACAGACCATACAGCAGCAGAGCATCCCAATTCACTAAATCAAACGCATTCCGGGCGTCCAGCATTATTATTGCTGCAGCATTTTGATTACACAAGAAAAATCAACTGCCTGAATTACAAAAATTCATATTTGAAGTCATTTATCTATTGGCTACAAATCCACTCAGGTCCTTGGATATTAATAGCTGAGCAACAGGAATAATCCTAGCTGCCCAGACCTTAGTCAATAATTTATAATCTGAATTTAACAGACTTATTGGCCGATATGATCTGACTTTCATCGCACATTTATCCTTTTTGAAAACACTAACTATTCCAGATCCTTTAAAAGTCAAGGGAACCTCTTCTCCTTCCAACATCCCATTGAATAACTCCACTATAAATGGTACTAAATCCTTTGCAAAAGTCTTATAAAACTCTGATGGGAAACCATCATTCCCAGAGGCCTTTGCATTTGGCATTTTTTGGAGACCTTCTTCTACCTCAGAGACCGTTATCTTAGTCACAATTGCCTCCTGATGGGTACTTGACAAACTGCGTAGGTGCATGGAACTATAATATTGCTCAATTTCAGAAGCTGCAGCTGGCTATTTATCCTCATATGTTCTACTGTAATGCTGCAAAAATACCCGCGCCACGACCTCTTCCTCAGAGACTAGCGAATTGGTTTTGGGATCTTCCATTTGCCTAATAACTTGTCTTCGAGTGGCCCAGGCAAGGTGTTTTCCCATTTGTTGATTTTCTTCATACATTTGTTGTTGATATGCCCTTGAGCTATTTATTTCCTCTACCATGAAAAAATCCTTAAGATTTTGTTTAACCCTTTCTAACTCTTGTTTAGCCACATCAACAGTCTCTACTTTAATGCAGACCTCTCTGGCTACATTCACTGCCGATTGAAATGCCTTTATTTGTGCCTCCAGCTGTTTGTCCTGACTAGCCTTGTATGAGATGATATAACCTCATGCTGTGAATTTAAAAGCCTTCCATTCTGAGAAACCCGATGCCATTTTAGAGTTCACCCAAATTCTTTCATGTCTAATACCCATTCCTGATTAGAAAGCAGATACCTCTCAAGCTGCCATCTGGGCCTCTCTTTAATACTTACATCTAACTCAATTGAGATCGAGATTGCAGAGTGGTCTAAAAAAGCATTTGCCCAAATATCAGAACCACCCCTCTTTAGTGCTCGAGACAGCAAGAAAAAATCCAAACAGGATGCTGTTTCAAAGCGCTGGTAATAACGGGTGTTTTGAGCTACCCCAGGGTCATCCTCCCACCAAGGATCAATTCATTTTAAAGTTGAATTCTATAGTAGTAAAGATTTTCTTTATTTTTGGTTTAAGTTGTTTTTTTGCTCGATTTGATGTATCAAGAGATAGGTTCTGAATATAATTAAATTCTCCTCCTAGAATGAAGGACTCTACTACGCCCGTAGAAATATTATGTAGCTGATTTAGTGAATAAATCTCATTGGTAATGGGTCTGTAATAGTTTACCAAATTCATTAGAACTCCCTGAGCTAAAACGTTTACCCAAAGCCATCTACCTTTGGGATCTCTGAGCACAGCTTTTATGTCCCAGTCAACTCTATTACTCAAATATATTGCGACCCCCTCATCGCCAATCCCAAAGATGAAAATAATCCTTGGGAGCACTGCTTCAGAATGTAGATTTTTGGGTTATTATTTTTCAAGTGAGTCCCTTGTAGAAAGATCACTTCTGGGCTGAATGATATCAGCCATCTTAACAGCCCCCCATATTTATGACGATTTGCAATTCCATTGGCATTACAGGATGTCACCTTCAACTTTCGCATTTCTTAGACTGAATTACCATTTTGTCAATCTTAATCCTCTTCCCTCGCAACCCAGCTCTCTTCTGACAAAACCGAGCTACTAGGATTGAGCTAACAGTGCGACACTTCCCTATGTAGCTGCTCTTTTTTAATGCTAGTGTCTCCAACCCATCTCTCCCCAAACCCACTAATGCTCCTCCCCTCCACCCCCACCCCAACTCCATCTGAGGAAGAGGAAGGCCCATGTCCCTCTCCCTCAGCCCACTCATGCAAATATGGTGCCCTGACATGGCACCTGGTTGCACTCTCATGCCTCCACCATGCCTGTTTTTTTTATCCAATTCACTGAAGAATATCCTTCCACAAATTGCTTTGTACTAAGTGCTATGTGACAATGCCACTCCTGACTAATAGTACAGAAAGATTTTCAACACAATATACAATGATACCATTGAAAGCTTACACATTTCCCCATCCCTTTTCATCAATCAATTCACTAGAACTACAGCAACAGAGGGGCTAATATAAAACAAGTTTTACACAAAACTACAAAAGAAGAAACATTTAAGCATTTAAACATTCAATTAAGACATTGCATCGTAATCATTTAGATCAAACACTTTTTCTTTTTTTCCGCCTTTATTTTTTTAATCCTTGTACAAAGTGCTACTCTACAAAAGTGACTATAGCTTGGCAACATATAAAAAGTGACTACAGCACAAAAAAGTGACTAGTGCATACCATTTTAAACAATACACTTCAGTATCTCAATTCATACTCTCCGATGCCTTTTAGATTTGGCCAAATCCAAATCTCCCCCATGCCTAAAAATTGCCTTCCTTCATCACTTTCTGCAAAACCTCTTGGACTTCCTCTAGGGTAACACAAAGATAAAATTGCCCCTTAAATAACATTTTAAGCTTAGATTGTTGGACAATAAATGCCTGTGCACCAGCATTTCTAAACTGTCCAATAAGATCTAGGAAGTGCCTACGCGGGCAAGCTGCTAATGCGGACATGTCTGAGAGTATTATAACTTGTGATCTATCAGTTACCAAAAAGATTTTTTCTGGATGGCTTTAGATGAAATAGCCTCTGTAGTTTTTATCTATCTTCTGCCTAAACTTGTCAGTGAATAAACATAAGGATAATGGTCAATACCTCAGATTAGAAGTAAGGATTGACCATTTGTACAGACGCCGGATAACAATGCCATTAGAGCAGCAAAAATCAGGGGGCGCTGAGGATCTGTTATTAGAGAGCATCCCTTAAAGACATGGGGGCCGATTATGATGCAGCCCGTAAAGTCTTCGACAGTCGGAGCCTTCAGGGGTGCAGCATAATAGGCCGCTCGGTTTACTTTCCGACTGCCTAAATATGAACTAGGCGGTCGGAAAGTAAAGTGACTGGTCATTCTAGCTGGCTTCCGATGGGCTCCATAAGCCCATCGGTCAGTCGGAAGCCGGCCAGTAATCTCAAGGGCCGGCCTTTCCACCCTTGAGATCACGATGCACGGTTTCCAGCATGGTTTCCATACCAGCCTGTCCGACACGGAAACCATGTCAGAAAGCGTGCTTCAGTGCCCCTATCAAGGCCCCCTTGTGCTTGTGGTATCTGGTTTGTGGGCCCCCTGTTAATCCCTGCACCCCGTGGCAGGCACCTTGAGGTACCTGCTGCGGGGTGCAGGGATGAACTGAACCTCCCATTTCCCTATGCGAGCAGGTATTAAGGCCGGTTTACTGCTGTAATGCATGCTCCCATAGGGAAATGCAGGAATGCGACCTAACAGTGTTAGGTCGCATCCTGATGAGGCGGTCAGGACCGCTGACCAGAGGTTGGTTGGTCCCAGGACCGAGTCGGTGTCAGGTGGAAGCTTTTCCGCCCAACATCGAAAATGGCCCCTTAGTTGCAAAAGACAACATTTGTGGAGGTATGAGTGAATGGTTTGTTTTTCAACTCAGTACCACAGTCCCAGCACAGCCCCTGACAATGTCAGGTACCAATGGTGTGGTTATGCTTGGATTCTGTCCGAAGGTGGTCCTAAGCTATCTGCAGCAAAGCAGTAATTGAGAATTGTAAGGGGTTTGAGATTGTAGCACCCCACAAACTGGGTGTTATAAGAGGCAAATGGAGAGTGTGACACTGCAGTGGTGTTGCATAACCCAAACATAGCCTGCATAACTCTACCACTCTCTGGAAGTGAAAGCTAGCCAGGCTTTTCTTTAACACTTCTTCATGGTGCCTCAACTGAAGACTGTTCTTCCAGCTGAGGAGTCTTGTTCCTGTGTCTTGCCCCATCGCTGCACCTACTGTTAGCAACACCAAAGCCACCAAAAAAGCAACCTCTTCTAATAACTACATGGGTGAAACAATGGCAGCCTGGGGTAGTGATAGCTATACTAATACCCAAGTAAGCAAATATAATGTACCAGCAGCCTCTGGAGAGAATACAAAGTATAAAAACACTACTTCCATGCACTCAATCACTGACTCATGCATTCACTCATCAATATATTCTTCAAGCCACTGACACATTCTCTTACTCACCTATCCATGTAGACACACACACATAATATCAGTAATGAATTGGCTCTTTTCCGAGTAACACAAGACTTATTGAATTTGCCAATGCATGTTCAATATTTGTTTGGGTTAATTCAGCTCTAATAAAGAGCTTTTCTACTGCCCACCATGTTATGGTAGGAGGAGAACATTAAGCAATAATTCCCCTTATAGCCCCTAGGCAGTGAGAAACAAAAGTCTGCATGAGAACACAGGCATGCTCCTTAGAGAGTTTGGTGTTTGGAAAAAATATCAAAAAATATTGTGATAAAGATATATTGTTGCAGGAATATTGTGATGTCTGAAATATCCTTGACATAAATAGTGGAGGTAGGAATATCGTTTTAAGTGTTGTTTGTGATATCGTTGCAAAAAATATCATGCTACAAAAATATTGAATATAATATCCTTTATTTTTTTTAATTTTTTTTTTTTTTTTAAATAATTTTTTTTTTTATAGCCACAAACAAAAATAAAATTGAAACAAGTTACATGGACAGAAGATTTCTTAAACAATATACCATTATATCAATAATGATCATGAACAACAAAGAGAGAAAAAGCAGAAGAAAAAAAAGGAGGGGACCAAAGAGAATCTAAGCCAGAGAGCATGTAAAAGCATGCACAGAAAACAGGGACATATCCACATTACAATTTGCTAAAAATTAGAAATTATACTCTCAATCCCATTGAAGGCAAGACCATGTCCTTTCAAATTTACGCCAAGACCGAGGACCTCTGGCTTTCGCTAATGCCATCTCCATTTCGTAGATGTCTCTTAATAAACCCCAGAATTCATTGACACTTGGACCCTTGCTCTGGATCCAAGAGCGAGCTATACATAAGCGGGCACAAGCTGATACGATAGAAGCAAAGGATTTAGTAAGACAGCCTAATTCTGAGAACATTCCCAGGGCCAGCTCTTTCTCAGTGACTACTTTATCGTACCCAGCCCAGACAGCGAGAGCGAGGGTGATACCAGCCCAAAATTCCTTCAATTTAGGACAGGAAAAGAACATATGACATAAGCCCGCGGCAAATTCCTGACATTTCGGACAGTATGATTTTGTGTTGTTTGAGCTGGTAGCCCATTTAGATATTCGCTCCGGAGTATAATAAAGCATAAAGATTAATCTAATTTGCTGGAGTTTCAAATTAACTGAAGTTACCGCCGAGTCTATTGTTTCCAGAGATTCATTAATCTCCTCCTTAGTAATATTACAGTTAAAAATCCGACTTAATTTAGCCGCAATCTGTGTGCCATCATCACTAACCCCCCCAATTAGTTTCTGATAAGTTTTGCCGATGGCCCCTCGTCTGGCTGCCCCAAAAAAAGCAGACAGAGCCTCAGAAAAAAATCCAGATAGCTCCAGCTCTAACATACCTAAGCCTCGGATAAAATAATCCCTGATTTGCAAGTATTTGAAGAAGTATTTTTGTGGCAGGCTAAATTCCTCTCTCAGAGACTGAAAGGATCAAAAACCCTGCCCATCGTAAAAATGACCCAACCGAGTGACACCCTTACATTGCCATTCTTTTCCAACACGATCGTGAAATATACTCGGCAGTAGAGGATTCCCCCATAATACAGTATAAGAGTGCACGTCAGGAAATTTGTATGCCTTAGAAATTTCGCGCCATATACTAGCTATGTCCCTTACTATCTTAAATCGCACCCTCTTAAATTAATTCAGATCGGAAGTTTTATAAAGCAAGTACCCAGAGTCAGGTCCACAAGCTAGCTGGTATGAAAGCCAGGTGGGACCGACTTCGAGTCCTTTGACAAGACTCTGTATTCGCCCCGTGAACGCGGCCCAAAAGTATAACTTAAAATCCGGGAGTTTAAAGCCACCCTGCTTGAATGACAATTTTATGTATCGTAGAGCTCTCCTGGCACGCTGATATCCCCAAATAAAACTACCTACAGCGCCATCCAAGCGCTTAAAAAAGGTTTGAGGCACCTTCAATGGGATGGTGCGAAAAAAATACAAAAATTTCGGGAGGACATTCATTTTGACGACATTACACCTCCCATATATACTTAGTGGGAGCCGGTGCCAGCACCGTAAGTTAGCAACTACTTTCCTCAAGAGAGGTTCGTAGTTCAAAGATATGATATCCCTGACTTGACTACTTAGAGTAACTCCCAAGTATACTGCATTGTTTGTGACGCCTAAAGCCGTTGGGAGATTATCAAGTTGGAAATTCAGTAATGTCTGTGTTTTGTTCAAGTTGAGTTTATACCCAGAAAAAAGCCAAATCGCTGTGCCTCGATGGTTATAGCAGCCAGAGCATTTATCGGCTGACTCGAGAATACCGCGATATCGTCCGCATATGCGGTTAATTTAAGATCTATCCCATTTAAAGTAAACAGGATTATGTCAGCACTTAATAATAGGTGTTTGATGAATGGCTCAATATAAATAGCAAACAACAACGGGGATAGCGGACAGCCCTGCCGCGTACCCCGGTGTATTGTAAGACAGGTGGATGACTGACCATTAAGTTTAATTACTGCAGTTGGGCTCATATACATTTTTTGTACAGCCGAGATAAACCTTTGACCGAGGCTCATGGAAGTCATTGTTGTCCATAAAGCTCCCCAGCTTACTCGCTCAAAGGCCTTCTTGGCATCTAACATCAACATCCCCAACTGCTGACCTAGCTGCCCCGAGATGTCAAATGCCGCAATTGCAGTATTGATATGCTCCGCCGTGTCTCTTCCGGGGACAAAGCCGTGTTGTTGGTCAGAGACCAACAGATGAATAATGGGGGCCAATCGTGTGGCAAGAATTTTCGAAAAAAGTTTTGCATCAGCATTTATCAGTGCTATTGGCCGGTAAGAACCCATTTCATCTATAGGCTTCCCCTTTTTGGGAAAGACGACAATATTCGTGCCATTCCAGGTTAGGGGGACTTCACCGCCTTCCATAATAGAATTACAAAGCTCTAAGTATAATGGGGCTAATATAATTTTGAAGACTTTATAAAATTCCAGCGGGATCTTATCCTCCCCGACTGCCTTGCCAGCGGGCAGCGCTGCAATTGCATCCTCAACCTCCCCAACCCCGATATCTTTTTGCAGAAACTCAGAATAAAAAGAGTCCAAAACCGGCATTGCACACTCCTGTATATAAGCCGAGGCAACTTGCTGATCAAAGTGACCAGAATCACCATAAAGGTCGGTATAAAATATCCTAAAATATCTGTAGATCTTGTATAGGTCAAACCATCTACCCCTTTAATTGATTTGACAGAAGATTTAGCCCTTCGATCAGCGATTTGATTAGCCAGCAATCAACCCACTTTTTCACCATATTCGTACTGATTTGTTCGAAACTTATGATAACTATATGCGACTTTGTTCCGTAGCCTTCTCATAAGCTTGGCTCTAGCCTCGATAACCTGCTGGTACATCAGTTGTTCGGCGGGATCTTTAGAAACTATGGCTGTTGCATGTAAGCGCTCAAGATCTAAACAGTGTTTTTGTTCTTGCTCCAAATGGAAAAAATCCTGTCGATTTTTTTTAATAACATATTGCAGCGTGTCGCCTCTTACACATGCTTTTAGACAATTCCATACTATTGCAATAGTAGCCGTGCCCCTGTTATTATCTATATACTCCTCTAATATAGTTTTTAAAAAATCAAGATATTCCAAGTTGTTGAGGAGATGCCTAGGAAAAGTAAATTCCCTAGCAGGTTCATGAAGATTAAACTGCAGCTGCAATATTAGCATGACCGGATTGTGATCGGATGTGATTTTGGGACATACCGTAACAAGCGCATTCTCTAGAATAGCCCTACCAGCAAATATCATATCTATCCTTGAATAATGTTTATGCGGTGCGGAATAGAAAGTAAAACCCGGTACATTTGGAAATAGCCTTCTCCACGAGTCCTCCAACTGGAGCAAATGAAGAAGTTCTAAGACTGCGGTCCTGGTTCTGCACATTCTGAAGCGTGCAGCAACATTAGTAGTATTGATTTTCCTATCCAAAATACAATTGAAATCTCCCATCACGATCTTTTCACCAGACCACTCGAGGAGCTCGGAGGTTAACTGAAGAATGACGTCCGGGCAGTCGATATTCGGACCATATACCATGCATATTGTAAACGTACTCCCAGAAATTAACATCTGTGAGATAGCCCATCTCCCCTTAGAGTCTGCCACAGAACGGAGGACAACAGCCCCACATCTCTTAGATTTCAATAAAGCCACCCCGAATAGAAATAGTTTGTGATGTGCAGACGATAACATCATACCCCAGCTGCTTTAGCAATGCTCTATCTTTGTATGCGATGTGCGTTTCCGCCAGTCCCAATATGTGGGGCTTAAATACGCGTAGCTCTTCTGCCACTAACCGTCGCTTACTGGCTTGATTGAGCCCGGCTACGTTCCAACACATACATTTAATTTCTGACATCGGATAATAAGTGTAAACCTGGTCCCGTTGTCCACTCCCCAAGTGCGTGCCCTTCCCTCCAGTGCTCTGTCCATGTAAAATCCAATAAACTGTGGCTTTTTAAATCCCCTCTCCACCACCCCCCTCTCCCCAACCACCCCTCCCCTTCCTCCTCCCCCTCTCCCCCTACCCCCACCCCAGTATCTACGAAAAGGAATCGCCCCTTCTTGGCTGTCCCATGTTGACAGCATGCTGAAGACACCCTCTTGATCCCCCTCCACCACCCCGTGCCCACATCACCCAAAGCAACCCAGCACAACCTGACCCGCCAATACTACTTAGTAACCTGCATCTAATAAGACAGCAACCATTGTCAGAGTCGTTGAACATCATGAGTCTTGGATATGAAATCCAGGAAAAAGAGAGAGAAAAAAAAAATTTCAATAGAAAAAAAAAGAGAGAAAGAAAAAAAAACCCTCTCTCATCTCAGAGTCAATCCTTGCCGGTTGCTTGCCATCTTGAGAGAGCTTGTTTTGCATCCTGCTCATTAAAGAAAAAGTGTTGTCGTCCGTCTTTTACAATCTTAAGACGGGCAGGTTCTTGTAGGAACACTTGTGAGCATACATTTTTGAAAGGACCCATTAGCTGACGGAGCTTCCATCGTTTGTCCATGGTTACCTTGCAGAGATCAGACCGCACAAAGATGGACATTGCGTCCACCCTCACTGGAGATGACGGATGCGCCTTGAAATATATAGCTTGGCGTAGCAAGAAGTTGCCTAGGCAGACAAGAATAGGTCTAGCAAAGTTAGGTTTAGCATGATTTCCTTGGGAAATTGATAATGGTAATCGATGTGCTCGTTGCACTTGCGTGTCCATATCCCAGTCCCCAAGATCCGGGAAGGCCTCCTGCAAAAGTTTAACTATGAAAGTCCGTGGGTCATTGCCTTCCCTCCCCTCTGGAATGCCGAAGATCCGTAGGTTCTGACGCCTCTGTCTATTTTCGAGGTCTTCGATCTTGGACTGCATTAACAACATTTGAGAGTCCTGGATCTTTACCTGATTGACTGTATACGAATTAGATTCCTCAACTGCAGCAACTCGCTGCTGTAGGTCTGTCACTTCAGAGGATAACAGGCTAACTTTTGATGTTACCTCTGCCAAAGCTTGTTTAATCTCCTTACTGTCGTCGCTCGCCTGTTTAAAGTATGCCTGAGCCTCTGCTCTCTGAGCACATAAAGCTTGCATGATACTAGAAAGTGATGGTTCTTCTCCTGTCTGCTCCAGATTGTTAGCTATGGTAACTATTGGAGCTGATCCTGGCACCGATGATGGTGTTAGTGGCACTACAAAGTTTGTTGTTGGGGAGAAGATTGGGGGCATCGGGGGACTGCTTCTGGCGGGAGATGCAGATTTTTTCCCCCACCATTTGCTTGGTTAATATCGGCACTAACCTCCTCTGATAGTTCTGTAGAAGTAGTTGCTGTACTGCTGACGTTAGAAAGCCTAGAGATGATGTTTTTGACTTCCCCTTTTGAAGATACCCACTTCCGCAATGGGATAGCTCCAGAACCGGGCTTAAAAGTACTAGTTGAAGCCTCCTTTAATCGCCCCATTGTATCGATCACTTGTTGCTTTACACCCCCGCCCCGGCCTCCACCTCGGTTTTTCCCGCTTTTGCCACCTTTACATATCTTGGTGATATTAGGACTGTTAACTCTTGCGTTTTTCACCACACCTCTGCCCCCTCTGCCAGGAGCACTATCTTGGTTATCTTGGACGTCCTCCCAGCTTTGGGCCATATTGAACCATCCTATATCAGGAGCCGTCGAGGTGCTGCAGGGTCCAACTGCACCAACATCAGAGACGGTATCAGCGACTGAATCAGTGAGATGATAGACATGTTGCCCTGTTTGCTCTGGTTGTTCCAACTGTGATTCACCGTCAGTACTAATGACGCCGGAGCTGCCGCAGTTATTCCTGCAGTTATCCCTGCTGCTCCCCTTCTGGGGGTTTTCCCCCACTATTATCTGATCTGGAATCTCCGCGGGATCCTTGCGTTCCTGCATAGTTGAATCATTATGTCCAATAGTTATTGCCGTAGTTGTTGCGGGGCTATCCATTATTTTACCCAGTAGACTGTCTTTCTCCAACACAAAATCACCAGCCAAACTAGTTGCTGAATTAGTTAGATTGGGTGCTTTTCCAGTTTCCTGAAGTGCAGATAGATGATGCACAGCAGCAGGCGTGGCCCTAGCGCTGACCAAACAAGCATCACTGCTTCTTACATCTAATATTGCAGCATTCAGCACTTCGGCCATCACAACACTCAGAATGGAGTTTTCAGACCCACATGACCGAAGCAATTCAGTTGCTCTCCCTGACTGAAGTAATTTCAGTATTGGCTTACCGAGCTGTGTCCCTGTGTCAAACGCAGGCCTGGAGTTAGTGGAAATAACAGTATCAGCATGGATCTGAATGGCATCAGTAGAGGAACTACAAAGGCTCTGCTCACCTATTAATAGAGTCTCTGCACCGTTTCCTTCTTTGTCAATATCCTTATCCTTATCCTTTTCCTTGTTAGCAGTTTTGCCAACCACACTTGCACTTGTACTCAGGTTTGTATTTTCATTTCGGCGACCTTTGGTGCGAGGTGGGGCCATGGCAGCTCGCAGCTCCGTAACTGCAACTGATGAAGAAACACACCCTGGAAGCCGTAGAAGACGCCAGGGCAATGCGTGAAATGCACGCGATGTCGGGGAAGTCCGGAAAGCCTGGAATGGAGCCGGCTGCGAAGACCACCATGCGGCTCGGAAAGCAGAAACTCCCTTGCAAGCAGAGGAGATGCGGCACATTTGCCGTTTCAGGACGCCAACAAGACGCAGGAAAAACCAAACGGCTAACCATATGCCTCGCTAATCCAGGAAAACATACGGGACAAGCGGGATGAGCAGGTCGGGCGATACCGGCAGGTAGAGGTGTGCTGAGCGCTAGATGTCGGGACACAGGAGGCTCGGCGGGGGAGGCATGGAGAGCGTCCTCAGACAAGCGGCGCTACTCCGCCATCTTCCTTTTCCCGCATGAGGTGGGGATCATAATATCCTTTATAAGGTTAATTTGTTCTGGGTTTTTATGCTGATAAATTGTTTTATGCAAATTGTTTTGATAATTTATTTTTATTTCTTAATTGTAAAAGTTTATATTTATCTTTTTTAAATAGCCTTTTTAATATTATTTTATAAATTTATTTTTTCAGTATTTTTAGGAGGGAGATGTTGGGTTTAGATGGCAAAAGGGTGGGGAGATTTCTTATATATGTTTGTGACCATTTTATTTTTATGTGAACATTGTAAAATTAAATAAAAATTCCATACAATAATTATTTAATTTGTATTTGAATATTTCATATTTTCAATTGCATTACAATTTCTGTAAAGATTTTTTTATTGTATATTTTCATAAATATTCATTATCTGTAATTGATATTGTTATGTTTTGCAATATTGAAGGCATTTGAATTATGTAGAAGTCTTATATATGAGTTTTTCATTTTAGTGCTTTTTTAATATAAATTATTGAATTAAATTGTATTTTTTTCCTGTGGGTTTTATATGGTTTGTATTTCTTATTAAATAATTATAAAAATCTTGTTGTTAAAATGTTTATTGGTTTTATATGGTCTAAGGATTGGTTTCCCACAACTTAATTTGTAATATGAAAAAGTTTACATTTTTTTGTGTATTGAAATAGTTTTATGAATAATGTATTATTTGTTTATGTCATTGTAGAAAAATAAATAATTAATACATGTTTTGCAATAATTCATAAAAATTTGTATATGTTATTTGGAAATATTATTTCCTTATATGTAAAATAAAAGTTAATATTGTTTTTAAATACTATGGGCCTTATTCCGAGTTTGGCGGTCTTCCAATGGGACCACCACTGCGATGGTCCCAGGAAGACCAGCAAGCCGGTGGTGAGCCCGCCTGCTGGATTATGAATTTAATCCAGGGTGGGCGGGCGATGCAGCAGCAGTCTCATGGTGGCGGGTGTGTTAGGCTCATAGGAGAGCCTCAACTGCATCCCACCACCTTTCCTGCATGGTGTGGCATGCGCCATGTCGTGCATGCCACACCATGTAAGAACAAGTCTGCAATTCCAGGGGGGCACAACATGTGCTCCCCACACGCACCCCCAGGCGCAGATTCGGCCGGGTACCTGCATGTCCACCACCATTTCCATGAAAAGGACGGTGGATATGCAGGTCAGAATATACTCAGCGGTGTTGGCCTTGTCATCACCAGCATATTTAGGCCCCTGCAGACCGCCGCTGCAGCAGGATCCTTCATCCCGGCAGAGGGGATGATGTTGTGGCAGTCCCACCACCACACTCGTAATACGGTGCACGGGTGGTGGTGGTCGGACCGCCACCACAAGTAGCAAGTATGTTTTGAAAAAATGTGTTATATTTTTCTATCATTAGTGATAAACTATTTTTATAATATATATTTTTTTAAAGTGTGTAAGACAATATTACAAATTGATACATATTTGAGATGTTTTTTATTTGTTGGTATGGTATACTTTGCTTCTCATTACTTAAATAGAAAAATCATTTTTATAACAATACTTTTTATAATTTCATTTTTATTGTTACGTTGGTTATAGTTTACTATATATTTAGTTTCTTGTTTTTTTCTTTGTCGTTTTTATCAACATGTGTGGTGTTTATTTGTTTTATTTTGAATGTTCAATATTTTTTATTTTATTACAATTAGAAAATATATATGTAATTTATATTTGTAAAAAATATTATTTAATTGTATCAATTTGTCTGTATTTGTTTTGATATAATTTTTTTTTTTTTTTATAAGAATATGTAATTATTTTTAGTTGGTCTTGAAAATTTAAAATATTTGATATATCGGAGTCTGAAATATGTAATCTGAGATCTTTAGACTCCAAGACCTTTCCCAAATTGGTCTAGATCGGTGTTGAAGTAGTAAATATGACCCCTTAAGTGCCATATTCCTCAAAATGGTTTAGTGTGGGAGTAGTAAATGTGACCCCTTTCATGTCTAAAACCTTCCAAAGATTGGTTTAGGTCTTGGTATCTTCCCAAAAATTACTTTAGATTGGAGTTAAAATAGTAAATGGGACCCCATTTGTGTGAAACACCTTCCCCAAAATGGTTTAGATTGAAGTGGGAATAGTAAATGTGAACCCTTTAGTGTTCAATACCTTTATCTAATGTGTTACATTACAGTGTAAGTACAAGATTGAAAGCTTTCAGTATTCAACATTTCACAAAAACACTAATATTGTTTATTTAACATTCTTCATTGAAAGACATGTTATGTTTCATTAATATTGTGGTAAAACGTTTATTACATTTTTGTTCCAAATTGACGCATATAATGCATTTCTTTAATAAGTTTACGATATTTATATTTCTAAATATTTTTACACTAATGCTACATAACTATTTTTTGCATATACATTTGTAAAATATACACGTTTTTATTTTCACAGGTTTAATTTAATCTTGTGGTATATAATAAATAGTACTAAAATATAATAATAATTTTTTTATAGTACTATTTATGTTATACTTTACATAATCGTTTTGATTTGTTAATACATTTTTAGATATTTTTAGACACTGTTATAACATTCTTATATATTTTTTATTAATTTTTCTATATATTTTGGTATAATGCTATTGTTTTCTATGGAGGATAGTCTTTGTTTTTGTTTTCATTTAGTAGCCATTTTTTCCACTAAGGGGTCGATTCCGATCTCGCTCGGACAGCTCTCCGAGAGCTGTCCGTAGCCTTACCTTGCGACCGACTCGTTCCGGGAGCCGGTCCGTCCGGGCGATGAAGTACGATGCGCAAATGTGTAAAAATCCCGATCGGCACGTACCCTCCGATTCCAGCAACATTTCCCGTACGAGCCGGATCCGTAAACGCCTATTCGAGTAGCACAGAAGCATTTTCACAGCAGTTTCCGGCTGGACAAGTACGATGCGTACTTCATACGCGCCGAACAGGTCGCCACTTCCAGCACGTCACAGCATCCGGGAGAGCTGTATTTCAGGTCCGATTCGCGCCACAACACGATCCACGGCTACGAGATGGACCAACTATCAACGTGTACGAGACAGAGCAACAATCAGCAAGTACGAGACGAACCAATGATGAATCCCACCGCGCAGGTCATCCCAGTACTGTATATCTATGACCGGATCAGGAACAGACGCATACATCGCAGACGGTAAGTCAGACACCCACCACACAAACAAACGTCAAGAACCCGCAAAATGCTACACACACATAGGGGGTGGATATCCCTTCCACCAGCAACAGCCAAACCATAGGGGTTGTATATCACTACCAGCAGTCCCCACTCATAGGGGGGGTGCTCATCACTACCAGCAGTCCCTACTCATAGGGGGGTGTATGGCTATCACTACCAGCAGTCCCCACTCATAGGGGGGGCTTATCACTACCAGCAGTACCTACTCATAGGGGGCTTGATGCCCATCACTACCAGTACCCCCTACTCATAGGGGGCTGGATGCCCATCACTACTACCATCCCCACTCATAGGGGGCTGGATGCCCATCACTACCAGTGCCCCCTACTCATAGGTGGCTGGATGCCTAGCACTACCAGTACCTCCTACTCATAGGGGGCTGGATGCCCATCACTACTACCATCCCCACTCATAGGGGGCTGGATGCCCATCACTACCAGTATCCCCTACTCATAGGGGGATGGATGCCTAGCACTACCAGTACCCCCACTCATAGGGGGCTGGATGCCCATCACTACCAGTACCCCCTACTCATAGGGGGCTGGATGCCTAGCACTACCAGTACCCCCTACTCATAGGGGGCTGGATGCCCATCACTACTACCATCCCCACTCATAGGGGGCTGGATGCCTAGCACTACCACTACCCCCTACTCATAGGGGGCTGGATGCCCATCACTACTGCCATCCCCACTCATAGGGGGCTGGATGCCCAGCACTACCAGTACCCCCTACTCATAGGGGGCTGGATGCCTATCACTACTACCATCCCCACTCATAGGGGGCTGGATGCCCATCACTACCAGTACCCCCTACTCATAGGGGGCTGGATGCCTAGCACTACCAGCATTCACACAAGTAGGGTGTCTAAGCAAACTCCCCCCACCATCTTGGCAAGATTATTTTTTTGTGTGTCAAATGCTTACAACACAGATTCTGACAGTGAACATACAATGTGACTCCCATCACATGTGTGCCCAAAAGGTTATTGTGGGGTTCAAAAATCCAGCATTTTTGGATCATTGTGGTAATGGGGTCTAAACCCCCCATCACTACAGTGACCAAAAGGTGATTGTGGGGTTTAAAACACCAGCATATTAGGAACATTGTGGTAATGGGGTCTAAACCCCCCATCACTGCAGTGACCAAAAGGTGATTGTGGGGTTCAAAACACCAGCATACCAGGAACATTGTGGTAATGGGGTCTAAACCCTCATCACTACAGTGACCAAAAGGTTATTGTGGGCTTCAAAACACCAGCATATCAGGAACATTGTGGTAATGGGGTCTAAACCCCCCATCACTACAGTGACCAAAAGGTGATTGTGGGGTTCAAAACACCAGCATATCAGGAACATTGTGGTAATGGGGTCTAAACCCCACATCACTACAGTGACCAAAAGGTGAGTGTGGACATAAAAATAGCAGCATCTTCAAACCAGCATGTATGATTCCTGGTACCAACACCACAAGCAATGTTGTGGCAATGTAGTGGTTGTGTCACATACAAACATAGACTTGGTGAGGCAAAGATTGCTGTGTATCACAAGAACACCCTCTGCCATGTGCAGACAAGTATCGGCCATGATCCCTGACAATGCCTCCAGTGTCCAATTAGACTATGTGAAAAGTGAGCATCATGATGCATACACACATATCTTTACGAACAGACATACAAACTAAGGAATCCTGTGCAGACTGTAGATGTTAGGTGACCAAGTCGCAAACCATGGCAGCAATGGGACATACCAAACATGTTGAATGTGCAGGTTGATGAGCTAGGAGACCCAGGGACACTAGGGAAAAACCTCCAAACAACATCCAGCCAATGGACCGCAAAAGCCATACCAATACAGTGGTGCAGATGCACAAACACAGACAGGCAGCCCCACACTGCATATCAAACACAACATGTGTGTGTGTCTCAGTGTCCCCAGGCTAGTACACAACACATGATGGTGGGCCGAACTCCAATGACACAGATGTGTACACAGTGCCATACAAAAGTAATGCATGAACTGTGCACCCCTTTGTGGGCAAGCAGGCATTGTCAGATGAGTGGGATCCCAACGGATTCATGTGACACAAGCTGGGTGGAACAGCAACCAACACAGCAAGAGACAGACCCACTACAGCACTACCCCAGGGACCCTACATTGGGGTGACAGTAGCCTGTATGATAATCCCACTGTGATGACAAAGGTAGATGTTGCCCATACTGTGGAGCACAGTCACCTGTGCGCACTGGGTCATGTGTCCTGAACAACAAACTTCCATCACACCTACACAAACACAAATCACTGGCCATGGCCTGTAATCAATGGGCAAAATGTAGGTAGGGGCCTAGCCATGAGACAACTCACATTTGGCCACTCTCAACACCACACACCTTGATCTGCACCAATGTGCATCAGCTAAGCACACATGGACTGGTGACATTGCTCATGCACCCATGACAATCCCAGGGGTGGTGGGGGATCCAAGGTACCCAAAAATCATCACACATGGCCAGTCAACAACCCTTGTGAATGTCTGCCACACTGCACAGTATGCGGTACATGGGCATGACGTGAAATCTACCAGAATCATTGGGATCCCTGCCACACTCCCACACCAATGAGGAACCAAAGGAGACCCACAAAGAACACTTGTCGACACCTTCCAACATTGCAGCTCTGACCCTGATGAGTGGGAGTAGTCACACACACATACAAGTGACCCACTCACTGACAGATACCACATAGGGAAAACAACCTGATGTTGGTAACACAGAAGTGCCAAGGGGAATCCCGAATGTGTCCCACGTGCGTTTGACAACATCCCCGGACCTTACAACTAAAACACCTAGGGATGACACCCTAATGACCAGTAGTTTGCCATGCACCTACATCCCAGAAAACCCAGGGCAAAGATGTTGGATGAACACAGGACAACCCAGCAAGCGCCACAAACAGGAACATCTGTAGGGAACACAGGCTGTGTAGAAAAAGGGAAGGGAACACACACAGACATGCTCACACAACACACACCATGGGCTCAGGAAATGTCACGGAATGACACACTGCCATGAGGGGACTCCACTCCTGGGGAAGGTCAGCTGTGCAAAACGTTGTCTGTGCAGGGCTCTGTCATGTCAGCATAACACTTGCTCAGTGAGCCAACAATTACAACACAATGAAAGCTCTGGTCACATCAGCCTGTGTACGGGAGTGTCCCTTAAGTCATCTGCACATACGCAATACACATGTATACTAAGTTGCACTGATGGCACAGATGACTTGTGTACCATTGATGCACAAACCTGCCTGTCCAGTGGAGATGGGCCCAGTCAGGTAATCTTACAATGTGCACAAATGTAAGCCCAACATATGTGCAACAGTGTATGCCAAAGATGTGAAGTAGCAAACAAAAGGAGAAAATCCTGGTCCCAAAATGTTGTTATCATTACACCCTGAAATTGTAGCAAAGGATGTCATGGATACATACCAGAATAGTACACATATCCCATGGACCACATGGAGTCCATCACATCAACAAATCAGTTTCTTATTCCTTTAAAACACCATTACAACAGCAAGTTCATGATACTCATCATCAACATCATGTACATTAGATGCAACACCACTGGATAACAACAATTGGCTTTATTCAGCACATAAATCCTTGTAACTGTTAAGTCCACAATGTCAAAAGGCCAATGGCCAGTCCATTTCAAGAGTCCTACCAGGGTGACATGTGACAAGTTGTCACCCATTGCTTGCCTGCACTGCTACGGCCAGGGGACATCTCCCCTTGGAGGGGCATGTATAGGGGCAGGCCATGCACCGCAGGGACAGGATCAGGGGATAGCAGAATGGGGCAGGGGAGGGGTGGTGGGTGCAGGAGTGTCACTGGCAACTGCAGTGGAGGTGTCTGACACAGTGGGTGCCGTCACCACTTCAGGGCTCAAGTCAGATGTGGTGGGTGCCGTCACCACTGCAGGGCTCAAGTCAGATGGGGTGGGTGCCGTCACCACTGCAGGGCTCAAGTCAGATGGGGTGGTTGCCGGCACCACTGCAGTGGGCAGGTCAGATGGTGTGGACGGGGTCTCCACTGCAGTACCCAAGTCAGACAGGGTGGATGTGCTCTCTACTGCAGTGCCAATCTCCAAAGGAGTGTAATGGGGTTCAGATGAGGTGGGCAGGACAGAGGGGGGACACGGTCTCCACACCAGTGGCAGGAACAGGCTGAGCATGTGAGGTGGGGGTGGAAGTGCATGTGGTAGGGGGAGGGCCTAAGCATTTTGGGGATGCGATATCGGTGTGTGGGGGAACCTGGGGCAGGGTGTGGCAGGGGGACCTGTGGAGTTGTGGCCTGGGGGCTGGAGGACGGAGACTGTGTGGTGGAAGTGCGGGGTTGTGGTGGGGTCTTGCCCTTCCTGGTCCAAGGGGATTTGCGGATGTGGGCCTCAGTGTTCCTGCGCCTGGGGGAGGGTGTCCGTGTGGCAGGGGAACTCCCCTCTGTGCGTGGTGACTTCCTCTTCCCCTTGTAAGTTGGATCAGATGGATCGGTGGGGAAGAGGCCATGGTCACAGAGGAAGAGCTGCTGGGAAGGGGGGGTTGCAGGTGAGGCAAGGGAAGGGGTTTTGGAGGGAGAGGCATATGAGGACTGCGGAGTGCTGGTGGATGCCTGTTTGTGTGTCTGTGACCCATCCCCTGTGTGTGTGCCATCAGTCCCCGGAGTGTGCGTGCTTGTGCGTCTGGATTTTGTCTTGCGTGGCTGTGTGCTGCTTGTGTCTGTTGTGGTGCGTGCCGGTGTGTGTGTGCCTTGGACAGGTAGGGTAGTGGGGATTGTGGATGGGGCAGAGGTAGGAGGGGTGAGGGACTGTTGGAGGAGGGACACTGTTGCCGTCTGTGAGGAGGCCATGGACTGAATGGTCCGCTGTAGGGCAGACATGTTTGATGAAATGCCCTCCATGAAGGACACCAGTGGTGTCAACAGACTGGTGTGAGAATGGAGGACACTCAGCATCGCTGTCTGCCCTACATGGATCTGCTTAACTAAGTCCACAGACTCCACACTCAGGGCAGCAGGGGAGACAGAGGCAGGGGGTGCGGTGCCTGGCATGAAGGAGACATGCTCCCTCACATGGGAGCCTCCACGGACATCTGGGATGGGAGCAGATGGGAGGGTGGAGATGGTGGTGGTGGCGGGGACAGACTCGCCAGGTGTTGTCTGGGGTCTGCTGACACCCGCCTCCACAAGGGAGTCATCACTCGAGCTGCTGTGTTCCTCAGCCGAGGTGGTTGTAGCTGAGGTCTCCTCAGTGTGGCTACCCTCACCCTCCGTGCCACTGGGTCCCTCTGACTCCTCTACAGCGGACCCAGTCTGGCTCTACGGCTCCTCTTGGTCCGTGGAGCTGTCTCCTCCAGTAGCCGTAGATGTATCTGCAAACAATCAGGATAAACAGATCCACATCAGTCACCTGTATTGACCTGACACATCACAGTCAGTACAGCACATTACAGAGCACGCCTTGGCATCATTTGCAAAATATTGCAAAAAGTGCTGACACATATTTGAACAAGACACTTGTCAGTCTGCCAGTCAACCATGCCCCTCATATCCTTCCTGTCCATGGATCCATATGTCTGGTGCATGTAGTATGGCACTACTCATATGTGCACACATGCACCACATAGACAGTTGTCTGAACTGCAGGATTTGTGATTGAAATGTGTCAGTACACACATATCCCCTCTCCTGCCACTGACTCAGTACATGTGTCAGGATAAGGGATGGCCAAAGTAATTGTCAGTAATATGGATATGCTTCCTTCACCAGACACCATGATGTGCTCATGTATTGATGGTCAATGCCACAATTGAGTGCATGCAGGACAACTGACATTACTGCAGGATACACATTTGCAAGTGGTATACCATGCTACAGGCCAGTCTGGCTAATCAGTCATTACTGGCTTCAGTCACAGGGGCAGTGCATCCAAAAACAAACAGTCTGCACTGTGTCACAATCATGTTTTTGTGGGGAATGTAAGCTCTGCAGCTGTCAAGTGCACATGTTCACCCACTGCTACCCACATCTTAAGGCATCTGATGATCCCACGTTATACAAATGCTACAGTTGAGTGACTGCAAGCACAAATCTGTAAACATGATCACATCACAGTCTGATGAGAACGAATTAAAGCTGCCTGCACTTTAATGTAGAATACACCATTAGGCACAGTCAAGTGATTACACACCTATGTTTTACCCCATTGTGCTGATCCAACAGCCACATCTCAGCTGGCTGCCCACCCCAAACTGTTTAACACCCCAGGAGTCTAAAATGCTAGGCCACTCCACAATGACACAGAGGCAGACACCTGATTGCACATTTCACAATGCACAAAATGTAGGCTGACACACAGGAGTAGGAGAACAGAGTGTACTTTCATGTCCGGAGTAGGCATACCTGTCCTCGTCCATGTGCAACATGGGATTACCCTGAACACTAGGCATGTGTCTATGCATATGTGACACACATGATGTACATTCTTCTGAGGCCCCAACATTGTCTCACCTGCTGCATGGGTGTGTGGTAAATACCCCAGACACATATGGTGAGCCAGAGCAGCAATTAGAACACATATTAATGGCCCACACAGAGTACATGTCAGATTCCTGGCAATGTGCAGACACATGTCAATCAATTGCCTCACTCATGAAGCCCAAAACAATGCACCGGTAGCAGATGCTGTTTCCAACCTTAACCTTGCACAACAGCAGGGACACACAATCCAAGTGACACAAGTCACAGACTGAAAGGTCCACACCTGTGTATCAGATGAGGATGGGCCATAACCTAATTTAGGCACATGACTCTTGTTCAAGCAGACAGACGAACTGTGGGAGTGTAACCAGGCTGAAGGAGTGCAAATAGCATGTGAGACATAGTTCACAGAAAAGGCATGCACTTACCCCTTCCTTGCTGCTGTCTGGCCTTTAACTGCCCATCCAGGTCAGGGAAGACCACCGTCAGAATCCGGAGCATGTGGGGGGTCAGGATCCGTCGTCGCCGTCGTGCGCACGCCTTGGTCCCTAGGTGTCCGACGCGTCTTTTGAAAACCCACCCGCGTATGTCACCATTACATTCAGGGTCCAAGGCGTGCGCACGCCTTGGTCCCTAGGTGTCCGACGCGTCTTTTGAAAACCCACCCGCGTATGTCACCATTACATTCAGGGTCCAAGGCGTGCGCACGCCTTGGTCCCTAGGTGTCTGACACGTCTTTTGAAAAAGTCACCCGCGTCTGTCACCATTGCAGTCAATGGGCAAAAGGATGCCACCCACCATAGCTTGCCAGGGACCCATGTGCACACCTACAACAATACAGCCTGTGACACAGTATATCAAAAGGCATGTCAGGCTGCATTACCTGTGTGTGTATGTGGGTCAACATGTGATTTAGTATGTGGCACTTAGTGGCACCCACTCCAAGGCTGTGCAAGGTGTCATGGGGACAGGTACCTTTGTGTGTTGTGTACATAACCACTGTGATTGACAACTGTACAGTTCAGAGCACAAGGCATGAACACAGTTCCAGGGGTACATTGTGTATGACATGTGACATACACCCTGACTCTTAGGTGGAATGGTATGTGTGTCACAGGGTGTCCCAGTGCCACAAATGTGATGTTCATCCACAGTATGTGTGCATTTTGCAACGCAGATGACTCTGATTTCATGTGCTCAATGTCAAACGGTCACCACATCCATGTGTTTAGTCAATGTGAGTTGATGTTGCGTCTGTGTGTCACAGACATCCATGTATGACCTGCAAACAAATCAGGTGGCACTTCATGTGGGTGTCATGTGTGCGTTGTGGCGTGTACATGAGACGCTACATCATGATAGTGTCCTTGTTGCAATACAAGGTCCCTGTGTGTGTGTCTGTCAAAAACCTGTGATGTGGGGAAGACATCTGTCCTCACTAGTCACTGTAGTGTGTGTTTGGTATGTGACACTCGTACTGATGTACTGTGACAGAGCCCATAGATTTGTCACAGCACAACATGGACCTTGTTGTGTAGACATGTAGAGCTGAGATGTCAGATGATGGGCATGTAGCTGACATATGTGCCCATACCCAACAGCACACACATCAGGTACTTGTGTCCTGTTATGATGTTTCATGTGCTATTTAGCGTGGACACTGGCACATAGATAGGGGCACTGACAACCTTTCTTTGCTCATCTATGTACTGCAGGAGACCAGCTGTCCACAGACCGTTCCCTGACCTTGCAACCATGGTTGAACGTGACTGCATCCGACGGTACCGCTTCACTGGGCCACTGATTGATGATTTGGCGGAGCAGTTGGCCCCACACTTGCAACCTGGCCGGCCATACCCTACAGCGCTGACCCCCAAGGTGAAGGTGATGGCAGCCCTACACTTCTTTGCCACCGGTACCTTCTAATACACTGTGGCTACTGCTGGTGGGATGTCACAGACCATGTTCAGCCGTGTGCTTCGAGATGTGTTGGAGGCGATGTTGCATTTCCTCAACCACTACATCCATTTCCCAACCCCACAACAACTCACTGACATCAAGAGTGACTTCTATGCACTGGGAAGGATGCCACATGTCATTGGCTCCATTGATGGGACACATGTGGCTTTGGTACCACCACAGACACATGAGCAGACATACCGAAACAGGAAACATTTCCACTCAATCAATGCTCTGGTGGTATGTCTGGTGGACATGACCATTTCACATGTGTGTGCACGTTTCGCAGGTTCAGCGCACGACGCTTACATCATGAGGAGTAGTCGCATCCCGACGATGATGTCACAGATGCAGAACCAGCGTGCCTGGCTTGTCGGTGTGTACTGACTGTTTACCATTGTGTGTGTTTGGTAATGTTGTTTTCCACCCTCTTTACAAACTCATCTACTGTGCAATTGTCTGCATGTAGGTGACTCCGGATACCCCAACATGCCGTGGTTGCTGACACCCCTCAGGAACCCTGTGACACCGGTGGAGATGTGCTACAATGAGGCACATGGTCGGACCAGGAGAGTGATCGAGCGGACATTTGGTCTCCTGAAAAGCAGATTCCGCTGCCTGGACAAGACAGGAGGGGCCCTCCCATATGCACCTGCTAAGGTGTGCAAAATCTTCATAGTGTGCTGCATGCTACACAACCTGGCAGTGAGGAAGGAGTTGCCTCTCATCCAAGATGACGATGACCAACATCCCCCAGCCGTGGAGGATCCTGCCCTGGGGCATGATGCCAGTGATGGTGAGGGTGAGAGTGATGTTCGGACCCAGCTGATCCACAACTTCTTCACATGAATGTCAGTATACAGTGATGTGTTGTCAAAGTATTGTGTTTGCCTGATATATGTTGGTGGTGCACTGGTGCTGCTTGAGTGTGGCTGTGTGCTACTTGACAGGATGCTTGCAGTGATGTGTCCTTTCAGGTAGTCTGTACTCCCAAACAGTGTTTACCTGATTACTAGGTTGTGTTTACGTAGCTTGGGATTTGTTTTGGGCATGTATATTGTAGTTGTATGCTGTTAATCTGTGTTTTTGATTGTGTTTTCTGTCTGTTCTTCACAGGGTACTTTGGCTGCTGTATGGTGAGGTCGGAACCCCGACACCCATATTCCTGTTCCAGAGTGCAAGTAGTCGTTGTCCCAACCAATGATGTGCCACACACCCCTGGACTTTCATTGTTTACCACTTGGTTACTTTTTGATCACTGTCACGTGAGGTTACCTTGCATCAGTTGTGGAATTCTCAGGTTGTAAATCTTTAATAAACCTGTGCTTCACTTTGGGATGTGCTTCGTCTGCATCCACACATCCGACAGTCATTTGCATTCTGTACCTGTGGGCTGATTGCCACTGACTCAGGATGGGTGTGGTGTATGTGCGTTCCACTGTATTTCCTGTCAACATCAGTGTAGGCGATGAGTTAGATGGCCATGCTGAGTATGTGTTGTGTTGCCTTAGTGGTGTGTCTCCCTCATATGTGTCACATTACCATGACTCACATAACGGTGTTCACATTGCTGTAGTAGTTTGCATGCACAGTGTTCTTTAGCAGATCATCATCTCCATGACACAAACCAAGTTTAAATCACAACAGAGGCAAGTATTGTGTGATTGTGATTTTATTTACAAACATGTGTGAGGATAGTGAACGTAATTGGAAGTGCTGTACAGTGTGATGGTAATCCAAAGTTCACAGGTGAGTTGGTAGTGTTGGAAGATGAAATGTCCAGAGTAAAGTCCACAGTAATTTGATGCATTGTTCCAACTTAGACCCTCCATGTCAAGTGGGTGAGTTGGGTGTCAGTCAACAAGGTTAAATGGTTTGCACACAAAGGACGATCTCAAGAACAGGTGTTGAGTTCCTGGGGGATGTGCATGGCCATCAGCGTCTCACTTGCCCTTCTTCGGACGACCCCTCTTCTTTCTCGGGGGACCCTCAAGTGCAGGCTGCTGTGGTGCCGAGGACTCTCCGCCAGAGTCCTCCTCCCTCCCTGTGGCAGTTGCGGATGTTGTGGCAACAGATGTCGTGGGCGCACAGGGAGGTGTGGTCATGTTGGTGCTGATCTGGCAGAGGCATGTCAGTATGTCCCTATGCACCGCTGTTAGATCATCCAATTTGTCCCACTTGGACTCCATGCGGGACATGTGTGTCTCCACCCGGGACATGTGGGAGTCCAAGCGGGCATAATGGGCAGCCTGCTGTTGTTTGAGGTCCTTGAGGATCCCCACTACCTGGCCAAAACCTCCGGTGCTTTCATGGTATGCATCTATGATGCGTCCCAGGTGTGGCTCATCATGCAGTCCAGCCCCCTCTGCAGGCCGTGTCCTCTGCCTGCCCCCCTCCCACCGCCCCTACCCACACGGGCAGGATCTGCCATGGCAGTCACAGGCGACACTGGGCCCCCTTGGATGTTGGTGCTGGTGGTGTTGTCCGTCGCTTCCAGGGTGCCCTGTGTACCTGTGCCATCGGTGGTCTGTGGCCTTGGTCTGTCTGTGTCGGCAGGGGTACTCTGTCTGTTGTCAGATGTGGCAGGAGTGGTTGCAGGGGGTGCTGATGTTCCTACTGCTGGTGCTGCACGATGACTCACACCGGAGGTGCCAGGTCGTTCGTGGTCGTCGTCCGAAGAGGGCAGAGACTGATCCACACCGGAGAGCTCATGGTCCGCCAGAGTCTGGGACTCTTCTTCAGTTCCTGCTGTGTCCCCAGCATCCCCTGTGTTTGGAAGAGACACACAATGTATGTTATGGTTCTACACACATCAACATTTCACACACATGACAGTTGCCACTGGACATCATTTTGAGAGTCTGTTCATTGCATTGCCCTAAGTTGTGACAGACAGAGGTTGATATTGTTGAAGCACTTTGTCATGGCAACCTGAAGCATTTCAATGTGCACGTCAAGCTGTGTGCATGACCAGCTCATGTATTGATCAATTGTCTGTACATGGCCATTGCTACTTAAGTGCCATCACATGCCTGACACAGCTGTATCATCCCTGTCCACATTTGTGCTTTAACGATGACATACGTACAATTCCACTTAGGGTATGTTGCAAGCTTGGGGCATGTTTGGTGGCAGTTTTTGCTTGTCTTTGTGCGTCACATTGGTGTGTCTGAACAACATGGTCACAGTCCGGTATGCCTGAGATCTAATGGGAGATACTTTTTGGTTGTCTGTGTTCCTAGTTCACATCTCATTTCATACAAGTCATGGTGTTACCGTAGCTAATGATGTTGGTGCTGAGTTTTGTACGTGCTAACGTCATTTATCTTGTCAAGTTCCTCCATGGTGAGGGGATTGAGCACAGCAGCTCTCTTGCTTTTCCATGCTCATGACAGTGATGGCCAGAGGTGTGTGTGTTGCAGTTCTGCTGCTGTGAGTTGCATGCCTCCTCCAATGCAGTCCAGGTTAGTCATTGTGTTTGGAGTGTCTATGACAGTGAGTGATGTGTTGTGTGAATGATGCATACAACACAGAACGATGTGGGATTGAAATGCAGCTCACAACTGCACCTTTTGGGAATGACACCATGCTACAATGTCAGCTATATGGGTGTGTCCATTATAGTCACTGTCAGGTGTCCCCTGTCAATAATGTATAGGTGACATTGTGTGTGCTTGTTGCTATGTACTATGTCTGCATCTCCCCAATTGTCATCTACGAGACACACCTTCACAGCCAGGTCAGGGGACACCCCTGGGACACTGCATCCCCAGACAGTGAGAGGATACCTACAGTTCCAATGGCTGTGAGTGTAAATGTGTTTGAGTTGGCCAGTACGTAGGTGTGACTTGCAGCCAATTCATACATCAGGTCCATGTGTCAGCCATCTTGCCAGGGCATTTACTTTCGGAGTGACTGGTCCCAAGGGTGCTATTTGTTCTGGCTGAGAAGGTGTGTTTTGAGCCGGCCTTGATGGCATTTGGAGTCATTGCAGGACCTCCTTCACCCACAGAGGCCAGGTAATCCCCCATGTGGCATGCTTCCATTGCAGGGAGTCACAGTTTACGTTCAGGATGTCAGGCAGTTGTGTCCTGTTGTTTGTTTGAGCCCAAATCCCAGCAGGGCCTTGTGCTCCCCACAGCAGGGCCTAGTGTCAGCCATCTTGTCAGTACTTTTGCACTCCCTGTGAGGTGAGCATGGTTCAGGGTGGGCTTGATGGGCCATGCGGGAGGATGACTTTTGGCTGTGACTACAACTCCCATCATACTTTTGGCTACACCCCCCTTCCCAGCATACCCAACCTTCCTTCCTTTTTACTCTGCTTCCCTGTGAGGTACTGTGACGGTGCTACCAAGATGGCTGACAGTGGTGTCCTGTTGTTTGTTTGAGCACAAGTCCCAGCAGGGCCTTATGCTCCCCACAGCAGAGCGCCATTGTCAGACATCTTGGAAGTGGCTTTTCACTCACTCTCTTGTGGAGCATGGTCCCAGGTGTGTCTTTTGGTGTTGGTGGGAGGGTGTGTGTGACAGGGGCTGCTGGTAGATGTAGTCAGAGCTAGCACTCCTCTTCCCCCCCAGGCCAGGTATCCCGCCATGAAGCATGCTTCCATTGCAGGGAGTGCAAGTTACCTTTCAGGCTGTCAGGCATTGGTGTCCTGTTGTTTGTTTGAGCACAGGTCCCAGCAGGGCCTCGTGCTCCCCACAGCAGAACCCAGTGTCAGCCATCTTGTCGGTACATTTCAACTCCCTGTGAGGTGTGCATGGTTCGGTGTGAGCTTGCTGGGACATGTGGGTGGGGGATATTTAGCTGTGACTGCAACTCCCATCATGCTTTTGGCTACACCCACCTTCCCACAATACCTAACCTTCCTTCCTGTGATTCATTTTCCCTGTGTGGTGGTGTGCCTGTGCTGACAAGATGGCAGACAGTTGTGTCCTGGTGTTTGTTTGAGCACAAGTCCCAACAAGCCCATGTGCTTCACACAGCAGAAACCAGTGTGGTAAATCTTTGTGATATATTTTAATTGAGTCTGAGGGAATGCATTATCCCAGGTGAGTTGTGTGGAGTTTGTGTTAAGGGGTGTGTGTGTGCAAGAACCTGCTGGTAGATGTAGTCAGAGCTGGCAGTACTCCTTCCCACTAGGCCAGATATCCCACCATGAGGCATGCTTCCATTGCAGGGAGTGCAAGTTACCTTTCAGGCTGTCAGGCATTGGTGTCCTGTTGTTTGTGTGAGCACAGGTCCCAGCAGGGCCTTGTGCTCCCCACAGCAGGGCCTAGTGTCAGCCATCTTGTCAGTACTTTTGCACTCCCTGTGAGGTGTGGTGTGCATGGTGCAGTGTGAGCTTGCTGGGACATGTGGGTGGGGGATATTTAGCTGTGACTGCAACTCCCATCATGCTTTTGGCTACACCCACCTTCCCACAATACCTAACCTTCCTTCCTGTGATTAATTTCCACAAGCGCTGTATAATTTTTATCGGGAGACCAAGGGGAATGCTGGGTGGTAGGCAATTTGTCCAGCGCGGTGATCCCACACAGAAATGTGAGACAAATGGAATTCTTTTAGCTAAATTTAAGGTTTGCAGGGGATTCTTGGTAGGAAAATGTTGGGAGATCCACACAAGCCACACCTCCCTGGACTCCCTTAGGTGTCTAGTTTTCAGAAATGTTTGGGTTTGGTAGGTTTCCCTAGATGGCCGCTGAGCCCGGGACCAAAAATGCAGGCGACTCCCTTGCAAAACCAGGTAGATTTGCGATCGATAATTTTGAAGTCTCCACAGTACGTTTTGGGGGGCTTCCTGTTATGGGCACTAGGCCTATCAACACAAGTGAGGTACTATTTTTATTGGGAGACTTGGGGGAATGCTGGGTGGGTGGCGTCCCTGGGCTGCCCTCCTCCTCTTCCTCGCCGTCTCTCCTACTTGGATCGATCATCGTGCGAAAACTGTGCATGCTCAGTTATCACAAGATGATCGATCCAAGTAGGCGAGAGACGGCGAGGAAGAGGAGGAGGGCAGCCCGGGGACGCTGGCAGTACAGGTAAGTGTTTATTTTTCTTTTTTAATAAACTATTATTCATTTTTAATAGGCGGGGAGGAGGCGGGGCTGGCCAACTCCGCTCCGCTGCGGAGTAGGAATTTTGCCCTATACTCCACGTTCTACGCGGAACGCGGAGTAGGCAAATCTCCGCACACTCTGCTGGCGGAGCGGAGTTCTGGCCCAGACTTAATAATTAGCCGTTCCACTCCCTGCTTGACTGCTTTATTCTAACTCATAGTTCTAAACCTCAAACGCAGGACAGCATTTTACCTTGAAGTTATGAAGCAAAGCAATTGACCAGGCGAAACAAAAGAAGAAAGCACAAGAGCCTACAAGGCAAGGCTCTACAGCACTTCCTAATTAGTAGCCACTGATGTGCCATCTTTTTTGCAAAAAGACCTAGCAGAGAGATGCGATTAATAGGGCTATGGACAGGCGAATTGATGCCTGCCCTGTAATATAGTACATTCAAATGTGAACACACATTGGCGTTGAGCTACGGATACATTTATGAGCAAACAAGTTGTAATTGTATAAAGCGAGATTAGTTTTACAGACAAAAGAGAACACCCTTCCATTTTCATAAATTAACACATGGCTTAGGGTTGTTTTTTAGTGGGAAAAAGATTTTTTTTTTTTTAAACTCATTTTTATGTTCCAATATAATGGTTGAAAACACATATGAAGTTGTATCGTACTATATAACGCTTGATATAAAGTAGTGTCATACTATATAACGTTTTAAATTGCACAGTGTGAAAAAGATGTCATAATCAGAATCCTGACAATTCAAAGTATTGCCCCACGGTTCCTTCACTCATATTGCAAACGAAGCCACAAAACCATGCCAATGTCTAATTGGTCTTGTTACTCGGCACTGCTTCTCTACTTTACTATCTTTAATTAATGTACTTAGGATTGTTCAATTTAAAAAAAAATTTTAAGGGATAAAAACAATGCGGCATGTTGCTGCTTAGAGAGAATGAACAATTACAGACTTAGGGGCCGATTCCGATCTCGGCCGGTAGTGCTCCGAATCGGATTCGGATTCACCGGATCCGATTCGGAGCCCTGTTTCCCGACGGAATCGTACGCGGGTCCGGCCGAGCGAGTACGATGCAAGCACCCGCGAAATCGCCGACCGACTCGAACGCGGCTTCAACACGCTCCGACCGACTCGCATGGACACGACTCGCACCGTGCTATGGAGACGTTTCCCGGCCGGGTAAGTACGATGTGCGCCGCGAGCAGTCCGATCGACTCGCGCCGTCCGGCTCGACAAAGCTGTCGGAGCCGGACTTTGGGGGTCCGTGTCGGACCCCCCTGTACGCGTTGGCGCGCGAGTCGCACACAGGGGGACCCATGGGTCCCCCCTACCTGTGCATGTACGCGCGATGCGCATGGATGCATACACGCTGTAGGGGCGCCCTTGTCCGCCTCGCACCCATTGAGTCAATGGGAGCCCGCGTACGCGTTGTACGACAGGCTCCCATTGACTTCAATGGGAGTCCGACCGAATCGAGTCCGATTGCATGCGAACGCTTCGTACTCGTTCGGTCGGACTGCTAGGGTCCGATTCGGTCGGAATTCTCTCCGGGTCCGGCTCGGTCGGAGAGAATTCCGGCCCGAATCGGAATCGGCCCCTTAGCATCTGATTTACAGTTTGGCAGATGGGTTACTCTGTCACAAACCTAAAAGATGACTCATCTGCCCTATAAGTGCATTATAACTTATGGCACTTGTAGTAAGGTGGACAGAATATCCATAACATATGTGATAGAGTCCCGGTTTCCCAAACTCTGAATCACGTTCTAAGGGGCTGATTACGATGACGGTGGGACTGCCACCAGAACCATGTTCTCTGCCCGCCATATTCTAATGGTGGGCGGATGGTTGGCGGTTGTTGAAAGTCCGACCGCCACGCATCCAACGGGCTCCTTGAGCCTGCCGGTGCAGCGGAGGGGGTTGTATTCCCTACAATGGTGGCGGTGCCTGCCAGGCACCGCCGTAGGGATTACAATGTCCCTTTCCACCCGCCTTTTCATGGCAGTTAACCCGCCATGAAAAGGCAGGCCGAAAGGGACTTTGGGGGCCCGTAGCGGGCCTCCCTTCCCCCTGACCCTCAGCTGTGGGTTTTGGGGGCATATCCCTGCACCATGTGGCAGGCACCACATGGTGCCTGCCACGTAGTGCAGGGATATGTTAAGTGTCTCCTTTTTGCACTGCGGCATGTGCTGTAGCCAGCAGCACCCGCCGCAATGCAAAACATAGGCATTGCGACTGCCGTGGTGGCGGTCGCATCGTAATGCCTCTGGCAGGGTTGCCGACAGCCTGTCAGGTGGTCCCGTTTAAGATAGGGTGCCGTCCGCCATCCTAATCAGCCTCTTAAAGTTATTACTGACCTATTCTTTATAGACGTGGTCTTCACAGGTACATTGTTCCACCCCTCTGCTAGAGCTTGTTGCCCACCAAGCTGCTCCTTTCTTCACCTGTGTTACTCCTTGAGACAGGTAGTGCGTCCTGCATTCCAGATGTGGATCTGGGAAGATTCAGTGCAGCTATGCCTTGTGTACTTATGAAACTACACTGCCCAACCTAAACAAAGAAGACATGATATAATGCTTGTGTAGCAATGACATCTAATTTTCTTCATCAATATCAGTCATGCAGCAAGCAAAATAATTCTAGTTACTTTGCTCAATGTGTGACTATCAATGAATATCTACACCGATTGTTTAAAAAAATCATTCTGTCTGGCACACATGTTTTAGGAAATTCTCCTGGAAAACTGGAGGAGAAGAGTGGTCATAAACATTTATGAAAACATTGGGAGGCTAAATCACCTGGAGCAATAGTGTTAACACATAGGCAGCTTGAATGTCCTGTTGTAAATTTAACTGGTCAGAATGGGGAATAACTTCAAGTTTAGGTATTTTTTGAATTTTCAAATCACACCTGATTCTCATTTTCGTCCTGTTTTCTCCACACAAATGCATTTGTGTGAGCAAAACAGAGGGACCGAGCACAACTTGAGACCTAATTGGAATGTGAAATCAGGGTCAAATACAAATTGCACACTATTTTACATTGATTGAAGCCCTCTGAATATGCCCACTCAATTCTACATGTAAACTATCACAGCACCCTTACCAGGACAACCCTTCGGAGGGCAGCCAAAGAATTTTAAAAAGTATTTTTTCTTCTATTTTCTATTTTAGTAGAGTAGGCGGGGGGTTCCTCTGACTTCCTTTTATATGCAAGAATGATCTTGCTTCTTTGTTTTAAGGCAAGGATGATATGAATGCATTTTTATAAACAATGATGTACCATGATGTACCATTTAATATAACTTAAAACAATATTTGCAAAATATTATTACAGATTAAATTGTTTTAAATTAAATGCATACATCTTTTAAAAATGTTGCATGTAAGGAAATAATGATTTATATCTAAAATTATTAAAGATTCTGAGACAGTTATGATAGCAAGTATGTTCCTATGCTAACAAAGCCCAGCACAACTGCAGTTGGATTGAGGGCATGTCTTTGTAGCAACAACACATGACTGCCAAGGCAGGAGCCTCAGGACTCGGTGATAGAGGTCAAAACTGAGGTGCATTAAATACAAAACATTTGAGGTCTATTCTTTTCTGCAATATAGAGCTAGCTATAACATATGAAATAATTGAGGTAGACAGTCCCGCCTTATTTTATGTCTGTTTTTATGTGTTCATGTTATCACAGCAAAAGTGTTTTTAAAATAATTGACAATACTTATCATATATAAACACAAAGTCCACGGAAAGCCTGGGTATAAGTCGAAACATAGGATTTTAAAATATCAAAGATTTTGGCTACAGGCATTCAACAGCCATTGCTAACTGTACCATTTCAGTACAAATGGGAGCCTTCGTTACTTATAAATCCCTGCAGCGACTAGCTGAGTGCTAATGGAAGGTATTCTTAAATCTCTGGGGACTAATAGAAGTCACATTATAATGAGATCCTTGACAGCTACAATGACATATTTCATAAAAGCTCATTCATTTGATTCCATTCTAGATATCTGCAAGAGCTACAGCTCTTCAGGGAAAAATGTCATGATGTGATTTTTAAACGTAAATTACAGTCTTTCTGAGAAATAGCATGATCGCTGCATGTTAAGTGTACTGTATATGATTATAGTTCCAAATAAGAAATGTGTCTGCCATTAATATCTGCCAAGTAGAAAAAGGCTTAAGGTTTTAAAATGCATATGACCCAAATAAGTAGAAACAAACACACTGGACAGGAACACAAATTAAAATGGGATTCAAATTCCAAGATGGCGTCTGCTGGTTCAGTATGGTGTCTAGATCTTAGAAATGGATTAAGTTGACAAGTCCCAAAACTCCAAAACAACAAGATGACACAGGCCATACAAGCCTCACAATAATTCCAATCCAAGCGATCCAAGATGGGTGAGGTCACTATATCACATGTGACATATCGCCTGGCCATATTATCATATCCACAACATTGACTTTACACTACATTATGAGGTAATTACTCTTATTAATTGGTTATAGTTACTGTTGTGATGAAAGACCAGTAGCCGAGGAGTAACTCTGAAGATTGTTTATTACTCTTAGTTGCAGCATGGTATCTAAGTACAGCAGCCCCACCAGGAGCAGTCTGCCTGCCTCTCAGCCCATACTCCACTGTCACACCTCACCTCACAGGCACCCAAACATTCCATTCATCCCCATCTCACCAACATTCCACTCAGAACACTCACACTGGCTGTGCAGCTAGGAGCCAAGGTAACAGAGGGGATGAATGAATACCTAAGCAAGAAATAACAGTTACCTCCCAAGGTAAGAGTGGAATTAAGAACAGTAAATATAAATATTCCTTAAAATGTAGTAGTTGGTCAATGTAGTGGATGCAACATTATTGTAGGTAAATGTTAATAAGTTCAATATAGTTTCTTACCCCTTTCCAGGGGTGCTATGAGGAATCAAGTGCAAATGGCTGTAGATAACAACTCTCCACTCCTGACCTCATTTTCTTGGCTTATACTCCATTATGGTACCATCTACAAGGAGTTAAATGTGTTTATCAATATCTTAATAATACTATTCTAAAAAGATAAGTAAAGCCAAATGAGGAAAGCACTCCACTAGTCAAGTAAAGTTGAACTTTAGTTCGGTTACA
This sequence comes from Calotriton arnoldi, assembly GCA_963921515.1. Lineage (NCBI taxonomy): Eukaryota > Metazoa > Chordata > Amphibia > Caudata > Salamandridae > Calotriton > Calotriton arnoldi. The sequence goes on from CAWUFW010015063.1 coordinate 274,387, forward strand.
TAAGTTACCAAAAAAGTGCATCAAAATCACAGCAGACTTTTGCACAGAGTGGAAAACATCAGCAAGTACATATCACTATTTAAAGAACAAGCAAAGAAATAAAAAGACCTCTAGAGGCCATCAGCGTAAGTACCAAGACTGGATCAATCCTTTTCGGGGCCTCCCTACTTTCAGATAAAGTGATAGCAAATAAAGTACAAGTGACAAATAACAGGACATTTCACAAAGCCCGATGTGCATTTGCCAGTGACAATATATTAAATAAATAAATAAAATCCACATAACCTACATAACCTACACAACATAATTTCATAAATAGACATCAGCCACTGGAAGTCCCTATGATATTCGAATACAAAGAGCCACCCAGAAAAAAAACATCCAGTTAAAACAATATTGATTTTCTTCTACTGATGGTGCATTTTAAAAAGGAGCAAATATGTACACAGTAGATAGGGATTCAAGCAGTTGCAAATAAACCCCAGGGCCACAGCAAAGCTTCTGATTCCCCACTCCCTGATAATTCGAATTAAAAACCTTTTGGTAAAATCAGGGTAAAATTGACAAACAAAGTAATGTACATCAACCTCTGTGGGGAGGATTCATCACATGGACATATCAGTATTTTAGATGAGTCAAATTGACCAAGAGGGAAACAAAGATGCCATCTCACAAAGCCTAACCTGAATCGGGTGAATAACATTCTGACCCAGGTGCAGTCCATCCATTCTGGAAATGGATCCAAGGCTCATGTAACATGGAGCACAACAGACTCCCTTACAGTAGATTTAGTCAATTTAGAAAAGAAAGTGTCCCGAAATTTGTCAATTTGGCCTTAATATAATTAAACCACGGGATTTTCAAACCTCTCGCACATGAAAGAAAATCAGTGATGATCTCCCTATTGCACAAGGCATGTGGGTTCTCCCAAATCGAGCACCACAAAAGTAAGGGGGCCAACTTGATGATGTCATCCACATAATCCACCTAAAAAAATAATAAAGTTTAAAAAAAGGTGGAACGCGCAGGAGTTGCCTAAGCACCCTATTTCGTTCTCCCTGGAGAGACTTAGGGGTCGATTCCGATCTCGGTCGGAGGCGCACCTAACACTATTCGCCTGGGAAAAAACCCAGGCGAATGCGTGTCTCCCGACCGATTCGTACATACGTCCGAACGAGCAAGTACGATGCGCATAACTGCCCAGATCCCGACCCAGTCGTACTCACCCAATCCAGGTCCTGTTCTCCGACCGAGCCGGATCTGTAAACGCAGAATCGAGTCGCACGGAAGCCAAAATGCAGCCCCGTCCGGCCGGACTAGTACGATGCGCACTCCGTACGCGCCGAACCCGTCGCTACGCACGGCACGTCAAAGCATCCGGGAAAGGCACACATAAGCTCCGATTCGCGCCACAAGACGATCCACGGCTACGAGACGAACACGCCAGCCACGAGTACGAGTCGAAGCAACCAGAAAGACGAACGAGACGAACCAACCATGAATCCCATCGCGCAGGTCCTACCAATACTCTACATCTATTACCGGAACTGGTACGGACGCGTACGGCGCAGAAGGTAAGTCAGACACCCACCACACAAACAAACCACACGTACCAGACACATAACACACACATAGGGTGTCTTAGGGTTTCTGCACATACACAGAGCTATGCACAGGATAATAGGACCCCGGAATACAGTGGTTTGCCTACCATATACCGTAGCACCCAAAACCCCAACCCAACTAGCTTAGCATCCCATTAGTACCAAAGCACCAATGATTGGACAACCCAGAACACGGTATCTTTATCTCAGGACTCGCAGAAGCAAGAACACTCTTTCGTCACTCACTCGTACTTGTCCACAATGCGCGTATGAAGAGACACAGGGTAGATTAAAATATTTATTTCAACTTACGTGCTCTAAGGTACAGTACACGTGTCAGCACTAATAGCATAATGCATATGAATAATATAAGCAGCATGGTTACAATTCCATAGAATACAAACGGGGAAAGCATTTCATAACTCAGTGGATAAATGTCTAAATAACATTACCACCCTCCCCGTGCAGTAAGATAGTTTATTATAAAAATAGAAGACCTCTGGGCTTTGACTAGCGAACCCTCATACCTCGGTCTCTAGATGCAGAACTACATCAGCAGACAATCACAGCTCTTCTCCCTGGAAAGGATCCCTCCAAGTGTAGTAAGCGCCAGTAAAACCGCAGTATTAAAGGCACACAAAGTTTCATGTCATTTGCGCCTAATGTTATGTCTGGGTGCGCGAGACTGGCCATATCAGGAAGAACCGAAATACATTGTTATGCGACCTTGTACATGTTGTGCAGTCTGAGCCCAAATCGAACAAGAGAAAAGGTGAAAGACAGAAAATGCAGACAGCGCAAAAGAACTTAGCAAGAGCAAAGGGCGAGGGAGCCCTGGCTCAATGTAACGTGCGCAAAGAAAAGCAGCATGGCAGCTAGGCCTAGGCCAACATAACAAGGCAGGCAACAAACCACAAGACACCCTCCCTGGTCAGTCCGGCGGCCAAGACAGAGGTCCAATAGAGAAAAACACATCCAGTCGAGCACAGGGAGCGCCCACACGGCGAAGGACAGGTCAATCCATGAAAGTGTAAGTGCAGAAAAAAGCCATACCCTCCAAGAGGATATCATTGGAATCGTCAAAAAACATAGATGCCATCCAATCCATGAGATCAAAAGAGCAGGAATGCTCCTCAGCAGAGGGAGCATCCAAAACCAATGCGGGACAACTTGCGTGATAAACGAAACAGCTTTGTTGTAGGAGATCCTGGGCAGCCGCCCAGATATCCCATTGCGCCAAAATCCCCAGTGCAGCCGCACGCGCCATATAGCCGGCAACGGAACAGTCCTGCTCATGGGCCTCTAAGGGACCCATCAACTGAACAAAATCCGGAACAGACAATGACGAATTGGAGAGGCAATAATCCAAAGTCCAGGTGAAAGGACAGCGGACACAAGTCATTACAGGTTGCACGCAAGTGAAATACGCAAAGCGAAAAGAAAGAGTATATGACACACTCAGTGTCGCCAATGGCAAGACACCAAAACCAGCCAAAAGGCGCTCACGGAGCAGCTGGAGGCGGTCCGGATCGAGCAGGTCCCATCGGGGAGCAGCCATTGCGCAGAAAACAAATTAATAGCAGGACACCAGCCGCCAAAGCGATGATCAACGGGAAACCGCCAAAGACGCTAGAAAAAATAGAATGAATAAATGCCGGGATGACACCAAAAATAGTTTGGAAGGAGGACACCAAACCAGACCCCACGACCTTAAAAAAGTGTACCAGACCCTCAGTGTTAGATGCGTTAAAAATGCGATGAATTAACTCCCCAAAATGTTGGGGGAGATTAGTGTTCAAAAGGGCCTGTATTTCACTGTGGGTACTCGCCACCTGGAGAATGAATGTCTCCCGGGCGGACGTGAGCATAACTTCCTCGTTCAATAATAGTGCCTTTATTCTGCTCAGTCTATTGAAATCTGCCTCCATGGTAGGGATGGAAGGCCAAATAGAGATATCAACCTTGCCATGAGGGGGAGGAAAAAGCACATTTTTGCAGCAAACGACCCTGTGCGAAACTGTTACAATGTAAGGAATGCCAGCCTGCAGGCCACAACAGTTTTCGTTATTTAAAAGTAAATAACTACCATTGGAAAGGAGAGTGAAAGTAGGAGAAATAACAGGAGCAGGAATACCTTTCAGCACACAAGCAAGATTAGGAGCGGAAACGCTACATGAGCCATGCAATTTAATGTGTTTACAAATAAGCGAATGACCCATAGTCGAGTCGCAGGACTCCCCGTGAGAAAGACTTCCTTGCCGTCCCGAAGGCATTTATACATGAAAGGCAAGGACCAGAGTTCATGCAGGAAAGCACTGCCCAAGGGCTGGTAACGGCCCACAGGATAATGTTTCATGCACGAGTCAAATTCAAACAAGGAAAAAGGTAAAGCGATAACCCCATGAACTAGCCACACAGCAGAATCGAGTTCTGCAACAGAGAACGGCAAAGGATCCATCTTTTCGATATGTAATAAAGTGTAAGTTGCATCTTTCATGGACATGAATTGCTGCTTGTCAGTTAAATTAAAAGGTAGAAACAAGGCAGAGGTGTTCAAAAAATGCCAAGGAACTTTACCTAACTTGAGCGTTTGTAAAGTCCATGCAAACTGCATAACTGAGCGCAATTGATTCTGACCATGATATAACACAGAAACATCATCTTGTACAATATCAACAACAGAGGACACAATATTCTCTAAAGTGTAAATGCGAGAAGACAGGGTATTAATACTATTGTCAACAACAGCAAGCACCTTTTCCAAATTTGCTTGATCTATTTCCCGAAGACGGGAAGCAGCTTCAATTTGTGACAGCTTCCAGAGTTCATTATACGTTTCATAAATGAATCTCTTAGGTCGGGGACCACGAGGTCCCAAAACAAAGTCGGACAGATCAATAGTGCCTGAAAGGAGGGACAAATGTTGTTTAACAGAATCAAGGGACGAATGTTGTAGCCATTGTTTGCATAATTTACCAACAGAATATGTAGTGACAGTACGGGAAGCAGTAAATCTCGGATCAGGCCTATCCTGTGTGTAGCCAGTACCTGAGTCGTGAAAACGCATTTGGCATGCATTAGATGATATAGGCCATACCAACCAGGGTGACAGATCGATTTCGGAAACATTAAACGAATTATTCTGTAACAGAGCCTGTAGGGTCGCCAGGGACAGGTTAAGACGTGAGCTATCATTGGGAAAACTCGACAGGGATGGAATTGAGGGCGTGTTTAATTGTTTAGTGGTAGCTAAGCCCCAACACGTAGTCTGATAAATAGAATCATTTAGGAACATAATTTGGGTAGGGATAAGGCAAGCACGGTGCAATGCCTCGGTTCCTTGTACCTGCCATGGCTTGGAGCCCCAAATAGATTTCAAATCTACTGTATCCTCCCAGTACTCATAACCACCCACTGCTAGGGCACTTAAAAAGGAACCCGAATAAAGCAATTTGGTGTGTGTTAACATAATCTTCTGAGTTGACGTGGTATTGAGTCTAAAATAATAGGATGCAGGGTTTGACCGATTAAAATCAGTAAAATAGGTAAACTTATTTCGAAGAGTTTGTGAGCTACCTGGCAAGGGGTTTGGACAATGTTCCCATTGGGTGTAGTTAACAGAACTACGCAGGGCACTTGGCTTATGGAGAAAATGATTACCCCAATGTTGGTAACAATACAAATCGGCATAATTCGCAGAATTCATATATAAATCTTCAGCATTAAAAGATGCATAATATTTTAAATCGGCAAACAATGCTTCAACGGCATGTACATCCCAATCATCAGAATGAATGTTATTTTTTACTACATCACCCATTGAAACACGAAGGACATTAGGTACATTAATAATTTCCGTCGGACCATGGATTTGATAGTTCACTGCATCCCATACGATGCCATCAGCAACTGGAAAAGCTGAAATGTTCACAAATGTGTGGTCACGCTTCATGATGTGAGACGAGGAATGAGGAGCCAAAGTTCCAGAAACATAGTCTACAGCAGAGCGTTCAGGTAAATAGTGACCATTGATTAGTAGAAAAACACTGTGACAAAGCCAATGGACATAAACAAAAAAATCAAGAAAAGTACCAACCAGATGTATGTCCAGGGTGGAATCAAAAAATTGTCTCTAAACCAGGATACAAAAATACTGAACTTGGATTGGACTTTTGAAGAGGTGGAATCCGAATCAAAGGAATAACGAGTCGGGCCAAGTGGCGTTGTTGGTTGATGCGCCACCGATTCAGATGCAGGATAGGTATACTCGTCCTCGTCGATGTTGGTGGAGAGTTGGGGATCAATTATAGTTTCAGGCAAAGGAGAGGATTCAGGCAAATCAACCATCTCAATTACAGCATCAGCGACCGTTCGTGTAGATGGGCCACGAACATATGTCCGATAAATGGCAGGACAAGAGACCGCTGGTGTGACACTATTCAGGATCGGCCAGGCGCTGTAGCTTGACATTTTCTACTGAGATGTATCTGTTCTCCTTGCGACCAGGAAGCGGTGGTAAAATGACTGTACGTGTTCCCTTCAAGCCCAGAACTGGAACCGGTGCACGAAAAGAGGGGCCGAATTCTTTTTTGTTTTCAACCTTCTCTCGAACCAGTTCTCCAACCTTTGGAAGCCAGCCGGCTACCGGAATCTGCAACGCAGGATCTGTGGCTGAAGGCAAATGTGTAGTTGCAAGTTTGTCTCGGGCTTCTTGTAAGTCCTGTAACATAGCAGAATGATTATCTACATCAAACTTGGCGGATTGCGCCGCGATGTCTGGACCCTCAAGGTCAGGCACAAACATTCTTATGCCAAAGAGCATTTCGTATGGGGTCCGCCCACCCAGAGGTCTTCTAGGGAGATTATTAAGTGCACGCTGAACGGTATACAAGTGGGCCAGCCAGTTCCTGCCAGTACCTATAACTCTAGCTGTTAAGGATTGCTTTAAGTCACGGTTCATTCGTTCAACGATAGAGTTGCCCTCAGGCCTATACGGAGACGAAAATTTCACCCGCACCCCAAGCGAAGCCATTGCATCCTTGTAAGCCCTAGAGGCAAACGCCGGACCTTGGTCCGAATGGAAGGTGCCGCATGCGAAAATTCCCACAAAGACACGCAAATCCCTGATTACATTTCGAGCGTCAGCACTACGTTGTGGCCAGACCCAGAGGAACCGTGTGCACGAGTCCACTGCTACTAAGATGTATTTATAGGCAGTGTCTGATGAGAATGGACCGCAGTGATCCAAGTAAACACACCCAAAGGGTCTGTTAGCAATGCAGAGAGGGGTCTGTGGAGGGCGTGTTACCGTGGAAGGCTTAATCTGTTGACAAACGTCGCAGGAAAGCACAAAAGCACGGGTGTCTTTATACAATCCACGCCACCAATAACGCTGCTGCAAGATGGAAACTGTAGCTGACACACCTGCATGAGCAGAAGCCATGCCTTCGTGTGCAGCTGATATCAAGGCACTCCTGCGGTCCGCGTTGGGGATCAGCCGATCTCCAACGTCAGGTATTGTTACATAAGGAACCTGTTCGGGACTTAACTTGTAAGAATACTTGGAAGGAAAACCTGTAGGGTAATTAACACCTTCCTTTGTTGCAGCAATAGCTGCTAGAATAACAGAGTCAATTTTAGACATGGACCTGGTAACCGCTGCTACTGAACACGTGACTACTGCCGAACGGGCAGCTTCATCTGCCAGATCGTTACCAATAGCGTGTGCGCCCACCCGCTGATGGCCTAAGGTGTGAACCACCTGTGTGAGAGGCAGACGTTGTTGCAATTCTGCCACTCGAACCCAAAGCATTTTATGCTTAATTGTGCTCCCTTTTGCGTCCTTGTAGTCATTTTTCGACCAGAAAAACAGATTGTCATTGTAAGATTGTACACAGTAGAAGGAATCACATACAATAAGAGTAGTCTTATCCTGAGAAGCGAACTCAAGTGCAAGTAGCAATGCATGCAGCTCGGCCAATTGTGCGGTACTATCTCCAAGTGTGTGAGTGTGCACTACAGAGGATTTGAACGTTCCATTTACAAAGGAACCCGCAACAATAGCACATGCAGCTGAATAAGCGTGCTTGGACCCAGTGGCCGGTTGCGCCGAACCATCTGTGTAGATCACACATTTGTAATCCTCAAGCGGCAATATAAACAGAGGAGGAGGATGAACGAATTCATACTGTAAGAACTCCTGAGTCTGAAGAGAAGAATCGAAAATAAAGGTGACGTCTGATGACGTCAAGGATGTAGCCCATTGTATCCAACGGGGATGCATTGCTTTTGAGTTCGGTACGCTTGCCTTTGTCACTGCCTCTAGGGCAGGACAGGGTGTTACCACCAGAATTCGCTTTCCCTGTGCCAGTGCGCGTTCTTTTAGAATCGCCATTTGCACTGCAGTTAGAACTTTTCGACAGATGTAAAGCGTAATTCAGCGGAAGTGTACAGATGCGACTTGTATGCGATGGGTACTGTATCACCTTCATTAAAGGTTAAGTACGTGAATCCCACCGCCCCCGGAATTATTCTAATCACCAGGTTTGTGTGGTTATCACGAGTCAAAAGATATTTAGACTCCAATAGGTCTGTCTGCAAAGACTGCAGAATCAAGGTATGCTCAGGCAGCCAGCAAGACCTTGAATAAGTAGGTTGTATCAAAGCATACAAAGGCTTGATACGCTGGGCATATTCGGGAATGTAAGTACGCCCGAAATTCAGGAAACCCAGCAAAGACTGAAGTTTCTTCAGAGTATTTGGGGGGCACAAATGTGCACATTTTTCCAAGAAATGGGGGCTAAGCCCTTACCTTCGTTGTTGAGCTCATAGCCCAAGAACAGAACGGTAAATTCAGCAATGTGTGACTTAGCAAAGTTAAATTTGTAACCCTGCTCCGCAAATTCAAGAATAATGCGGTCCACACGGGACAGATGCTGAAATAATTCGTCGTCCGTCAGATAAATGTCATCAACGTACGAACATGCATCTTGGTCTATGCTGTCTAGCAAAGAGACAACACGGGCGGCGAATACACCCGGACTATTTTTGTAGCCCATGGGTAAACGCCGGAACTGGAATAATTTACCACCGGATGTGAATGCAGTCCATTGACCACTCTCCGGGGCTAGGTTGTGCGTGTAGAAACCGTTTGAAAGGTCAAGTGTCGTTTTGTATTTTTTACGAACAAGACTGTCTACAAGCGCAGAATTGTGTGTATTCTGCACCGCAAAGTTCCGACAATGAGAATTTAAATGCCGGTAATCCAAAACTAAGCGGTACGATCCATCGGGTTTAGAAACCACGAATAGGGGATTGTTCATAGGTGATACGCATGGTTCGATTACTCCCTGATATTCCAACTGTGTCAGAATTTCGGAGACGGGGCCTTTTGCCTGCCGTTTGATGGGATATTGGGGTTGTGGCTGCGGTAGTGACCGCAAAGGTATTGCATGGGGAGGTGATTCTACATCCCATCCCACATGGTTGCGGTATAACGCTGGAGCCAGGTACACAGCCCACTCAGCTGCAAGTGCTTCAGCTTTGTCTTTTGGGACATGCCTTGAAAAGCTTGGAAGGATTACCTCCTCTCCTTCATGTGCAGCGAGAACGAATGGGGGTGGCCAATCCACCTCTGCTAACAAAATGTCATATGAAGAGGTTAGATTTTCCCAAAAAATCCCTGTTATTTCACGCGGTATATCACCTTCAATTTGGATGACTATGTTGTACAGTCTGTCAGGGGGTGCCACTCTAGTGTCAGCTGTCTCTACAGTAACGAATGTTTCAGTTGCTGTCGCCTCCATATGAGGACGTAGCGCCTCCCGCACTATGGTAACTTCCGCGGCGCTGTCTAGGAGGGTCACTGCCCACGTCCAATTCAGGAGTCTCGTTCTCACGGTCTGTGGCATATTTCGCTGTTACAGCGGCAACTTTTTCTTCTGAAATTGCGGTCGAGAAAGGTGAAAGTCTTCTGCTTTCCCTCTGACTTGTTGTCGAGGTTGGTCTCGCTCCTGGGGAGCCTCTCGGCCCCTTCCTCTATCTTGCCGTCCTCCTCCACCAGCCTGTGACGACGTCTGGGCCTGTGAAGAACGAGGAGAACGCGTATCAGAGCTCTGAAACCTTTCTGGTGATTTAATTCTCGACCTATCACGTAAATCATAAATACGTTCAGAAGAAACCGAAACTGGGGAAGCGCCTCTCGACCCCGGCTTCTTTTGTTGCTTACCCTGTTTTTTCTGTCTCCAACTCTTTTTAGTGAAGACTGGTCTATCATCTTTCTCAGATGTACTTTTTGTTTGTGTAATTTGTGGTTGCGATTGAGTTTGCATTTTTACAAAAGGCTTGTTGCCTAGGCTATTTCTTCCAATTGTTTTATAAGCCCGGGCAATAATTTTCGGTAATTCGCGAGGCCTGTCCAACTCTGGGACCAAAGCCAAAGCATTCGCTACTTGAAAGTTCATAGCATCGCCCTTGACATTTCCAAGGATCAGTTCAGCTACTACATCAAACACTCCCACTAGTCTCATCCCTAATTCCACAGCCGCTTCAGGGCCATGCTCGTCCTGTACTTTTTTAATTACAGAGGGTAGAACCGTCATGGAAGGAGTACCAAAACATTTTGAATAAACTACTGCGAATACCTTACCCCAGTTTTCACATGATGTCAAATCGGGGATTAAGTCTTTTGGCAAACTTATCGTAAGGATGCGGTGTTTATCCACTGGGGATGTATGTGGAAACACCGCTTCTATCTGATCGAACTTTTCTGCAAGCCAGTAAGGATAATCGTCCTTATTTTGTGGACGTTTGCCCATCACAGAATTTACCATGACAGGACTTATGGTCACTCCAGCTGCAACAGCTGGTTGGCCAGCGACTACAGGAGCAGCTCCATGGAGACTACCTGTAACGTATGTCACTAAGGCTCTATGCACTCGCACCAGTTCGGTATGCATAGTGCGCAGATCCGCAATCGATAATGCCAGATAATTTGGATGCGGGGTATACCCGGCCAATACAGGCCAAGTGGCCCCCTCAATGGATAAGGGGCCTAAACGAACTGCGGTAGTTGGTTGTGGGAGGGCGCCATTAAACCAAACACGGTGCTGCCAAGCCGTGAGAGGCACTTCAAGATTAGTATAGGGTCGATAGGCAGCAGGAATAGCGGTGGGTTTATATTCATGAAACAGCTTATCACCTGCATCCACCACCTCAAAAGTGATCCAAGTGTAAAACACTTCAAAGTGATAAGCCGGATCGGCTTGAACCACAAAGACCAACTCGACCCCAGCATCGGGCACTCCGTATACACCTAGGTGTTCTCGGAGTGGTCCTCGGCTATGTGCAGCTATCGCCACACCAGCCATAACTAAACAATTGTATTCAACAACCTAACAGGGAGCACAAAATGGGTTATTCATGTAACCTTTTTTAATAACTTCAAGCTTGAAAGAACCTATAAAACGTTCAATATAGGAGGTATCACCGTCACTTACGCCTCCGGAAGCGTACGTGAGGGTTTTGTGGACAAGCACAAGTACTACTCAAGCATCTCGCAGATAAGCTGCCCCACGTTGGCCGCGCCATGTCTTAGGGTTTCTGCACATACACAGAGCTATGCACAGGATAATAGGACCCCGGAATACAGTGGTTTGCCTACCATATACCGTAGCACCCAAAACCCCAACCCAACTAGCTTAGCATCCCATTAGTACCAAAGCACCAATGATTGGACAACCCAGAACACGGTATCTTTATCTCAGGACTCGCAGAAGCAAGAACACTCTTTCGTCACTCACTCGTACTTGTCCACAATGCGCGTATGAAGAGACACAGGGTAGATTAAAATATTTATTTCAACTTACGTGCTCTAAGGTACAGTACACGTGTCAGCACTAATAGCATAATGCATATGAATAATATAAGCAGCATGGTTACAATTCCATAGAATACAAACGGGGAAAGCATTTCATAACTCAGTGGATAAATGTCTAAATAACATTACCACCCTCCCCGTGCAGTAAGATAGTTTATTATAAAAATAGAAGACCTCTGGGCTTTGACTAGCGAACCCTCATACCTCGGTCTCTAGATGCAGAACTACATCAGCAGACAATCACAGCTCTTCTCCCTGGAAAGGATCCCTCCAAGTGTAGTAAGCGCCAGTAAAACCGCAGTATTAAAGGCACACAAAGTTTCATGTCATTTGCGCCTAATGTTATGTCTGGGTGCGCGAGACTGGCCATATCAGGAAGAACCGAAATACATTGTTATGCGACCTTGTACATGTTGTGCAGTCTGAGCCCAAATCGAACAAGAGAAAAGGTGAAAGACAGAAAATGCAGACAGCGCAAAAGAACTTAGCAAGAGCAAAGGGCGAGGGAGCCCTGGCTCAATGTAACGTGCGCAAAGAAAAGCAGCATGGCAGCTAGGCCTAGGCCAACATAACAAGGCAGGCAACAAACCACAAGACAAGGGATGCAGAAATGACTTGCAACAGCAGCACCATAGGGGCGGGATGGCTATCACCAATGCCATATACACCCATAGGGGCCTGGATGCCAACAACTAACACCACCCCTACTAATGGGGGGCTGGGTGCCTACCACTACTACCACCCCTACACATGGAGGGCTGTATGCCCACCACTACCACCCCTACTAATGGGGGGCTGGATGCCTACCACTACTACCACCCCTACTAATGGGGGGCTGGATACCTGTCACTACTACCACCCCTACCCATGGGGGCTGGATGCCTACCACTACTACCACCCCTACTATTGGGGGCTGGATACCTGTCACTACTACCACCCCTACCCATGGGGGCTGGATGCCCACCACTACCACCCCTACTAATGGGGGGCTGGATGCCTACCACTTCTACCACCCCTACCCATGGGGGGCTGGATGCCTACCACTACTACCACCCCTACTAATGGGGGGCTGGATACCTGTCACTACTACCACCCCTACCCATGGGGGGCTGGTTACCTGTCACTACTACCACCCCTACCCATGGGGGGCTGGATGCCTACCACTACTACCACCCCTACCCATGGGGGGCTGGATGCCTACCACTACTACCACCCCTACCCATGGGGGGCTGGATGCCTACCACTACTACCACCCCTACTAATGGGGGGCTGGATACCTGTCACTACTACCACCCCTACCCATGGGGGGCTGGATACCTGTCACTACTACCACCCCTACCCATGGGGGGCTGGATGCCTACCACTACCACCACCCCTACCCATGGGGGGCTGGATGCCTACCACTACTACCACCCCTACCCATGGGGGGCTGGATACCTACCACTACTACCACCCCTACTAATGGGGGGCTGGATACCTGTCACTACTACCACCCATACCCATGGGGGCTGGATACCTGTCACTACTACCACCCCTACCCATGTGGGGCTGGATACCTGTCACTACTACCACCCCTACCCATGGGGGCTGGATACCTGTCACTACTACCACCCCTACCCATGGGGGCTGGATGCCCACCACTACCACCCCTACCCATGGGGGGCTGGATGCCTATCACTACTATCACCCCTACTAATGGGGGCTGGATACCTGTCACTACTACCACCCCTACCCATGGGGGCTGGATACCTGTCACTACTACCACCCCTACCCATGGGGGCTGGATGCCTACCACTACTACCACCCCTACCCATGGGGGCTGGATGCCTACCACTACTACCACCCCTACCCATGGGGGGCTGGATGCCTACCACTACTACCACCCCTACTAATGGGGGCTGGATACCTGTCACTACTACCACCCCTACTCATGGGGGGCTGGATACCTGTCACTACTACCACCCCTACCCATGGGGGGCGGGATGCCTACCACTACTACCACCCCTACTAATTGGGGGCTGGATACCTGTCACGACTACCACCCCTACGCATGGGGGGCTGGATACCTGTCACTACTACAACCCCTACCCATGGGGGGCTGGATGCCCACCACTACCACCCCTACCCATGGGGGCTGGATGCCCACCACTACCACCCCTACTAATGGGGGGCTGGATGCCTACCACTACTACCACCCCTACCCATGGGGGGCTGGATGCCTACCACTACTACCACCCCTACTAATGGGGGGCTGGATACCTGTCACTACTATCACCCCTACCCATGGGGGGCTGGATACCTGTCACTACTACCACCCCTACCCATGGGGGGCTGGATGCCTACCACCAACACCACCCCCACTCATAGGATGGGTAATGCATGACACAACCAGCACACTCCAACATAAGGAATACAAGAAAAAGACATCCCCCCAACACCATGACAAGCGTGTGTAGACTGTGTCAAATGCCTACAACACTGAACATGACTTTGAACGTACAATGTGACCCCCTATCACATGTGTCACACATAAATGTGTGTGGCCTCCACAATGCAAGCAGACCATGACCACTGTGGCAATGGGGTCTAAACCCCCATCATCACAGTGACCAAAATATAAGTGTGGGGTCCATAGCTGAAGCACATCTTGAACATTGTGGCAATGGGGTCTAAACCCCCATCATCACAGTGACCAAAATATAAGTGTGGGGTCCATAGCTGAAGCACAACTTGAACATTGTGGCAATGGGGTCTAAACCCCCATCATCACAGTGACCAAAATATAAGTGTGGGGTCCATAGCTGAAGCACATCTTGAACATTGTGGCAATGGGGTCTAAACCCCCATCATCACAGTGACCAAAATGTAAGTGTGGGGTCCATAGCTGAAGCACATCTTGAACATTGTGGCAATGGGGTCTAAACCCCCATCATCACAGTGACCAAAATGTAAGCGTGGGGTCCATAGCTGAAGCACATCTTGAACATTGTGGCAATGGGGTCTAAACCCCCATCATCACAGTGACCAAAATGTAAGTGTGGGGTCCATAGCTGAAGCACATCTTGAACATTGTGGCAATGGGGTCTAAATCCCCATCATCACTGTGACCAAAATGTAAGTGTGGGGTCCATAGCTGAAGCACATCTTGATCATTGTGGCAATGGGGTCTAAACCCCCCATCATCACAGTGACCATAAGGTAAGTGTGGCCATGGAAAAAGCTGCAACTGCCAAACAGCATGGCTGAATCCTGGTCACAGAACAACAAACACATCAGTGGCAAAGTAGTGTTCGTGTCCCATAGCAACATATATTGGGTGAGGCAAACAGTGCAGTGCAAATAAGACATACCTTTGGCCATGTGCAGACAAACATCACCCATGGGGGATGACACTGTCAACATTCATCAATAACACAGTGACAGAAGTGACCATCATAATGCAGAACACATATCTGCTCCAATGGGCACACAAATGTAGACATCCTGTGGAGACTGTAGATGTGAGGTGAACAGATACCATACCATGGCAGCAATGGGACACACAAACCATGATCATCGTGCTGACTGATGACCTAGGAGTCCCAGGGACAGCAGGTGAAACCCACCAAACAACATACAGCCAATGGCACACTAAAGATATGCCAATGCAGTGGTGCAGATGCACAAACACAAACAGGCAGCCCCACACTGCACATCAAACACAACAGGTGAGGGGGGGTGCCAGTGTCCCCAGGCAACCACACAACACATGATGAGGCCTGAATACCAATTACACAGATGCGCATACAGTGCCACACAAAAGTAACTCATAGATCGGATTCCCCTATGTGGGCAATCAGGCATTGTTAGATGAGAGGGAGCACAAATTACACATGTCACACAAGCTTGTAGGAACAGCAACTAACACAGCAAGACACAGACCCACCACAGCACTACCCCCAGGGTCCCCACAATGTGGTGACCCTGGGCTGCATGAGAATCCGCCTGTGATGACAAAGCTAGATGTCGTTCACACTGTGAACCACAGTCATGTGTCCTGAGCAACAAACTACCATCACACCTACACAAGCACAAATCAATCAGCACGGCCTGTCAGCCAAGGCCAACATGGAGGCAGGGGTCTAGCCGGGCAACAACTCTCATCTGCACACACTCAACACCACACACCTCGACCTCCAACAATGTGCAGCAGTGAAGCTCACATGCACTGGTGACATTGCACATGCACCCATGACAATCCCAGGGGTGGTGGTGGGAACTAAGGTGCAGAAACCCATCACACATGGCCAGTCAACAAGACTCCTGAATGTCTGACTCACTGCACAGTACGCCGTACATGGACATGACGTCAATACCACACCAACCAATGGGATCCCGGCCACAGTCCCACACCAATGAAGAAGCCAAGGTCACCCACAAAGAACACACATAGACAACTTCCAACATTGCAGCCCTGACCCTGAGGAGTGCCAGCAGTCACACACACAATGTGTCACAATCACTGAAAGCTAACACAAACTGGAAATTACATGAGAGGTGTAACCAACAAGTGCCAAGGGGAATCCTGACTGTGTCCCATCTGCGTTTGCCCATAAACTCAGCCCTGACAGCAAACACACCTATGGGTGATGCCCTGATGACCAGTAATGTGCCATGCACCCACATCACAGAGAACCCAGGGAGAAGACTTTGGGGGAACATAGGTCAACTCAGCAAGCATCACAAACAGGAACATCACTAGGGATCCCAGCATGCCCAGCAAAATGGAAGTGAACACACACAGACATGCTCACACAACACACACCTTGGGCTCAGGCAATGTCACAGGATTACACACTGCCATGAGGGGACTCCACTCCTGTGTGAGGAAAGCTGTGCCATACATTGCCTCAGTAGGGCTCCATCATGTCAGCAGAACACTTGGTCACACAGTCAACAATTAGCACTAAATGAAGGCTCCCGTCATAGCAGCCTGGTCATGGGAGTGTCACCGAAATCATCAGCACAGATCCAACACACATGTATAGCAAGTTGCAATGATAACACAGATGAGTCCTTCCCCATTGATGCCCAAACTTGCATGTCCAGTGGAGATGGCCTCACGGTCAGGGAAGTAGACTAATTGAACAATGGCAAGCACAACAGATGTGCAGGGCTGTAAGCCACAGATGTGATATTGCAAATAAAACCTAGGAATTCCCATTGCCAAATCTTGAAAACATGACACCCTCATATTGCTGCAAAGGATGACATGGATACACTACAGGATAGGACACATTCCCTGTGGACCACATGGGTTCCTGCACAGTAACACTTCATTTTCATGAGACCAAAAATCACCATCACTGCAGCAAGGGCACGGTTAGCATCATCAACAACATGTACATCAGAAGCAAAACCACTAGAGAACAGAAAGTTGCTTTATTCAGCATTTGGGTGAGAGAAGTGAAAGAAAAAATATAACAAAGGCTAATGGCCAGTCCATAATATGAGTCCAAACAGGGTGACAGTGCCACATGTCACCCTTCACAGGCCTGCACTGCTACACACCAGGGACATTCCCCTCGGAGGGGCATACGGTGGGCAGGCCAGGCACTGCAGGGACAGGATCAGGGCTCACCGGAAGGAGGCAGGGAAGGGGTGATGGGTGCTGGAGAGTCACTGACAACTGCAGTGGAGTTGTCTGACATGGTGTGTGCCGGCACAACTGGGGGGCATGACTCAGATGGTGTGGGTGCCGGCACGACTGCAGTGGGCCATGCAGATGGAGTGGACAGGTTCCCCACTGCAGTGCCCAAGTCAGACGGGGTGGTAGTGGACTCCACTGCAGTGCCTATCTCCAGGGGAGGAGAATGGGGTTCAGGTAAGGTGGGCAGGACAGAGGGGGAGGACACCATCTCCACACCAGTGGCACAGACATGCGCAGCGGGGGTGTGGTGCTGGAAGAGCAAGTGGCAGGGGGAGAAGGCCGGATCATTTTGGGGATGGTGTATCTGTGGGTGGGGGAACCTGGGGCAGGGTGTGGTGGGGGCACCTGTGGAGTGGGGCCTGAGGGATGGAGGAAGGAGACTTGGTGCTTGAGCTGCAGGGCGGCGGAGGGGTCTTGCTGTTCCGGGTCCGGGGGGACTTGCGGATGGGGGCCTCAGTCTGTCTGCACCTGGGGGAGGGTGTCCGGGGGTGAGGGGCACTCCCCTCTGTGTGGGTGGGCTTCCTCTTCCCCCTGAATGCTGGATCAGCTGTATTGGAGGGGAAGAGGCCTAGGTCAGAGAGGAAGAGCCGCTGTGTAGGTGGGGTTGCAGGTGAGGCAAGGGAAGGGGCCTTGGAGGGAGAGGTATCTGAGGACTGCGCAGTGCTCGTGGATGCGTGTGTGTGTGCCTGGGACCCATCCCCTAAGAGTGTGGTTTCAGTCCCCTGACTGTGCGTGCGTGTGCATCTGGATTTTGGCGTGTGTGTCTGTGTGCTGCTTGTGTCTGTGCTGGTGGGTGCCTGTGCCGGTGTGTGTGTGCTTGGGACAGGTAGGGTGCTGGGGAGTGTGGATGGGGCAGAGGTAGGAGGGGTGAGGGACTGTCGGAGGAGGGACACTGCTGCCGTCAGGGAGGAGTCCATGGACCTATTGCTCCTCTGTAGGGCAGACATGCCCGATGAGATGCCCTCCATGAACGACACCAGCTGAGTCAACAGAGTGGTGTGGGCATGGAGGACACTCAGCATTGCTGTCTGCCCTACATGGAGCTGGCGAAGGAGGTACACAGACTCCTCACTCAGGGCAGCAGGGGACACAGGGGCAGGGGGTGCGGTGCCTGGCACGAAGGAGACATGCTCCCGAACACAGGAGCCTCCACGGACCTCTGGAATGGGAGCCGATGGGAGGGCGGTGGTGGTGGTGGTGGTGGTGGCGGGGACAGCAACACTAGCTGGGGTGTGGTGGCTGCTGACACCCGCCTCCACAAGGGAGTCATCCTCCGAGCTGCTGTGGTCCTCAGCTGAGGTGGATGCTGCTGAGGACTCCTCGGTGTGGCTCCCCTCGCTCTCCGTGCCACTGGGTCCCTCCGACCACTCCTCGGCTGCTGACCAAGTCTGGCTCTGCGGCTCCTCCTGGTCTGTGGAGCTGTCCCCTCCTGTGGCCGTGGATGTATCTGCAAACAATACGGAAACAGACAAACATCAGTCACCTGCACCGACCGCACACACCACAGTAAGTACAGCACATTACAGACCAAGCCCTTGCATCCTTAGTTGAACATTGCCAAAAGTGCCCAAACAGAGTAGGAGAAGCCAATTGTCAGTCTGATGGTCAACCATGGCACTCACATCCCTCCTGGCCTTGCACCCATCTGTCTGGTGTCTGTCGGATGGCAATACCCCAGTGTGGACACATGCACCACCTACACAGTAGTTGGACAGTGCAGAGAACACGGTGAAGTATGTGAACATGCACACATCATAACTCTTGCCACTGAGTCAGTACAGATGTCCGGATAAAGGGATGGCCAGAGTCTATTTTGAAATGCATGTGATGCATACCAGCACCAGACACCACGATGCACCCATGTCCTGATAGTCATTGCCACAATGGGGTGCATGTAGCACATGTCACTCCCCTGCAGGATCACTCATTGGAAGTTTAATGCCATGGCATAGGCATGCCTGCTAAGTCATACATCACTGTCTCCAGTCACATGGGCAGGGCAGCCAGACAACAACAGTCTGCACTGTGTCACAATCCTAGGTCATGGGGAATGCAAGTCCTGGAGCTGAACAAGTGCACATGTCCATCCCCCACACACCACATCATCTGAACTCTTATTTGTCCACGTCATACCAATTGGACATATGGGAGACCTGTAACACAACCCTCGGAACCTGAGCACCTCACAATCTGCTGTGAATGGGAAACAGCTGCCTGAACTTCACATTCGCATACCCCAGTCTGCACGGTCAAGTGATCAAACACCTATGTGTCACACAAGTATCGTCTCCTATGGTCACATCTCCGGTGGCATGCTGAGCCCTAACCGAGAAACACCCCAGTAGTCCTGACAACGAAGCCACAGCACAATGACACAGAGGCAGACACCTGAGGGGACATATCACTGAGCACAACGTGTCAGCTGATACACAGGAGTGGGAGTACAGAGTCTATTGTATGGCCTGGAGTAGGCATGACTGTCCTGCCCCACGTGAATGAGGGATGAACCCTGGACAGTAGGCAGGTGGCTAAGTATGTGTGACACACTTGATATACATACTCCTGAGGCCCAAACATTGTTCACACCCGCAGCATGGGTGTGTGCCAAATACCCCAGGCACATGTGGTGAATCAGCTCAGCAATTGGACCACATATCAAAGTAACACGCAGATTACATGTCAGAACACAGGCATTGTGTAAGCAATGGACCCACCCATGATGCCCACCACAGAGTTAGGGGAACAAATGCTGTCCCCCACCCTGAGCTAAGCAAAATGCAAGGGCACAGTACCCAAGTGACACAATTCCCTGACTGTAAGGGCCACACCTGGGTATCAGATGAGGAGTGGGCAGTGCACAATTGAGGGACATGGGTCCTGGACCACATGACTGATGTACTGTGGAAGTTTAACCAGGCCAGAGGAGGGCACATAGCATGGCAGACAAAGTTCACAATGCAGTCATGGACTCACCCCCTCCTTGCTTCTCTCTGGCCTTCAGCTGCCCATCCAGATCAGGGAAGACCACCGCCAGGATCCTGAGCATGTGGGGGGTCAGGGTCCGGTGTCCGCCCCTCCTGCGAGGAGGCGACAGCTTCAGCTGGACCCGTGCGATCCTCCGGGTCCAGCCCCGAAGGTCCTGCCACCTCTTCTGGCAGTTGCGGATCCGGCGCTTGTAGACCCCCACGGATCTCACTGCCCGGACGATGGTCAGCCATATCTTCTGCTTCTGGTGGGCATCAACCTGTGAGGATGACAAAGTGAAAAGGCCATTACTACACATGCAACATATCCGTGCATTACACAGTTGGATATATATGTCTCAATGACAGGGGCACATGATGTACACAGGCAGTGCAACGATGGCTATGAACAGTTTGCCAGCAGTTACTACATGGTATCATTGCCTGGGAAGTAAAACCTCGTTTAAATGCACTGTCACTGCACTATACCTGTTCAATGTATGTAACTACACACTATGGGGGGTGACAACTTCTCAGTGAGCCTGCTAGCCAGTGGCGTGCACACTGTAAGTCTTGCTAGTCAGACAACATGCACATTTAGTAAGGCAGTGGACAGCAAACTCACCTGCTCCCCTGGTTTCCCATACAGCTTGCTGTACTGTGGAAGGAGGCTGTCCAGCAGGGCCTGGTTCTCCTCAGTGCTGAAGGCTGGGGCTCTCTCCACAGTACGTGACATTGCAGGATCCAGAGAATGCAGATACAGCAGCAGTGGTGGTGGCAGATGTCGTCCTGGAGCATGTAGTGCAGGCAAGTGAGCTCTCAGGGGAACAGCCAGCATTATATGTGTGCTGCAGAGGCAGATACTGTCCCATGTGTCGAAAGTGATAGGTCCAAGTCGTTTGCATCTTCTGAATCTGGCCAATCCATGGAATTGCACCACTTACACACGCCCACAGCATCCTTCAAAAGTTCAACTTCGTGAGACCCATGATTTTGCAACATTGTTGTGGGTGACCAACTGAATTCACTGCATCAGACTCGTTAAAGGTTTGAAAACACGTCCGTTGCCATGCCAGGCCATAGCCAATGGGTGCGCACCGATCGGTCCATTGCTGTACAAAGCGTACATCGGATGACAACGCGTACCCGCTCACATCATATGCAATGGCCAATGCATGCGCACCGATCGGTCCATTGCTGTACAACGCGTACCCGCTCACATCATATGCAATGGCCAATGCGTGCGCACCGATCGGTCCATTGCTGTACAACGCGTACCCGCTCACATCGTATGCAATGGCCAATGCGTGCGCACCGATCGGTCCATTGCTGTACAACGCGTACATCGGATGACAACGCGTACCCGCTCACATCATATGCAATGGCCAATGCGGGCGCACCGATCGGTCCATTGCTGTACAACGCGTACATCGGATGACAACGCGTACCCGCTCACATCATATGCAATGGTCAATGCGTGCGCACCGATCGGTCCATTGCTGTACAACGCGTACCCGCTCACATCACATGAAATTGCCAATGCGTGCGCACCGATCGGTCCATTGCTGTACAACGCGTACCCGCTCACATCATATGCAATGGCCAATGAGTGCGCACCGATCGGTCCATTGCTGTACAACGCGTACATCGGATGACAATGCGTACCCGCTCACATCATATGCAATGGCCAATGCATGTGCACCGATCGGTCCATTGCTGTACAACGCGTACCCGCTCATATCATATGCAATGGCCAATGCGTGCGCACAGATCGGTCCATTGCTGTACAACGCGTCCCTGTACATGTCACTGGCATATGTCACCATGCCTGTCACAGATGAACGTATGCCAGCAACATTTACGTTCCAGGGACTCAGGGGCACACCTACAACAGCACAGCCTGTCCACACTGTATCCTAAGGCATGTAAGGCTGCATTACCTTTTCCGTGTATGGGGGTCAACATGTGGTTTTTGGGTGGCACTTGGGGGCAGCCACTCCCAGGCTGTGCACGTGTTCATGGGGACAGAATCATTTGTGTGTTGTGCACATGACCACTGTGATGTGCAACTGTTCAGTTCAGAGCATGTGGCATGGTCACATTTCCAGGTTGTGTATGTGTATGTCATGTCACATACCCCCTGAGTCCCATGTGGGACGGTATGTACGTGACAGGCTGACCCATTGCAACAATAGTGATGGCCCTCCACCGTCTGTGTGCATGATGTGTTTACAATGTCTCTGATTCCATGTGCACAATGGGGGACAGTCTCCACATCCACGTTGTTCGTGCATGGACTTTGATGTTGTGCGTGTGTGTTTCACAGACGTCCATGTCTGTCCTGCCATGGCAAAAGGGACCACTACCTGTGGGGCTCATAGTTGTTTTGCTGTGGTGTATTCATAATGCACCATGTCATGCCAGTGTCCATGTGGCAATACAGGGTCCCTGGGAATCTACCTGTCAATGAGCTGTGATGCCTGGGGCACATCTGTCCTCACATGTCACTGTGGTGTGTGTTTGGAACGTGACAGCAGTACATGGGAACTGTGACACAGCCTAATGATATCCCATGGCACAACCTGGGACTTGTTGACGACACTTGTTGAACTGTGATGTTAGATGTTGGCCATGTAGGTGCCATACATGTCCTTACGGTACAGCACACATCATGTACTTGTGTCTCATAATGATGTATCATGTGATGTTGAGTATGGTCAATGCCACATATGTGGGGTGACTGACAATCTTTCTTTCTTCACCTATGCACTGCAGGGCACCAGCTGTCCATAGACCATTCCCTGACCTTGCATCCATGGTCGAACTGGACTGCATCCGACGGTACCGCTTCACCAGGCCGCTGATTGAGGAATTGACGGTGCGGTTGGCCCCACATTTGCAACCTGGCCGGACATACCCTACAGCGCTGACCCCCAAGGTGAAGGTCATGGCAGCCCTACACTTCTTTGCCACCGGTACCTTTCAACACACTGTGGCGTCTGCTGGTGGGATGTCACAGACCATGTTCAGCTGTGTGCTACGCGATGTTTTGGAGGCTATGTTGAGATACCTGAACCAGTACATCTATTTCCCTAGACTTCAACAACTCACTGACGTCAAGAGTGACTTCTATGCCCTGGGGAGGATGCCGCATGTCATTGGCTCCATTGATGGGACACATGTGGCTTTGGTACCACCACAGGCACATGAGCAGGCATACAGGAACCGCAAACATTACCATTCGGTCAATGCACTGGTGGTATATCTTGCAGATATGAGCATCTCACATGTGTGTGCCCGTTTCCCCGGTTCTGCACACGATGCCTACGTGATGAGGAGTAGTCGCATCCCGAGGATGAGGTCACAGATGCGGAACCAGCGTGCCTGGCTTGTTGGTGTGTACTGACTTTGTACCATTGTGTGTGTTCTGCAAAGTAGTATTCCACCCTCTTTTCCAACTCAGCTAATGTGCAATTGTCCATATGTAGATGACTCCGGATACCCCAACATGCCGTGGTTGCTGACGCCCCTCAGGAACCCTGTGACACCAGCCAGATGCGCTACAATGAGGCACATGGTCGGACCAGGAGAGTGATTGAGCGGACATTTGGTCTCCTGAAGAGCCGCTTCCGCTGCCTGGACAAGACAGGAGGGACCCTCCCATATGCCCCAGCAAAGGTGTGCAAGATTGTCATCGTCTGCTGCATGCTACACAACCTGGCAGTGCGGAAGGAGTTGCCTCTCATCCTGGATGACGATGACCAACATCCGCCACCTGTGGAGGATCCTGGCCTGGACCACGATGCCAGTGATGATGAGGGTGATGTCCGCACACAGCTCATCACCAACTTCTTCAGCTGAATGTGAGTATCCGGAGATGTCATGTCAATGATGTGAGTTTGCATGATATGTGTTGGTGGTGCTCTGGTGCTGTTTGAGTGTGTCCATGTGCTACATGACTGTATGCGTGCAGCGATGTGTCCTTACAGGTAGTCTGTACTCCCCAACAGTGTTGACATGCTAACTTGGTTCTGGGTGGGTATCTTGTGACATGTATTGGGCATGAGTATTGCAGTTCTGTCCTGTTCTTCAGTGCTTTTGACTGTGTGTCATTTCTGTCCTTCACAGGGTACTTTCAGAGTTGTTTGGTCAACTGTGATCCCCCGACACCGTGATTCAACTTCCAGGGTGGTAGCTGTCGTTTCCCTACAGGTGATGTGCGCCACACCCATGGACTTCCTTTCTTCTACACTTGTTGACTGTGTGCCCACTGCCAGGTGGGATTACCTTGCATCTGTAGTGGTTACAACATGTTGCAAATGTGTAATAAACCTGTGCTTCACTTTGGGATGTGCGTTGTCTGTGGTCACACATCTGACTGACATTTGCTTACTTTACCAGTGGGCTAGTTAACACAGACTGTGAATAGGTGTTGTGTCTGTGCATTGCACCGTATTTCCTGGCGACATCAGTGTAGGCGATGAGTCAGATGGCCCTGGTGTGTATGTGTTGTGTAGCCCTGGTGGTGTGTCTCCCTCATATGTGTCACGTCGCCATGACTCACATGCCGGTGTTGTACTTGCTGTAGCAGTTAGCATGCACAGTGTCTTTTCGCAGATCATCATCTCCATGACAGAAACAACGTTGGAATCACAACAGAGGCAAGTATGGTGTATTAGTGAGTTTATTGACATACATGTGTGAGTATAGTGCACAGGATGGTGGGTGCTGTACATTGTGATTGTAATCCAAAGTTCCTAGATGATTTGGAAGTCCTGGTAGCAGAAATGTCCTGAGTAAAGTCCACAGTCATCTGATACATTGGTCCAACTTGAACTCCCCATGTCATGTGGGAGAGTTGTGTTGCATTCGACAGGGTGAACAGTTTGCGCACAAAGGTGATTTTCCAGAACAGGTGTTGGCTTCCTGGGGGTTGTGCATGGCCATCGGCCTCTCAGTTGCCCTTCCTCGGACGACCCCTCTTCTTTGGGGGGGACCCTCAAGTGCAGGCTGCTGCGGTGCAGGGGACTCTCCGCCAGAGTCATCCTCCCTCCCTGTGGCAGTTGCAGTTGTTGCAGCACCAGATGTTGTGGGCACACAGGGAGGTGTTGACATGTTGGTGCAAATCTGGCGGAGGCATTGTAATATGTCCCTATGCACCACCGTCAGTTCTTGCAATGTGTCCCACTTGGACTCCATGCGGGACATGTGGGAGTCCAAGCGGGCATGATGGGCAGCCTGCTCCTGTTGAATGTCCCTGAGGATCCCCACTACCTGGCTGACCTCTCCGGTGCTAGTCTGGTACGCATCAGCTATGCGTACCAGTTGTGGGTCATCATGCAGTCCAGACCCCTCTGCAAGCAGCGACCTATGTCTACCACCCCTCCCACCACCCCTGGCGACACGTGCAGGACCTGCGGTGGCACGCACAGGTGACCCTGGGCCCCCTTGGGGGTTGTTCCTGGTGTTGGTGTCCGTAGCTCCACGTTGGGCCGGGGTCCGTGTGCTGTTGGTGGTGGTGGTCCTTGGTCTGTCTGTGTCGGCAGGGGTGGTCTGTGTGTTGGCAGTTGTTGGAGGGGTGGGTGCAGGGGGTGCAGCTGGTGGTCCTGCTGGTGCTGCATGATGACTCACTCCGGAGGTGCCAGGTAGGTCTTCGTCATCCGAGGAGGGCAGATGCTGTTCCACACCAGTGAGCTCAGTGTCCCCCGGAGCCTGGGACAGGGACTCCTCAGCGTCTGCTGCTGTGTCCCCATCATCACCTGTTTTTGGGAGACACACACAATGTATGTTATGTTTCTGCAGGCATCAATGGTTCACACACCTGACAGTTGTGACTGTACCTCTGGATGCGGGCCTGTACATTGCATTGTCCTAAGTTGTTACAGTCAGATGTTGATATTGGTGTAGCACATTGTCCTGCATACTTTGAGCATTTCAATATGAATGTTGAGGTGTGTACATGGCCAGCATTGGTTGTATTTGGTGGACATCCGGCCCTCCTTCTCCCCCAGCCCAGTTATCCCACCATGAAGCATGCCACCCTTGCAGTGGGTTCAGGTTGACTCTCAGGATGTCAGTCAGTGGTGTCCTGTTGTTTGTTGGTGCCCAGTTCCCAGCATGGCCTTGTGATCCCCACAGCAGTACCCATTGTCAGCCATCTTGTCAGTTCTTTTCCACTCCCTGTGAGGTGTGCATGCTTGAGTGTGAGCTTGCTGGGCCATGTGGGTGGGGGATGTTGGGCTGTGACTACCACTCCCATCATGCTATTGCCTCCACCCCCTTCCCAGCATGCCCATACTTCCTTCCTTTTGAGTGGACTTCACTGTGTGTGAGTGTGACAGCAATGGCAAGATGGCTGACAGTGGTGTCCTGCTGTTTGTTGGTGCCCAGTTCCCAGCATGGCCTTGTGATCCCCACAGCAGTACCCATTGTCAGCCATCTTGTCAGTTCTTTTCCACTCCCTGTGAGGTGTGCATGCTTGAGTGTGAGCTTGCTGGGCCATGTGGGTGGGGGATGTTGGGCTGTGACTACCACTCCCATCATGCTATTGCCTCCACCCCCCTTCCCAGCATGCCCATACTTCCTTCCTTTTGAGTGGACTTCACTGTGTGTGAGTGTGACAGCAATGGCAAGATGGCTGACAGTGGTGTCCTGCTGGTTGTTGGTGCCCAGTTCCCAGCATGGCCTTGTGATCCCCACATCAGAGCACCATTGTCAGACATCTTTGAAGTGGCTTTTCACTCCCTGTGAGGTGTGCATGCTTGAGCGTGAGCCTGCTGGGCCATGCAGGTGGGGGATGTTGAGCTGTGACCACCACTCCCATCATGCTATTGCCTCCACCCCCCTTCCCAGCATGCCCAAACTTCCTTCCTTTTGAGTGGACTTCACTGTGTGTGAGTGTGACAGCAATGGCAAGATGGCTGACAGTGGTGTCCTGCTGTTTGTTGGTGCCCAGTTCCCAGCATGGCCTTGTGATCCCCACATCAGAGCACCATTGTCAGACATCTTTGAAGTGGCTTTTCACTCCCTGTGAGGTGTGCATGCTTGCGTGTGAGCCTGATGGGCCATGCGGGTGGCGGATGTTGAGCGGTGACCACCACTCCCATCATGCTATTGCCTCCACCCGCCTTCCCAGCATGCCATACTTCCTTCCTTTTGAGTGGACTTCACTGTGTGTGAGTGTGACAGCAATGGCAAGATGGCTGACAGTGGTATCCTGCTGTTGGTTGGTGCCCAGTTCCCAGCAAGGCCTTGTGCTCCCCACAGCAGTACCCATTGTCAGCCATCTTGTCAGTTCTTTTCCACTCCCTGTGAGGTGTGCATACTTGAGTGTGAGCTTGCTGGGCCATGTGGGTGGGGGATGTTGAGCTGTGACTATCACTCCCATCATGCTATTGCCTCCACCCCCCCTTCCCAGCATGCCCATGCTTCCTTCCTTTTGACTCTGCTTCCCTGTGGGGTAGTGTGCCTGTGCTGACAAGATGGCTGACAGTGTTATCCTGGGGTTAGTTTGGCTACAAGTCCCATGTGTGTCCCTGTGCTTCACACAGCATAACCCAGGGTGGTGGTTCTTTGTGGGATATTTGAGGCAATGCATTCCCAGGTGAGTTGTGTGGAGTTTGTGTTAGGGGGGTGTGTGAGAAGAGCTGCTGGTAACTATGGTCAGTGCTGTCAGTCCTCCTTCCCACCCAGCCAGATATCCCACCATGGAACGTGCTTCCATTGCAGGGAGTGCACGTTTGCTTTCAGGATGTCAGTCAGTGGTGTCCTGCTGTTGGTTGGTGCACAGTTGCCAGCAGGGCCTTGTGCTCCCCACAGCAGTAGCCAGTGTCAGCCATCTTGTCAGTTGTTTTCCACTCCCTGTGATGTGAGCATGGTTCATAGTGGTGTTGATGGGCGTATTGTGAGGGTGGGCAATATCTGTGACTACAACTCCCATGATGCTATTGGCTACACTGACTTGACCAGCATACACAGAATTCCTTCCTTTCAGTGGGCTTCCCTGTGAGGTGGTGTTGTAGTGATGGCTACATATCTGACTGTGTTTGTTGGTTAGATTTGTGCCACTGCCTAGCTGTATTTGTTGTTGGGTTTGTACATGTCATGACACAGTTACATATCACTATGAGATGGCATCTATTGTGTTTATCTGACTGACATACACATCTTGGGATGATTATCTTTTGGTTGGTGTGTATTTGCTAAGGGTGCATGGTTTGACTATCCCCTTGACAGTGATGTGTGTGTATTGTCACACAATATTGTGTACATTTGTTGTGTACTCACCAGGCTCTGGGATGTTTGATAGTCCATATACGCTCACTGGTGGTAGGATGGCCCGCACCTTCTCCTCCCAGGGCCTGAGGTATACAGGTTTGGCAGGAGGGCCACTGCCGGTGTGTTGGCTCAAGGCGTAGTCCTTCTTCAGTAGCTCCTTGACCCTCCTGCGCACGTCATACCACCTGTTCTGGATGTCTTCCTTTGTGCGCAAACATGGTGATTGTGCGTTCACCCTGTCGACGATCCTCTTCCACATCTTGGTTTTCTGCGACATGGGGGTCTGTTGGACCAGTGTACCAAACAGCTGTGGCTCTACCCTGAGGATCTCATCTACCAGGACTTCCAATTCACTGTCTAGGAACTTTGGATTCTTCTTTGGGGGCATGGTGATGGGTGGTGGTGGTGAGTGATGTGTGTGTTGGTGTGCAGGTGAGGGTGTGTGAGTGTGGGTTTTGCTGGGTGTATGTGAGGGTGCTATTTGTTGAGGTGCGGATGGTGTGTGGTTTGTGTGATGGATGAGCTGTGAGTGTGTGTGTGGTTGCTGTCTGTTGGTGTTGTGTGCTGGCAGGTAATTCGAATTTGCAAAGGATCATGGTAGGGATTTGTGTCCTTTATATGGGTGGAGTTGTGGGTGTGTCTTTGTTCCATGTCCCCCCCCCAGTATTTATTGGCTTTGTAATTGCTTGTTTGTCCCTTTTTTTTGTGTTTTTTCCTTTGTACTTTTTGTGCATGTAGGAGACGTTCTTCTGACCGAGTAGGACGCTGCAGTTGGTCTCGTGCGAACTTCTCCGACTCGTTCACGCTGTATTTCTGCTGTGTTTTATGTGCGGCGTACGCATCGGTCGCGGTGTATTCGGCTCGCTGTTTTGTATGCGTGTCGGTCGTACGGCTTGAGCTTCGTGCGACTCGGTCGGGTTTTCCATGCATTGCATCGTACTGTGCGGGTCGGAGTTCGCGGGTACGTTTCATTCGGGTTCCTTCCTGGTGCGTGTCGGTCGGTTCGATTCGCGTTTTTTTCCGGCCGGATAGCTGATTTCCGTGCGGTTCGGTCGTTCGGCTTGGGTTCCGTGCGAGTCGGTCGTAAATCGCATGCATTACATCGTACTTGGCGGATCGGGCTGCACCGGTATGTGTCGGTCGGAATAGATTCCCGATCCGAGTCGGTCGGTACGTTTTCCGGCCCGAATCGGAATCGGCTCCTTAATATTAGAGTGTCCCCAAATTCCTGACCCATAGGTGAGGATTGGGAGACACTTACTTCTTTATACTTCCAAATGCCAAAACAACATTTTATAAAATGCTTTTCCAAATCAGCCTGTTTCTGAAACCTGGTATGAGGGTGATCTTAGCACAGCAAAGATTTTTTAGTGAAAAAAAAAATAATGCTTTCTTTCATAGTACTTTTTCTTATTTTTTTGCAAAAAAATATTGCTATATTTTGAAGATTTTTTTGTTTCCCTCCAGAAGATTCCACAAATGCTTGATACCTTTCCAATCCCCAATACATGGCAAAAAAGATGCAAATTTGGCCTGGATAATTGTTGTTGGAAAAAGTTATGAAATCTTAAACGCGAAGTTCTCCAACATCAAAAAAAGTTTTATCTTTTGGGGAAAGCCTCAGTATTCAAAGAGATATAGATTAAAAATGTGTATAATGCACTGTTTACGGTGAGAGTATGATTGAAGGACATCACTTACACTATATGTATTATGTGCATTTTACATATCAAAGTCAGGCTTTGCAAAAATAATGGTATATGTCGGCATTGATATACATTTTCTGGGCAAATGATAAAACATTGTTAAAGAAAAAGACCCTTTGTGCCAACATAAATTTAGTAATAAGTAGAATAGTGTGTTAATCTTAACAAATGATCAATTAAATACCAATCTAAACATTACTAACACAAATTTATAGTAACATTTTAGTCAGCAACATAAAATAGTCACATCCTGGGCATAAACAAATGAAACACAAAACATTAATTAATTAATGAAGAAATAGCCAAGGTGTGAATTTTTTCTGAAGGCAAGATAGTGGGTTCTGATTAGGCCTGGGTAACATTTAAATTACGCTTGCGCAATTTGCATAAGTTTGGGAATTTAGCATTACACTTATGTGAAATTTCCCAAATTTGGCCATTATGCCACTTCCCATAATTATGCACCATTCACAGCAAGATTTACTGCAAACTTGTAATTTGTGGTAAAAATTGACTGAGCACTCACAGGACCAACAGAATGTGAGCAGCTGTTGTTCTTGGTGCTTTCATTTAAATGCATCCTGGTGCCCAAAATTGACACAAGGATACAATTCATGCCAATTTAGCGCGAAATGAGAAATTTGTATTTCCCCTAATTATATGTAATTTCAAACTATTGCTCCCTATAGTCGCATAATTGCATAAAAGCAGATTACACAAATTTTGCACACCACCAGTTCTGATCTGTGGGAGCTCATTCCAGGTCTTAGTGGGGTGATAGAAGAAGGATATTCCACCAAGACTAGCTTTTCCATCCTGGGAATAAACAACAAAAAGGCATAAGAGGAATGGATATTATGCAAGGGACAGTAGCCAGTAGTATGAGCCCTAATGTCCCAAAGTCCTCTGACAGAAAATGTTTTATTACCAATGCATAGGGCCTTAAAAGTGATTCTCTTTTGAACTAAAGATGCTTGGGAATGCGGTTACACTGAGAGACAGCATTATTATGAATACAGTAGGCCACAACTTGAGGAACAAATGAAGGGCCTTCAAAAATGAGGACTTCCATGCTTTCCTCATATGCTTCAAGAAGTTAGCAGTCATCCAAAAAGAGTCTAAAATTGCCAGCAGTGGATTGTGTTTCCTCATTGAAGGATATGACAATCTGCGTAGACATTGTTGCCTCATCTTCCGATCAACTTGAGGCCAAAGGAATGAATATTTTTGGCCAATGTAAGAATTAGATATATTGAATATTGTGGTGCTCAGTGAAGAGCCCTGAGAAATGCCATGTGTAAGAAGGCGTGACATGGAATGAAAGGTAGCAAGTTGGACAGTCTGTGCTTTTTTGATGTAATGAATTGACACTACTGCACTTTCAAATCACAGATAAAATGTTATTTTATTTAATTTTGTAAGACAAACTGTCTTGCTGCTGTTTGCTGGCCTCCAGTTGAGATTAGAGGGCTTGCCATGATATTTTCAGGGCCTTCGGTGTATTGCAGAGACCATGGGGCACTGGTAAGATACCCCAGTGCATTTAATCTTGTCCAGTGCCGGTGGTCCTCCCAGGCCTTGCAGCACTCCCTGGGTCTTCAGGTGTAAACATCCACTTCACTGCAGCACATGGTGATGGCTTGCCATTTGTCATTTGATACTGAATTGTTCAGCTGGGTTTCAGGCTTCCGGTACAGTTGAGGACAATTCGGGAGGACTCCTTGTCCATGATGTCAAATTACTCCAGGAAGAAGCTGTAAGCCTGAAAGAAATTGGGTTAGTGGTTGAAGGGGGTGAAACCCTACTCAAGCAGCAACCACATTCCTTGTTCGGGTGAAGTCACAAGCAACCCCCAATTAACCTGTGCTCAACCCTCTGGTAGCTTGGCACAGAGCAGTCAGGCTTAACTTAGAGACAATGTGTAAAGTATTTATGCAGTATTTCAAACAGTAATAAAGTAAAAACACAACATAAGAAAAAATCCTCCACCAATTTAAAAAAATAAAGTAAACGTTAATGAATATTTTGACACCAAAATGAGAAAAAATTCAATTAAAACCAGAGATATGCACTTCTAAACATGTAAGTAAAAATAACACCAAAAAGCACAAAGTGCCACTTGTGGATATCTGGTTGTGTGAGACTGGGTGAAAGTCACAAGTTCAGGTGGACTGCGATGGAGAGCAGACCAGATACAGGGACCAGGTTAGTCCCGCTGAAAGAGTTACCTTCAAAGTCCAGTGCATCGAGTTCTGTTCATGGTGGAAGGGGCCGCAAGGAGCAGAGAGAGCATCGCAGATGGCTGTCGATATAGCACGATGAGCAGGCTAGGTGTCGTGGACGGTCATCTCCGTAGTGAAAAGTTTCTGTTGGCATCAAGAATGGCCCTTGTTAGCGCTTCATGTTTGCTGTAGCACGAAGTACAGATCTTGCGCAGCTGGGCATCATTGGCGGTCGCTGTAGCGTAGAGAGTTGGGATTGTTGGAACTTAGTGTTTGCTAGGGGCGCAGGCAGAAATATCTTGGCAAGAACTGTCCAGTTTGCAAAAAGCCCAAAAACTTTAGGGAAGCTCAACTAGGGGCAGACCAAGGGTCGAGGATCTGATGGGCACCACTTTGGGGTCAGGAACTCACTCCAGCAGAAGCCAGCAGTGCTCAGGCAGGTCCAGTTGTAGGTCCTGTCGCAGGTCCAGGCAACAGGTCAGCTGGGCAGCTGCAGGGAGCCTCTGGAACTTGTTATGTCCTTGTAGCTCAGAACAGGAGGTCACCTGGCTGACTCTTGGATGCACCTCAGTCTGGGATGAAGGGTGCAGGTCCAATCTTCCTTCTCCGCAAACAGGGCAGCAGGCAGCAGAGTAGCAGAGTAGCAGGGTAGCGGAATGGCAGAGCGTCTGGCAGCAAAGCACTACAGCAGTTCTTCTTTTGTATTATCCACAGGTCCAGCTGTGTACTGAAGAGTTGGTTTCTGAGGTCCAATATTTATACTTGGCGCCTTCTTTGAAGTGGGTGAAACTTCCAGAGGATTCCCTTTGAAGTGCTCAGCTTTGCTACCTCCCCTACCCTGGTTCCAGACTAACTACAAGGGGTATGCAAGTCTTTGTGTAAAGGCAGGACACAGCCTATTCCGGGGTAAGGGGGCTGTGCCTAACTCGGCCCTCCCATCCAGTCAGTGATGGCCCATCCAGGCACACCTAAGCTCTCTATTTTGTGTGGCTGTCCAGGAGGAATACTTAAAGATAAACTGACAACTTCACCCAGTCATATTACCCAAAGACAGCCTGCAAGTACTAAATACAAAGGGCCGGAAAATGCCAACTTTTCAAAAGTTTATATATATAAACAAGTTACCCTTGCTTTAATAATTAAAGTCACACTCTCTACTGAAGGACAAGTAAACAATCTTGGCCTGTGTTTTTTTTTTTTACATAGATTTCACCTTGTTTTGCAAGTATTTCATGTGCACATTAAAATACCTTTCAGACCACAATTAATTGCATTAGGTAAACATGATCAAACATTACATTCCCAACTTAAAACACATTAAATCTTTAAACACAAAAACTCAAAAGTGTTCTTGAAGTGCTTTTTGCTTGAAACCAGGCCTCTTATCAACTCTATGCAGAGGTTCTATTTCTTATCTGCAAATATGTGAATGTAATCCCACTGTCTATATGTTTTTCATCTATCCACTACATTTGAGGGTTCAGGATATGATTTGAAATTGTCAATATGTCTGAATGAGAACTCTTGTCATAACATGTTATCAATTAAACAATTAGTGAGTGAGTGGTGTGTTAATGTATGCATATTTCATTGAGAATTGAAAATGTAGATGTGACGAGGATGTAACAG
The DNA here is from genome assembly GCA_963921515.1 of Calotriton arnoldi. Classification (NCBI taxonomy): domain Eukaryota; kingdom Metazoa; phylum Chordata; class Amphibia; order Caudata; family Salamandridae; genus Calotriton; species Calotriton arnoldi. Next base: position 308,354 of record CAWUFW010015063.1, read on the forward strand.
TCTACCATTCATCGATTCAATACTGTCCAACAACCATGAAGCAGCGATCAAACAAGTAACTCCAGTGAAAAATTAGGTCACTAGTTTGTTACATATCTGCAGAACCTGACCTCCCACCCTGTGCCCTATGCCAGAAACCTAAATGAGCTTCAGTGCAGGAGTAAGGCCCAGATGTAAGTCCTGTGCCATTGCAAGTTTGTATAACATGCAATAGGCTACAATAATTTTCACATGACTTCTGGGGAGTACAGGACCACACTCCTATATAACCAAGACATCTGTAGAGTGACTTTTGAATATCAAAAGTGCATCCAGTGATAACTTGTGAATTAATGTGTGCCCTATTTCATCTTTGTTGAGGCTGAGTAGTTGTATGTCATACAAGGGTGAGAGTGTGGTGCAAGAGAGTTTATACCCAACATCACCTGCACCACAGATGTGCCATGTTTGATATGTGTCTCCAGAATGTACCATTCACTCTATACATACATAAATTCAATATTAATGTTACGTTTGTCTAATGTGATATTGTGAATTATGGGTGAATGCTTTGATGTATCCAAACCACAGTTTAACATGCAGCCCCAGTCTGAGTTTGTTAAACTTACCTAGCCAAGTGCTGTGCAGTAGGTGACTGTCAGAAAATGCTGCTTATGTGTGAGCTTCCCAGAATGGCAGCACGCACATCAATGAAGTGGCATCTGGCATCACAGACAACTTACACATTAATGGAGTGCCAGTGATGTCTGTTTAAGAAATGGTGTTCCCTGTGGTGGGGTGTCTGAAGTGCCACATGTGTGCAGTCAATGACAGCTGGTGCCTAAGGAAAGTGAGCAATGCCTTAAAGCTTTTTTGCCATCCATTGACTTTTCCACCAATGACTGTTTCATAGTGCAGCATAAGTGCACCCAGGATGTGAGTACCTCTTTCAAGCCAAGGGATTAACGCACCAACAAGATCCTCATTTTGTCCTCACCAACACTTTGCAAAGCTCAAGTGGCCAGGAAATGGAGTGCAATCAGTACTTTGAACCATGCAGGGATGGCCAGGAAATAGACTGGAACTGAAGCGAGGTAGTGATCTCAGTCTGCAGCCATGCCAAGGATCACATCAGGTGAGAAGTGATATCTAGCACTACCTACATCCCTGTACACACCATCATCCTCTGCCTGTAAATCCTCTCTCTCATTCTTAAATAATTTGTCCTCAAAATGAGGAGCAAATCAACAAAGATATTTTCTAACATTGAGAAAATATTTCTAAGTTGGGGGTAGGAAAGGGAATTCTCCCACACAAAGGCTGGCACCAGGTATACATATTGGACCTCCAGAACAATTCATCAGATCACTCTTGGACCTGTGGAAGATTCAGAAGAAGGACTGCCCTGCTGCCAGAGGACTACCCTGCTGCTTGAATGACTGCCCTGCTGCCTGAAGAAGGAAGACTGGACCTGCTTGCCTTGATCCCAGGCTACCCAGAGTGACTTCAAGGGCCAATTGGCCAACCTCCTGTGTGAGCTACAGGGGCACAACAAACTTCAGATGCCTCCCTTCAACTACCCGACTGACCAGCTGCAACTAGATCTGCATGGACCTGCATGCTGGCCTCTGCCGGAGTGAGTTCTGATCCCCAAGAGATCCTGTTTCCTACGCTGGCATCAGTGGAAGCTCCTCCAAAAAGTAAATGTGAAAATCCTAGGTTTCGGCACTGCATGACCGCGAACATGCAGGTTAGTGCTGAAACTCTGCTGCCTGTGACCACCGCCAACATGAATCTCTGGTGACACCTGCTCTTTGCGCTGACAGCGACCATCCTCAAATTTCGGCAACACAAGCCCTGCACTTCATGCTACAGTAATGACAGCCCATGATGACTGCTAATAAGAAGCTCCAGGGACACCCATATTTTTGCTGTACAGCAACGGCCATCCACGATGCTCTATCTGCTCTTTGCACCATAAGCCTCCACCTTGCGGCCTCCTTCAACAAGAACATAACACTTCACGTCTGACTCGAGAAGGTAACTTTTCAGTTAGACTGGCTTGCTGATTTGTGCTTTAAGTCACTATTTTTACTTAAACTTTAAAATTGAATATCTCCAGTTCTAATTGGATTTTGTCCTTCTGCTTTCATTTGATTAATTATAGTTTACTATATTTTTCTAAATTGGTTTGGGATTTTTCTTGTGTTGTGCTTTTACTTCATTACTGTTTGTGTGCTGCATAAATACTTTACACATTGCCTCTAAGTTAAGTCTGACTGTTTTGTGCCAAGCTACCAGAGGTTAGGTTGAGACGGGGGGTTATTAATTCTCACAGGTGAATTTGATGGCGCTAAACCTAATAACGTGATTAGTATAGATCAAATTCAAAATTCAAACGGTGCTATAGGTGGGGGAAATAACCCCATAAACCCCCAAATCAGGACAAGGGTCCTAAGCAATATGTAACACTAATCCTATGCACACGCAAACAATATACAGGGTAGTGATGAAACACTGTCCCAGAAGTACAAAAAAACAATGAAGTCCTTAGCCGGTGTGGTTCATTTTAATGATCAGGGTTTTCACCAAGCCAGCCAACACGTGTTTCGTCAGTGGGTAATAACCCTTGACTTCTTCAGGGCTTAATTGTAGTCTGGAAAACCAATCAGACCTCTCAACCGGTGATAATTCCGACAGTTCCCGGGATTTCAGTCAACCGCATCCGGTTGACTGAAATCCCGGGAACTGTCGGGACGTGTTGGCGTACTCGCCAAGGTTCGGTACTTGGTTGGTGTAGACGGCTTAGTCTTCCGTCTATTGGTGTATAGCAGGCACTCGGATGAGGAGCACCGCATTTGGGAATATTGATTGTCACTGAGAGGCTCGGACCAGACACGATATGCTGGATCTGAGAACTTGAATGATTTGTTTCTATAATGAATGCAACTTTGAAGACGTAATCGCCGGGTTGGAATTATCACCGGAAATTAACTGAAAGATACAAAATGCTAAGACCTTAAAGCATAAACAATATCAAGGGGCATATTCTGAAAAATGGTGCACAATCCTTGTCAGTGCTGGGCACACTCTCAATTGAGTTCTCCTGGCACAAACAGAAACAATGCTTAATATTACATAACATGTACTGTCTCTAGCTTGTGCCTGAACTATGGACAGGACAACATTGAAAGACAGACTGGTGGTTTGAACACATTCTCCTGATTTCAATGGTAAGGGACTGGCAGCTTGTTAAGAAGGGAACTGGATCCCTCAAAGAAGGGTGTAATGTGTGACTGTTTGAACTTGCAGGTGATGTAGGGAGGTTCTCTAGAGAACACAAAAAGATGATGGACGGAATGTTGAACATTGTCAAACATTCACCCCAAGTCACAGATCTGGGTTTAATCCATTGTTATGTCATGTCCTTTAGGATAGTCCTGTCATGTATGCCCCCTTTTTACATACATTGTCCCATCCACACGACAATAACGGTTCTGAACAGGTGACCTTTTACCTAGTAGCTTGCTCCTGTTTCTTCGACACCAGGCTCTTAGTATTCTATCATAATCCCTGTACCTGACGTACATAAACATGTCCTCAGGCACTGCATAATTATTCTGTATAAGGGTCACCACTTTTTTCATGCTTGGCTCACAGCCCGCTGTGCATGATCGCATTTGTTTGGAAAAACATTTATGATTGTTTTCAAAACATTTATGATTCTAGGAGAAACCCTGGAGTGACCACTCTAGTATAGAAGACCCTTATTCCCCCTACAAATGAGAGGAGAATTCCTTCCAAGCTGACACGGGGTCCTGCATGCTGAATCTTCGACATGCAGCAGTCTGACATTCCTTGCGGGGTGTCATCCTCGGAGCAGAGACGGGGTCCTTCATTCTCTACCATCAGGTGAGGGTGTTGGCTTTCCCTAGGGGTTTCTTGGCTACACATATATATACATATATATCTATACACATATACATGCTACACCTACATAAGTAGGCTAGGTACATTTAGGCAAATTACTTAGGGCGTGCATTTTAAGAGGATGCAAGTGCTACTGTTTTATTTGAACTGTATATGTTCATCTTCTTAGCACTATGGTAGAAATGTATCTACTGTTTACTATACTGGTACTTGCGATTTCTTTCGTATGCTTCTGTCTCCTGATTGTTGCAGCAAATCTGTTTTACACAAGACTGACGCTGGACCAATAAATACTTATTGAAATGTCCTAACCGCCATCCTGTGTATTTTATGAGAATAAGCAAACACGAGTGACTGAGCGAAAAGTACTGTTGTGTTTTCCACGATCCTTGAGGAATCGGGGTTGTCATGTTCAGTGGTTGCCAGAAAATACCTACACCACTGTAAGATACAGGGGGGCGGTAGTGGCACTGTAGAGCTAGCAGGTCTAAAGGCTGACATATCCTGTGGTAGTGTCCGGAAGCGGTTTGGACACCAAGCCCTCAGTTTAGGTCATCCAAAACGCGCAGGTCCTGGGGATTCCTAGGAACTACATGACAGTTATTTAGCTCATTCCAGTTTGAACCCAGCCATTTGCAAATCAGCCTTGACACTGTTCCCCATGGGAACAGTCAAGCCTGAACTTCCAGGACAGGTCCTCTCTGGACTGGAAAACAAACATCCTTGGACCGGTTTTAGGGCATCACGCCTCATCAGCCAGGCTAGCTTGCAACCGATGGCCTAGCAAGCAAGAGACCCATGTCCGGGCATACCCTTCCCACTTAGGGTGAAAATGCAACACAAAAAGATGATGGACGAATTGTTGAACATTGTCAAACATTCACCCCCAGCCACAGATCTGGGTTTAATCCATTGTTATTTTGCTCACCACGCCATTCCAGTTTGAACCCAGCCATATGCAAATCAACCTTGACCCTGTTCCCCATGGGAACAGTCCAGCCCGAACTGCCAGGCCACGTCCTCCCTGAACGATGATGGATTCAACCCAAATTTGCGATTGGGGGTGAGTGTCTGAAAAGTTTCAGTGCTCCGTCAATCATCTTCTTGTGTTTGCTTTGTTCACCCTAAGTTGACAGGGTATGCCAAGACGTGGTTCCCTTGCTCGCTTTGACACTGGATTCAAGCTAGCCTGGCTGATGAGGGGTGTTACCCTGAAACCGGTCCCAGGATGCTCGTTTCTGGTCCAAGGAAGACCTGGCTTGGCAGTTTGGTCTGGACTGTTTCCATGAGGTTTAAGTAACAAGATTAGGGAGTGAAGAGGTAGTGTCGTACACAGACACTAGGGTGGATACGTCCTCCTCAAATGCTCTGTAGTCAAATCAAAGAGATCCACCATAAAGGGGGGTTATTCATAAAAGGTCTGACTGTGTTAGGGAAGTGTGTATCTCATCCTGGTGTGGATGCACACAGTGTTTGCTTAAATACCCCTCACACACCAAAAGGGCCCTTGGTGTCATGCTTCATCATAGGGGTCTTCCCGCCCCGCTGCGGGACGGGGCGTGCTACGACCTACGACTACGCGGGAGCACTGTTCTAACAATACTATGTGTAGTGATGGGGTAGTGAGAGGAAGGGTCTGGAGTGAATAAAGGTAGGTGAATTAAAAAGGACCTGGCCTCATGGACTTAAAAAACTTTAATAGGTCGCCAACCCACGGAGCCGCGGGTTGGCGTCATTTGGAGCGAGGCAGTGTCGACCGAGACAATTACGTGGGCGACACCCTTCCCTACCCGTTACTGAGGCTCATGGAGCATTATCTCCTACATTACATAATTAACACTTTAGAGGTACTATTAGGTATCGTATTAAGTGCATGAAATTCCTGCATTTTTTCTTATTTTTTCACTTTTGTATATAGCACACCTACTTGGCTTTATCAACATAGTGTGTACTGAGGGGATCTTTCAGTCCTGATGAAGAAGCCTTTCCTTCGAAACATGTTGACTTTATAGGAGTATCCGCACATTATAGGCAGGACATCTCCGCATCACCTTTTTAACAGGTCCAGCCTCGAATACCTATTAAAGTTTTTTAAGTCCATGAGGCCAGGTCCTTTTTAATTCACCTACCTTTATTCACTCCAGACCCTTCCTCTCACTACCCCATCACTACACATAGTATTGTTAGAACAGTGCTCCCGCGTGAGTCGTAGGTCGTAGCACGCCCCGTCCCGCAGCGGGGCGGGAAGACCCCTATGATGAAGCATGACACCAAGGGCCCTTTTGGTGTGTGAGGGGTATTTAAGCAAACACTGTGTGCATCCACACCAGGATGAGAAACACAGTTCCCTAACACAGTCAGACCTTTTATGAATAACCCCCCTTTATGGTGGACCTGTTTCCATGAGGAACAGGGTCAAGACTGATTTGCATATGGCTGGGTATGAACTGCGGTGGTGAAGTGAGCTAAATAACGATGATGGATTCAACCCAGATCTGTGACTGGGGTGAGTGTCTGAAAAGTTGCAGCGCTCCATCCATCATCTCCTTGTGTTTGCTAGGTTCTCTATAGACGCATAGCCTCTTCCCAAAAAGTGCATCACAATGGCCTCTTTGCACTTGCATTCCAGTCTGTAATGCTAAGCAGATGTAAAGAAAAGGTGTTTACTCATCTGCATAGGACAAGTGGGGGAAGGCCCCATTGCATTTGTGCTAATGCAAAATATGCGCTGGCCTGATATGTATTACAGAATGGGCTACACAAATGTCTGTGGCCCCTTCTGTAATAACAGAGGGGTTGCAAAAACGAGGCACAAAAGCACATTGCGCCCCAGTGGCTCTTAATGAATTATGGCCCTGGGGTCATATTATGTAGAATGGTGCGCTATGCCTGTCTGTGCCAGGCTGAATGTGTCTGGCTCTGACAGGTACAGTGCTCCACGTTGCATAAAAAACAGCACTGAAAATCAAACTAAAGGTTTTCAAACCAAGTACTTGTCTTTCAACGCAAAAGCACCAGCAGCATGTTGAGAAGTATGCACGAATCCCTCAAACATGCAGGTCAAATATATGCCTGCACCTGTTTGCAGGCGAAGGCCTGGAGCTTCTCTGGGACTCCCATGCCCTCCTCCCAAGGGGCATCCATATTACCCAAGGAGCCACCAAAGTCTTTATGGCCTTCTCTGTAGCACCAAAGGGTCCTCGGTTTGCAAAAGAGTAGTGCAATTGGTCGTTGCGCCCCTGGGTTGCTTTCTGTAATACTGCTATTGCTATTTCTCTATATCACTGATGCCCCAGAGCCTGAGTGACCAAACAAACTCTGTCAATGTAAAGCATGTTTTATAACTAAACTTAATAGTGACATCACAGTCGCATACATGGCTGTCTACCCATCAAGGCTGCCCAATGCCACGCCTTTTTAAAATGAAAACACACCACAGTGTCACATAAGGCATTTTTCGTAAGTCAAAGAATAAATGTCAGCTGCCAGCTACAGAAAGCATATTCCAAGAAAACAATAAAATGCAGAGGACAAACCATATCACAGCTGTCCCCCAGTTTCCTTTGACAAAAATTCCTTTTCGTGCACATGAAGTGTTAATTCACAGAAGAGTGAAGAAGAAATAACCCAAATTCATTTATTAAACTGTTCAATTTTTAAAACTATAGTTTAAAAATAAAATAGCTCCTGACCTTTTGGATCATGCATAATTAACGTGGTCTAATGCTGCGCATATAAATAATTGATCACTGTTTTTGCAGAACAATGCTGCCTCCTAATTCATAAGGAACATTGTCGGTGAAAGAACAGCACGGTTTGGTTCAATATAGGATTTGGAAGGCTATCATCCAGAGGCTGAGCTCGGTACACTTTCCACTGCAGACTGCACTTTAAAAATGCAAACAATTATTAATATTGATTGATTCTGAAACATTATTGAATTGCAATGTATTACCGCCTCTTTTATGAATTACCCTGTGCTGCCAGGATGATTATGATTAAGGAGTATTTGCACGCTCAATTTATTTTCAGCTGGAAACCTTGAAGAGTGGTAATTGTCTTCATGCTGATACAGTTCAGAAAAAATAAGTTCCTTTCAGGAGGAAAGCGGATACGCCTTTCCTCTGAAATGTGCAGCCACAACCAGCATCTGGCCGAGTTTCAGTGGGGTTTTAATAACACAAAGTCTGTCTTCATTTGCAGATGAACCTTTTAGACATACTAACATTGAAACCGTGCATTAAATCCCATTATAATGCAATTCAAACTCAGCCATGTTTATGTGACCCTTACAAATTACACACTTCACGGGTGAAAGTGTCCACCTCCCAGTTGGTTAAAGAAGCATAATTTATAGACACATCAAACCTACATATTCTACTATGTATTATTATGAAATGAATTAATAACGTGAGACGATGAAGACTATTGGTTACAGATAAGATGCATCACATAGAGAGAGAGCACTGGGGGCAGTAATCAAGATAAGGGCAGATCACAAAACAGTTTTGAATGCCGCTATTTCATGCTCTTAATGGTAACTTAAAGCAGTGCTTCCCCCAAATACCTTTTGCCATGATAATAGGATTATGCAGATCCTAATATGTGATAAAAATGTTTGTTCACATTTTTGTGTGTAATTGTGTTGTGGTAGTGATGTTTTCTGTTTTTTTAAGCTGCTGTGTTTTTGTGTTACATTATTGCAGTGTGACTCTGTTGAGTATTTTGTTGTGCTACGTTGTTATGTTTTGTGTTGTTATGTTCCTTTGTGTATGGTATTGTGTTATGTTGTGTTGTGTAGGTCAACAAATACCAGGCAAAACCAGCACATCACTTGAAAGCTCTTGTGACAAGAAACCTATAGCCACTGTCTAAATTGGTAAAACAGAGCTATGTAAGACACCAGTCAGCCCAAAATTGTGACAGAGAGTATGGGTAGAAACTATGGGTCAGATTTAGGGGCCGATTCCGATTCGGGCTGGAAAACGTACCTACCGACTCGGTTCGGGAATATATTCCGACCGACACGTACCGGTGCTGCCCGACCCGCCTATGTAATGCATGCGACTTATGACCGACTCGCACGGAACCCAAGACGAACGACCGACCCTCACGGAAAACAGCCATCCGGCCGGAAAAAACGGCGAATCGAACCGACCGACACGCACCAGGAAGGAACCCGAACGAAACGTACCCGCGAACTCCGACCCGCACAGTACGATGCAATGCGTGGAAAACCCGAACGAGTCGCACGGAGCTCAAGCCGTACGACCGCCACGCATACAAAACAGCGAGCCGAAGCAACCCAATACACCGCGACCGACGCGTACGCCGCACATAAAACACAGCAGAAATACAGCGTGAACGAGCCGGAGAAGCTCGCACGAGACCAACTGCAGCGTCCTACTCGGTCAGAAGAACGTCTCCTACATGCACAAAAAGCACAAAGGAAAAAACACACAAAAAAAGGGACAAACAAGCAATTACAAAGCCAATAAATACTGGGGGGGGCATGGAACAAAGACACACCCACAACTCAACCCATATAAAGGACACAAATCCCTACCATGATCCTTTGCAAATTCGAATTACCTGCCAGCACTCAACACCAACAGACAGCAACCACACACACACTCACAGCTCATCCATCACACAAGCCACACACCATCAGCACCTCAACAAATAGCACCCTCACATACACCCAGCAAAACCCACACTCACACACCCTCACTTGCACACCAACACACACATCACTCATCACCACCACCCATCACCATGCCCCCAAAGAAGAATCAAAAGTTCATAGACAGTGAATTGGAAGTCCTGGTAGATGAGATCCTCAGGGTAGAGCCACAGCTGTTTGGTACACTGGTCCAACAGACCCCCATGTCGCAGAAAACCAAGATGTGGGCGAGGATCGTCGACAGGGTGAACGCACAATCACCATGTCTGCGCACAAAGGAAGACATCCAGAACAGGTGGTATGACGTGCGCAGGAGGGTCAGGGACCTACTGAAGAAGGACTACGCCTTGAGCCAACACACCGGCAGTGGCCCTCCTGCCAAACCTGTATACCTCAGGCCCTGGGAGGAGAAGGTGCGGGCCATCCTACCACCAGTCAGCGTATATGGACTAGCAAACATCCCAGAGCCTGGTGAGTACACAACAAATGTACACAATATTGTGTGACAATACACACACATCACTGTCAAGGGGATAGTCAAACCATGCACCCTTAGCAAATACACACCAACAAAGAGATAAACATCCTAAGATGTGTATGTCAGTCAGATAAACACAATACATGCCATCTCATAGTGAAATGTTACTGTGTCATGACATGTACAAACACAACAATAAATACAGCTAGGCAGTGGCACAAATCTAACCAACAAACACAGTCAGATATGTAGCCACCACTACAACACCACCTCACAGGGAAGCCCACTGAAAAGAAGGAATTCTGTGTATGCTGGTCAAGTCAGTGTAGCCAATAGCATCATGGGAGTTGTAGTCACAGATATTGCCCACCCTCACAATACGCCCATCAACACCACCATGAACCATGCTCACATCACAGGGAGTGGAAAACAACTGACAAGATGGCTGACACTGGGTACTGCTGTGGGGAGCACAAGGCCCTGCTGGCAACTGTGCACCAACCAACAGCAGGACACCACTGATTGACATCCTGAAAGCAAACTTGAACTCCCTACAATGGAAGCACGTTCCATGGTGGGATATCTGGCTGGGTGGGAAGGAGGACTGACAGCACTGACCATAGTTACCAGCAGCTCTTCTCACACACACCCCTAACACAAACTCCACACAACTCACCTGGGAGAATGCATTGCCTCACACTCTAATCAAATATCCCACAAAGAACCACCACCCTGGGTTATGCTGTGTGAAGCACAGGGATACACATGGGACTTGTAGCCAAACTAACCCCAGGATAACACTGTCAGCCATCTTGTCAGCACAGGCACACTACCCTACAGGGAAGCAGAGTCAAAAGGAAGGAAGCATGGGCATGCTGGGAAGGGGGTGGAGGCAATAGCATGATGGGAGTGGTAGTCACAGCTCAACATCCCCCAGCCACATGGCCCAGCAAGCTCACACTCAAGCATGCACACCTCACAGGGAGTGGAAAGCCACTTCAAAGATGTCTGACAATGGTGCTCTGATGTGGGGAGCACAAGGCCATGCTGGGAACTGGGCACCAACAAACAGCAGGACACCACTGTCAGCCATCTTGCCATTGCTGTCACACTCACACACAGTGAAGTCCACTCAAAAGGAAGGAAGTATGGGCATGCTGGGAAGGGGGGTGGAGGCAATAGCATGATGGGAGTGGTAGTCACAGCTCAACATCCCCCAGCCACATGGCCCAGCAAGCTCACACTCAAGCATGCACACCTCACAGGGAGTGGAAAGCCACTTCAAAGATGTCTGACAATGGTGCTCTGATGTGGGGAGCACAAGGCCATGCTGGGAACTGGGCACCAACAAACAGCAGGACACAACTGTCAGCCATCTTGCCATTGCTGTCACACTCACACACAGTGAAGTCCACTTAAAAGGAAGGAAATATGGGCATGCTGGGAAGGGGGGTGGAGGCAATAGCATGATGGGAGTGGTAGTCACAGCTCAACATCCCCCAGCCACATGGCCCAGCAAGCTCACACTCAAGCATGCACACCTCCCAGGGAGTGGAAAAGAACTGACAAGATGGCTGACAATGGGTACTGCTGTGGGGATCACAAGGCCATGCTGGTAACTGGGCACCAACAAACAACAGGACACCACTTACTGACATCCTGAGAGTCAACCTGAACCCACTGCAAGGGTGGCATGCATCATGGTGGGATAACTGGGCTGGGGGGAGAAGGAGGGCCGGATGTCCACCAAATACAACCAATGCTGGCCATGTACACACCTCAACATTCATATTGAAATGCTCAAAGTATGCAGGACAATGTGCTACACCAATATCAACCTCTGACTGTGACAACTTAGGACAATGCAATGTACAGGCCCGCATCCAGAGGTACAGTCACAACTGTCAGGTGTGTGAACCATTGATGCCTGCAGAAACATAACATACATTGTGTGTGTCTCCCAAAAACAGGTGATGATGGGGACACAGCAGCAGACGCTGAGGAGTCCCTGTCCCAGGCTCCGGGGGACACTCAGCTCACTGGTGTGGAACAGCCTCTGCCCTCCTCGGATGACGAAGACCTACCTGGCACCTCCGCAGTCAGTCATCATACAGCACCAGCAGGACCACCAGCTGCACCCCTGCACCCACCCCTCCAACAACTGCCAACACACAGACCACCCCTGCCGACACGGACAGACCAAGGACCACCACCACCAACAGCACACGGCCCCCGGCCCAACGTGGAGCAATGGACACCAACACCAGCAACAACCCCCAAGGGGGCCCAGGGTCACCTGTGCGTGCCACCGCAGGTCCTGCACGTGTTGCCAGGGGTGGTGGGAGGGGTGGTAGACATAGGTCGCTGCTTGCAGAGGGGTCTGGACTGCATGATGACCCACAACTGGCACGCATAGCTGATGCGTACCAGACTAGCACCGGAGAGTTCAGCCAGGTAGTGGGGATCCTCAGGGACATTCAACAGCAGCAGGCTGCCCATCATGCACGCTCGGACTCCCACATGTCCCGTATGGAGTCCAACTGGGACACATTGCAAGAACTGACGGCGGTGCATAGGGACATATTACAATGCCTCCGCCATATTTGCACCAACATGTCAACACCTCCCTGTGTGCCCACAACATCTGGTGCTGCAACAACTGCAACTGCCACAGGGAGGGAGGATGACTCTGGCGGAGAGTCCCCTGCACCGCAGCAGCCTGCACTTGAGGGTCCCCCCCAAAGAAGAGGGGTCGTCCGAGGAAGGACAACTGAGAGGCCGATGGCCATGCACAACCCCCAGGAAGCCAACACCTGTTCGGGAAAATCACCTTTGTGTGCAAACTGTTCACCCTGTCGAATGCAACACAACTCTCCCACATGACATGGGGAGTTCAAGTTGGACCAATGTATCAGATGACTGTGGACTTTACTCAGGACATTTCTGCTACCAGGAATTCCAAATCATCTATGAACTTTGGATTACAATCACAATGTACAGCACCCACCATCCTGTGCACTATACTCACACATGTATGTCAATAAACTCACTAATACACCATACTTGCCTCTGTTGTTATTCCAACGTTGTTAATGTCATGGAGCTGATGATCTGCGACATGACACTGTGCATGCTAACTGCTACAGCAAGTACAACACCGGCATGTGAGTCATGGCGACGTGACACATATGAGGGAGACACACCAACAGGGCTACACAACACATACACACCAGGGCCATCTGACTCATAGCCTACACTGATGTTGCCAGGAAATACGGTGCAATGCACAGACCCAACACCTATTCACAGTCTGTGTTAACTAGCACACTGGTGCAGTAAGCAAATGTCAGTCAGATTTGTGACCACAGACAACGCACATCACAAAGTGAAGCACAGGTTTATTACACATTTGCAACATGTTGTAACCACTACAGATGCAAGGGAATCCCACCTGGCAGTGGGCACACAGTCAACAAGTGTAGAAGAAAGGAAGTCCATGGGTGTGGGGCACATCACCTGTAGGGAAACGGCAGCTACCACCCTGGAAGTTGATTCACGGTGTCGGGGGATCACAGTTGACCAAACAACTCTGAAAGTACCCTGTGAAGGACAGAAATGACACACAGTCAAAAGCACAGAAGAACAGGACAGAACTGCAATACTCATGCCCAATACATGTCACAAGATACCCACCCAGAACCAAGTTAGCATGTCAACACTGTGGTGGAGTACAGACTACCTGTAAGGACACATCGCTGCACGCATACAGTCATGTAGCACATGGACACACTCAAACAGCACCAGAGCACCACCAACACATATCATGCAAACTCACATCATTGACATAACATCTCCGGATACTCACATTCAGCTGAAGAAGTTGGTGATGAGCTGTGTGCGGACATCACCCTCATGATCATCATCATCACTGGCATCGTGGTCCAGGCCAGGATCCTCCACAGGTGGCGGATGTTGGTCATCGTCATCCAGGATGAGAGGCAACTCCTTCTGCACTGCCAGGTTGTGTAGCATGCAGCAGACGATGACAATCTTGCACACCTTTGCTGGGGCATATGGGAGGGCCCCTCCTGTCTTGTCCAGGCAGCGGAAGCGGCTCTTCAGGAGACCAAATGTCCGCTCAATCACTCTCCTGGTCTGACCATGTGCCTCATTGTAGCGCATCTGGGCTGGTGTCACAGGGTTCCTGAGGGGCGTCAGCAACCATGGCATGTTGGGGTATCCGGAGTCACCTACATACAGACAATTGCACATTAGCTGAGTTGGAAAAGAGGGTGGAATACTACATTGCAGAACACACACAATGGTACAAAGTCAGTACACACCGACAAGCCAGGCACGCTGGTTCCGCATCTGTGACATCATCCTCGGGATGCAACTACTCCTCATCACGTAGGCATCGTGTGCAGAACCGGGGAAATGGGCACAGACGTGTGAGATGCTCATATCTGCAAGACATACCACCAGTGCATTGACCGAATGGTAGTGTTTGCGGTTCCTGTATGCCTGCTCTTGGGCCTTTGGTGGTACCAAAGCCACATGTGTCCCATCAATGGAGCCAATGACATGCTGCATCCTCCCCAGGGCATAGAAGTCACTCTTCACGTCAGTGAGTTGTTGACGTTTAGGGAAATAGATGTACTGGTTCAGGTATCTCAACATAGCCTCCAAAACATCGCGGAGCACACGGCTGAACATGGTCTGTGACATCCCACCAGCAGACGCCACAGTGTGTTGAAAGGTACCGGTGGCAAAGAAGTGTAGGGCTGCCATCACCTTCACCTTGGGGGTCAGCGCTGTAGGGTATGTCCGGCCAGGTTGCAAATGTGGGGCCAACCGCACCGTCAATTCCTCAATCAGCGGCCTGGTGAAGCGGTACCGTCGGATGCAGTCCCGTTCGACCATGGTTGCAAGGTCAGGGAATGGTCTATGGACAGCTGGTGCCCTGCAGTGTATAGGTGAAGAAAGAAAGATTGTCAGTCACCCCACATATGTGGCATTGACCATACTCAATATCACATGATACATCATTATGAGACACAAGTACATGATGTGTGCAGTTCCGTAAGGACATGTATGGCACCTACATGGCCAACATCTAACATCACAGTTCAACAAGTGGCATCAACAAGTCCCAGGTTGTGCCATGGGATATCATTAGGCTGTGTCACAGTTCCCATGTACTGCTGTCACATTACAAACACACACCACAGTGACATGTGAGGACAGATGTGCCCCAGGCATCACAGCTCATCGACAGGTAGATTCCCAGGGACCCTGTATTGCCACATGGACACTGGCATGACATGGTGCATCATGAATACACCACAGCAAAACAACCATGACCCCCACAGGTAGTGGTCCCTGTTGCCTTGGCAGGACAGACATGGACATCTGTGACACACACACGCACAACATCAAAGTCCATGCACAAACAACGTGGATGTGGAGACTGTCTCCCATTGTGCCCATGGAATCAGAGACATTGTAAACACAACATGCACACAGACTGTGGAGGGCCATCACTATTGTGGCAATGGGTCACCATGGGACGTACATACCGTCCCACATGGGACTCAGGGGGTATGTGACATGACATACACATACACAACCGTGAAATGTGACCATGCCACATGCTCAGAAATTAACAGTTGCACATCACAGTGGTCATGTGCACGACACACCAAGGATTCTGTCCCCATGAACACGTGCACAGCCTGGGAGTGGCTGCCCCCAAGTGCCACCCACAAAACAACATGTTGACCCCCATACACGGAATAGGTAATGCAGCCTTACATGCCTTAGGATACAGTGTGGACAGGCTGTGGTGTTGTAGGTGTGCCCCTCCCTCCCTGGGAAGTATATGTGGCTGGCATACGTTCACCTGTGACAGGCATGGTGACATATGCCAGTGACTTGTACAGGGACGCGTTGTACAGCAATGGACCGATCTGTGCGCACGCATTGGCCATTGCATACAATGTGAGCGGGTACGCGTTGTCATCCGATGTACGCGTTGTACAGCAATGGACCGATCGGTGCGCACGCATTGGCCATTGCATACAATGTGAGCGGGTACGCGTTGTCATCCGACGTACGCGTTGTACAGCAATGGACCGATCGGTGCGCACCCATTGGCCATTGCATACGATGTGAGCGGGTACGCGTTGTACAGCAATGGACCGATCGGTGCGCACGCATTGGCCATTGCATACAATGTGAGTGGGTACGCGTTGTCATCCGATGTACGCGTTGTACAGCAATGGACCAATCGGTGCGCACCCATTGGCCATTGCATACGATGTGAGCGGGTACGCGTTGTACAGCAATGGACCGATCGGTGCGCACGCATTGGCCATTGCATACAATGTGAGCGGGTACGCGTTGTCATCCGATGTACGCGTTGTACAGCAATGGACCGATCGGTGCGCACCCATTGGCTATGGCCTGGCCTGGCAACGGACGCGTTTTCAAACCTTTAACGAGTCTGATGCTGTGAATTCAGTTGGTCACCCACAACAATGTTGTAAATTCATGGGTCTCATGAAGTTGAACTTTTGAAGGATGCTGTGGGCGTGTGTAAGTGGTGCAATTCCATGGATTGGCCAGATTCAGAAGATGCAAACGACTTGGACCTATCACTTTGGACACATGGGACAGTATCTGCCTCAGCAGCACATATATAATGCTGGCTGTTCCCCTGAGAGCTCACTTGCCTGCACTACATGCTCCAGGATGACATCTGCCACCACCACTGCTGCTGTATCTGCACCCTCTGGATCCTGCAATGGCACGTACTGTGGAGAGAGCCCCAGCCTTCAGCACTGAGGAGAACCAGGCCCTGCTGGACAGCCTCCTTCCACAGTACAGCAAGCTGTATGGGAAAGCAGGGGAGCAGGTGAGTGTGCTGTCCACTGCCTTACTAAATGTGCATGTTGTCTGACTAGCAAGACTTACAGTGTGCACGCCACTGGCTAGCAGGCTCACTGAGTAGTTGTCACCCCCCATAGTGTGTAGTTACATGCACTGAACAGGTATAGTGCAGTGACAGTGCATTTAAACAAGGTTTTACTTCCCAGGCAATGATACCATGTAGTAACTGCTGGCAAACTGTTCATAGCCATCGTTGCACTGCCTGTGTACATCATGTGCCCCTGTGATTGAGACATGTATATCCAACTGTGTAATGCACGGATATGTTGCATGTGCAGTAATGGCCTTTTCACTTTGTCATCCTCAAAGGTTGATGCCCACCAGAAGCAGCAGATATGGCTGACCATCGTCCGGGCAGTGAGATCTGTGGGGGTCTACAAGCGCCGGATCCGCAACTGCCAGAAGAGGTGGCAGGACCTTCGGGGCTGGACCCGGAGGATCGCACGGGTCCAGCTGAAGCTGTCGCCTCCTAGCAGGAGGGGCGGACACCGGAGCCTGACCCCCCACATGCTCAGGATCCTGGCAGTGGTCTTCCCTGATCTGGATGGGCAGCTGAAGGCCAGAGAGCAGCAAGGAGGGGGTGAGTCCATAACTGCATTGTGAACTTTGTCTGCCATGCTATGTGCCCTCCTCTGGCCTGGTTGAACTTCCACAGTACATCAGTCATGTGGTCCAGGACCCATGTCCCTCAATTGTGCACTGCCCACTCCTCATCTGATACCCAGGTGTGGCCCTTACAGTCAGGGAATTGTGTCACTTGGGTACTGTGTCCTTGCATTTTGCTTAGCTCAAGGTGGGGGACAGCATTTGTTCCCCTAACTCTGTGGTGGGCATCATGGGTGGGTCCATTGCTTACACAATGCCTGTGTTCTGACATGTAATCTGCGTGTTACTTTGATATGCGGTCCAATTGCTGAGCTGATCCCCCACATGTGCCTGGGGTATCTGGCACACACCCATGCTGCGGGTGTGAATAATGTGTGGGCCCCAGGAGTGTGTATATCACGTGTGTCACACATACTTAGCCACCTGCCTACTGTCCAGGGCTCATCCCTCATTCACGTGGGGCAGGACAGTCATGCCTACTCCAGGCCATACAATACACTCTGTACTCCCACTCCCGTGTATCAGCTGACACGTTGTGCTCAGTGATATGTCCCCCTCAGGTGTCTGCCTCTGTGTCAGTGTGCTGTGGCTTCGTTGTCAGGACTACTGGGGTGTTTCTCGGTTGGGGCTCAGCATGCCACCGGAGATGTGACCATAGGAGACGATACTTGTGTGACACATAGGTGTTTGATCACCTGACCGTGCAGACTGGGGTATGCGAATGTGAAGTTCAGGCAGCTGTTTCCCATTCACGGCAGATTGTGAGGTGCTCAGGTTCAGAGGGTTGTGTTACAGGTCTTCCATATGTCCAATTGGTATGACGTGGACAGATAAGGGTTCAGATGATGTGGTGTGTGGGGGATGTACATGTGCACTTGTTCAGCTCCAGGACTTGCATTCCCCATGACCTACGATTGTGACACAGTGCAGACTGTTTTTGTCTGGCTGCCCTGCCCATGTGACTGGAGACAGTGATGTATGACTTAGCAGGCATGCCTGTGCCATGGCATGAAACTTCCAATGAGTGATCCTGCAGGGGAGTGACATGTGCTACATGCACACCATTGTGGCAATGACTATCAGGACATGGGTGCATGATGGTGTCTGGTGCTGGTATGCATCACATGCATTTCAAAATTGACTCTGGCCATCCCTTTATCCGGACACCTGTACTGACTCAGTGGCAAGAGTTGTGATGTGTGCATGTTCACATTCTTCACTGTGTTCTCTGCACTGTCCAACTACTGTGAAGGTGGTGCATGTATCCACACTGGGGTATTGACATCCAACAGACACCAGACAGATGGGTGCAAGTCCAGGAGGGATGTGAGTGCCATGGTTGACCATCAGACTGACAATTGGCTTCTCCTACTCTGTTTGGGCACTTTTGGCAATGTTCAACTAAGGATGCCAGGGCTTGCTCTGTAATGTGCTGTACTTACTGTGGTGTGTCCGTTCGGTGCAGGTGACTGATGTTTGTCTGTTTCCCTATTGTTTGCAGATACATCCACGGCCACAGGAGGGGACAGCTCCACGGACCAGGAGGAGTCGCAGAGCCAGACTGGGTCAGCAGCCGAGGAGTGGTCGGAGGGACCCAGTGGCACGGGGGGCGAGGGGAGCCACACCGAGGAGTCCTCAGCAGCATCCACCTCAGCTGAGGACCACAGCAGCTCGGAGGATGACTCCCTTGTGGAGGCGGGTGTCAGCGGCCACCACACCCCAGCTAGTGTTGCTGTCCCCGCCACCACCACCACCACCACCGCACTCCCATCGGCTCCCATTCCCGAGGTCTGTGGAGGCTCCCATGTTCGGGAGCATGTCTCCTTCATGCCAGGCACCGCACCCCCTGCCCCTGTGTCCCCTGCTGCCCTGAGTGAGGAGTCTGTGTACCTCCTTCTCCAGCTCCATGTAGGGCAGACAGCAATGCTGAGTGTCCTCCATGCCCACACCACTCTGTTGACTCAGCTGGTGTCGTTCATGGAGGGCATCTCATCGGGCATGTCTGCCCTACAGAGGGGCAATAGGTCCATGGACTCCTCCCTGACGGCAGCAGTGTCCCTCTTCCGACAGTCCCTCACCCCTCCTACCTCTGCCCCATCCACGCTCCCCAGCACCTTACCTGTCCCAAGCACACACACACCGGCACAGGCACACACCAGCACAGACACAAGCAGCACACAGACACACACGCCAAAATCCAGATGCACACGCACGCACAGTCAGGGGACTGAAACCACACTCACAGGGGATGGGGCCCAGGCACACACACACGCATCCACGAGCACTGCGCAGTCCTCAGATACCTCTCCCTCCAAGGCCCCTTCCCTTGCCTCACCTGCAACCCCACAGACTCAGCGGGTCTTCCTCTGTGACCTCGGCCTCTTCCCCTCCAATCCAGCTGATACAGCATTCAGGGGGAAGAGGAAGCCCACCCACACGGAGGCACCCGGGCACCCTCCCCCAGGCGCAGACCAACTGACGCCCCCCTCCGCAAGTCCCCCCGGACCCGGAAGAGCAAGACCCCGCCGCCGCCCTGCAGCTCAACCACCAAGTCTCCTTCCTCCATCCCTCAGGCCCCCACTCCACAGGTGCCCCCACCACACCCTGCCCCAGGTTCCCCCACCCACAGATACACCATCCCCAAAATGATCCGGCCTTCTCCCCTGCCACTTGCTCTTCCGGCACCACACCCCCCGCTGCGCATGTCTGTGCCACTGGTGTGGAGACGGTGTCCTCCCCTCTGTCCTGCCCACCTTACCTGAACCCCATTCTCCTCCCCTGGAGGTAGGCACTGCAGTGGAGTCCACTACCACCCCGTCTGACTTGGGCACTGCAGTGGGGAACCTGTCCACTCCATCTGCATGGCCCACTGCAGTCGTGCCGGCACCCACACCATCTGAGTCATGCCCCCCAGTTGTGCCGGCACACACCATGTCAGACACCTCCACTGCAGTTGTCAGTGGCTCTCCAGCACCCACCACCCCTTCCCATCCTCCTTCTGGTGGGCCCTCATCCTGTCCCTGCGGTGCCTGGCCTGCCCCCCCGTATGCCGATCTGAGGGGAATGTCCCTGGTGTGTAGCAGTGCAGGCATGCGTAGGGTGACATCTGGCACTGGCACCCTGTTTGGACTCATATTATGGACTGGCCATTGGCCTTTGTTATATATTTTCTTTCACTTCTCTCACCCAAATGCTGAATAAAGCAACTTTCTGTTCTCTAGTGGTTTTGCTTCTGATGTACATGATGTTGATGATGCTAACCGTGCCCTTGCTGCAGTGATGGTGATTTTTGGTCTCATGAAAATGAAGTGTTACTGTGCAGGAACCCATGTGGTCCACGGGGAATGTGTCCTATCCTGTAGTGTATCCATGTCATCCTTTGCAGCATATGAGGGTGTCATGTTTTCAATATTTGGCAATGGGATTTCCTACTTACATTTGCAATATCACATCTGTGGCTTATACCCCAGCACATCTGTTGTGCTTGCCATTGTTCAATTAGTCTACTTCCCTGACCGTGTGGCCATCTCCACTGGACATGCTGTAGGACGGTGGAATCTGACTATATGGTTGCCCCCACTTTTTTCCTGGTGTTTTGCTGGTTTATGACTTAGTTGGACTGGGATCCTGCTATTCAGGGCCCCAGTCTATCTGCTTTCTCTGTAAAATGGTTTCCATGTGCCTTAGGCACATCTCTAATTGGAATCTGGAGTGCCCTTATAAGTCCCTAGTATATGGTATACTATCTACCCAGGGCATAGGTACCTCAGAGGCCTACCAGGGGCTGCAGCATGTATTATGCCACCCCTGGAAGGCCATCCAAAATGGCACCACAGGTCTGCTACTGCAGCCTGGGTAAGGTGGTGCATGCACCCCTTACTGTGATATAGGTTACCTATATCACTATATACATACACACATATAAACCTATAAGTCACTCCTATGGCAGGCCTTATCAATCCTGAAGGCAGAGTGTGTGGTTCCTATGTGAGAGGGTGCCCCTGCATGAGCAGGGCCCCTCTGCAGCGTTCAGAGACCCTTCTCTGATGCTGTTTGTAGTGCAGCCTGACCATATACTCTTAAGCGCATTATAACCTCGCGTTAAATGCTAACTTTGGGATGGCTGCACGGAAACATGTCGTGTTTGGTGTCAAACATCTTGGAATACTACCCCCCACCAGTTCTGGCAGCGGGGGTAGCATTCCACCCTTCTAGAGGGAAAGACATGTACACACCGGTATGCCCGGTACTGACTTTCCAAGCCCTGGCATCTCAAAATGGATGCTGCTGCCACAGACACGAGTCTGGCCTCCTGCTGCTGACTGAAACTCCGGCAGGGGAGGCCTGGACAATAGGTTTCCTATCCCAGGGAGGTACACCTCCCCAGACAGGATAGTGTGTATTGGGGCTGGGCGGGAGCACTCTCGGGTGCTTTGAAGTCCTGCACTGGGGGCACATTTGGTGTCCCTGTGCATACCCCAGTTCAAACCGGATCAGGGACTTCCAGCCCCTGCTTTGGTGCGAACTGGACAAAGGGAAAGGGGTGTAGCCACCCCTCTGCCCTGACCCACCCATAGGTGGGACCACAGAGTAAGTCCAACCCCTAAACTGAGAATAAGTATGGGACCCCAGTCCTTAGGACTTTAGATTATCCCTGGACGAAACTCTGACACAGAATCCTGGACCTTCGATGCTCTACTTAAAGATTAGAGGACAGAAGAATCTCCCTTGGGGTCAAGGAGTGACTCCCCTGCTTGGCAGGCACCAAAGAAGCAATTGTCCGGTCTGCATCGCTGAAGCTCCCGTCGGACACCGAAGTCTTTGCATCACCAGAGGTAGATTTCCAGACTTCCCCGAGGCTGCCCTGAGTGCCCAGCAAAGCTGAGGCCCGTAGCTGTCGTGGGTAACGTGGAACCGTGACCCCTGGACACCGCATGCATTTGCAAGTGCATCCTCTTCTGGGTCTCCCACGAAGTCATGCTTTGGGCTCCGAGTAGCCCCAGCCTCCAGCACCAACTGCACCGAAGATCACTGGCTTCTACTCCACGAGTGTCCTGTGAGCCAGCTCCACGTGCACCGTCTCGAGGCTCCTTCGCAGTCGCTAGCCCATTGGCTAGTAGCCCTTCACGAAGGCCAATCTTTTTCTACTTGGGCTTCCTGGTTGCTCCAGGCTTGCCCTCACTTACCCTTGCTGGGTGAGTTCCTCAGACCTTGCTGGTCTGCACAATCGTCAATCTTCATCTTCATCAAGACTTGCCGTTGCCAAGGCTTGTTGGGTCCAATCCGGTCGCCGACACCTCAGCACTCGACAGACATCATGTACCAGCCCGAATCCTGCTCCTGGTCGCCGACAACACCTCCTGGACCTCGTGGCTGAAGAGTCAAGATGACCGTCAACCTACCTGAAGCACTCGACATCGGTGGGCATCTGCTCATCGCCTTCCTGGTCACTGGCTAGTGACCCAGACTCTGTCCCCTCTGCTTTAAGGTTCTTCAGATCTCCGATCCACCCTTGGATCCACCCGGACACTTTTCACTTGGTCACCAGCAGCACTTTGCAGCAGATCGCCATTCAAATCGACGACGAAACCCGACCCCGAAAGGCACCTATGCACCCGGCTTCCCTGGGTGAGGTAACAAGAGTACTCCAGTGCTCCCGTGGGTAGAGACTCTAGAACGACCTAGTTCTCAAAGGGTTTGCTCCAAGTCCTCCTTTAAGTGTCCCTTTTCTTTAAATTCCAAACCGCGACTTTCTCCATAGAAGTTAACGGCGATTCGCGGCTGTGTTACTACACTGCGCGCGTCCCCCGTGGGCCCCCTGTGTCACTACCTTGGGTGGTTCCTTGTGGTCCAAGCACTTCTAGAGGCTCTAGGCCTAGTGTCTAGCTCAGTCGTGGTTCTTATACCACTTTATTGGTATATGGTTTGGTACGCCCCTAGGGCCCAAACGGGTATTTGTGCTATTACTGTGTTTAAATAACTTATAACTTATGTACTTCGAACTCTAGCCTCATAAAGAGACTAGAGGGGTGTGTTTAGTAATAAATACATATATTTTGAATATATACCTGGTGTGGTGCTCTTTCATTTGGTCACTCAAGAGATTATAGACTGGTAAAACAAGCTGCTTTACATTCTTTCAAGACTTAGCCTGAAGGCTGCTCTCCATAGCTACCACTAGGATAGCTTTCAATAAAGGTTGTCTTTAACCTATCTCCAATAAGGGGTTGTTTGGACTGGTGCAAGGTGGCCACTATAATTAGTGGACAGCATATACCAGGCCAACTTCTCACATTGGTGTGCAGCGTGTGGGATTCCAGCTTGCTATTGTTTTACCAGATAATCTCAATTGAATTGATCAACTGAAAACCACTAAAGGTACCTAAGGTACATATAAATTAAGCTTAGAATACAGTAAGTTCTACTGAACTTAGAGTTGTGTGCTAAGGGATAGCACACCCTTTCTACAACTCAAGAGAGTTTAGTAGGCCACACTAGAGTAGGTAGTGCATACACCACACCTCACTAGTGATGTCTTCAAAGCCAGGACCCAGAGAGTCCTTGCCAGATAGCCACTGGGCTTCTTCCCTCCAAGTATGATACACTCCCATTCTTGGAATTGAGAGCAATATGCAATGTGAGGAAACTGAAGACAGGCCAAAGTCCCACCACCCAACATCTGAGAGAGATGTTAATGGCTGATGATCTCAACAGGCCCTTAGGGACTGAAGGGGTAGGTGCAGAGGGTGGGGCAGAAGATGAGGATGGGGCCAGGGGTAGCAACACCCCCAACCCCCCCTCTGGAACTGACCAGGAGGGTGACAATGACCCTGACCTGGAAAACCCAATCCCTCCTGTGGAAGAGGAAGAGGAGGATCAAAATGACCTCCACTTTGTCCCCCAGGAAGGATTATGAGTGTGCCTAGAAGGTCTAGATCTCCTTCTCAGGAGTCTAACCACTCTGACACCTCAATAGGGACCTCTGTCTCCTCTCATAGGAGGGAATCCTCTCATGAGAGGAGAAAGAGACTGATTCAGTATGAGCAAGCCCAGCTTGAACTCAGAAAACAGCAATTGGCTATAGACAGGGAGTCCCTAGATCTCTACAAAGAGAGAAAAAAGTTGGGACTAGAGTCCCATGGTGGCAGCAATCTCCCTAAAGATAGGGAAAGGTCTTACGACCATAGAAACCTAAGCAAGATTGTCCCTCCCTACCAGAGTGGGGATGACATCCACAAATGGATAACTGCACTGGAGAGGGCCTGTAAGGATCAGAGGGTCCCCCAGAAGCAGTGGGCAGCAATCTTGTGGCTCTCCTTTGCAGACAAAGGTAGAGACAAGCTCCTCACTGTACGAGAGGAGGATGCTGACAATTACAAAGTCTTGAAGAGTGCTCTGATAGATGGGTTTGGCCTAACCACTGAACAGTATAGGTTGAAGTTCAGAGACACCCAAAAAGCTCAGACTCAAGACTGGGTTGATTTTGTAGATTGTGCTACTAAGGCTCTGGAAGGTTGGATACATGGCAACAAAGTGCAGGACTTTTTAGGATTGTACAATTTGATTATGAGGGAGCAAATCCTTAATAATTGTCAAAACCAGCTTTTGCACCAGTATCTGGTAGACTCTGATCTGACCTCTCCCCAAGAATTGGGAAAGAAGGCAGACAAATGGGTCAGAACCAGAGTAAAAACTAAAAATCAGGGTGGTGACCAGAAGAAAGATTCTACTAAGTCCCAAGAGAAAGGTGGGGATAAATCTAAGGATAAGTCCACTACAGGGCCCCAAAATTCCTCTTCTGGGGGTGGGTCCCAAACTCCTTCTTCTCCTGAAAAGAAACCATATTGCCATGTCTGTAAAAAGCCTGGGCACTGGAAGTCTGATCCCAGTTGCCCCAGGATTGGCAATAAAGAAAATGTTCCTCCCACAACTACTACCACCCCTCCTGGTACTACCAGTAGTAATCCTCCAGTTGGGAGTAGTGCACCCAAAAGTTAGGTGCTTTTGCAAGAGGAACAGAGGTGGGCCCTAGTTTAGACAGGGCCCCCTCAACAGACTCCTCTGACTCTGATGGTGGTATAGGATTTGCCACCTTTACCATGGGTCCCAAAGCATTGGGCAGGTACAGACTGGAGCCAATAATTAATGGTCAGAAAGCTGTGGCATTTAGGGACACAGGGGCTAGTGTCACCATGGTGGCAGGGAAACTAGTCCCCCCTCACCAGCTTTTACCTGAGTTTAAATACCAGGTGACCAACATTGATGGTGTCAGAACAGATCACCCCATGGCCATAGTCAATCTCAGCTGGGAGGGGGTCACAGGCCCAAAAAGAGTGGCAGTGTCCCCAACCTTACCGGTAGATTGCCTGATGGGCAATGATCTGGAAATTTCAGCCTGGGCTGAAGTTGAACACCAAACCCATCTAAGGATGTTGGGTGTCCCTGTAAAGGTTAGTGGGGCTGTGATGGCCACAGCCCCAGCCCAAGATTTTGGAGAGATGGAGCCTGGAAGAATGGCCCACTCTCCCCCAAAAGAGAGCACAAGGGTTGAAGAAAAGTCTTCTTCCCTCCAGACAGTAGGTAAGGGTCAGCCTCCTCAGGGAACTGACCCTACCCCTAGTGAAGGAACTGCCCCAGAGGTAGTCAGGCCTGGCCTGACCACACCCCTGATGGCAGAGGACCCTTCCAAGGTAGTACCCAGTCTGGAGCAGGTAACCTGCCCCTCTCTACCCTGCCTCAGTCAGCCCAGGGCTGCAGAGGTCAGGGAGGTCAGTGGACCCCCAGGGCCCCCTGTCCAGAGGAACCCCCATCAGCAGATTAGGGGCACCCAGTCTAGTAGCCCTAGCCAGGTGAAAATTCCTCTCCACACTGAGGGATCCCCCATACCTTTATGTAGGGACCTCCCCAGAAGGACTCTGGTAGGCAAGGGCAAACCTGGGACCAGAAGGTTCCAAACCTGCCATGTCCCTCCAGTAGTCCATCCAAAGGGACCCAACCCCCAGCTGTAGGCAGCCAAAGGTTGACCCTTAGAGCAAAGTGCAACTCAGTCATGGAAAGACAGGCATACATGGTGACCAGTGATCTGAGGAAGCTGAGGCCAACATTCCTAGGGCCTCACTTCCCTACTCAGACACCTCCCAAGCCTTGTACTTTACCTAAGCACACCACAGGTAGTGATTCCCCATGGTGGAGACCCTCTCATACCCTTAGGGTGAGGGATTGCTTAGTGGACCATAAGACAGGGGGAAACCATGCTAGTGCAGGTGCTTCCTTATATGGCCACTTAGTCAATAAAGGCTCAACTGGCCAAGGTTAGCCTTATCTCCTTTCGTTTGGGGGGGGTTATGTAGGAAGGTGGAATGTGACTATATGGTTGCCCCCACTTTTTTCCTGGTGTTTTGCTGGTTTATGACTTAGTTGGACTGGGATCCTGCTATTCAGGGCCCCAGTCTATCTGCTTTCTCTGTAAAATGGTTTCCATGTGCCTTAGGCACATCTCTAATTGGAATCTGGAGTGCCCTTATAAGTCCCTAGTATATGGTATACTATGTACCCAGGGCATAGGTACCTCAGAGGCCTACCAGGGGCTGCAGCATGTATTATACCACCCCTGGAAGGCCATCCAAAATGGCACCACAGGTCTGCTACTGCAGCCTGGGTAAGGTGGTGCATGCACCCCTTACTGTGATATAGGTTACCTATATCACTATATACATACACACATATAAACCTATAAGTCACTCGAAGGCAGAGTGCGTGGTTCCTATGTGAGAGGGTGCCCCTGCATGAGCAGGGCTCCTCTGCAGTGTTCGGAGACCCTTCTCTGATGCTGTTTGTAGTGCAGCCTGACCATATACTCTTAAGCGCATTATAACCTCGCGTTAAATGCTAACTTTGGGATGGCTGCACGGAAACATGTCGTGTTTGGTGTCAAACATCTTGGAATACTACCCCCCCACCAGTTCTGGCGGCGGGGGTAGCATTCCACCCTTCTAGAGGGAAAGACATGTACACACCGGTATGCCCGGTACTGACTTTCCAAGCCCTGGCATCACAAAATGAATGCTGCTGCCACAGACATGAGTCTGGCCTCCTGCTGCTGACCGAAACTCCGGCAGGGGAGGCCTGGACAATAGGTTTCCTGTCCCAGGGAGGTGTGACCACCTCCCCAGACAGGATAGTGTGTATTGGGGCTGGGCGGGAGCACTCTCGGGTGCTTTGAAGTCCTGCACTGGGGGCACATTTGGTGTCCCTGTGCATACCCCAGTTCAAACCGGATCAGGGGCTTCCAGCCCCTGCTTTGGCGTGAACTGGACAAAGGGAAAGGGTGTAGCCACCCCTCTGCCCTGACCCACCCATAGGTGGGACCACAGAGTAAGTCCAACCCCTAAACTTAGTATAAGTATGGGACCCCAGTCCTTAGGACTTTAGATTATCCCTGGATGAAACTCTGACACAGAATCCTGGACCTTCGACGCTCTACTTAAAGATTAGAGGACAGAAGAATCTCCGTTGGGGTCAAGGAGTGACTCCCCTGCTTGGCAGGCACCAAAGAAGCAATTGTCCGGTCTGCATCGCTGAAGCTCCTGTCGGACGCCGAAGTTTTTGCATCACCAGACGTGGATTTCCAGACTTCCCCGAGGCTGCCCTGAGTCCCCAGCAAAGCTGAGGCCCGTAGCTGTCGTGGGTGATGTGGAACTGTGACTCCTGGACACCGCACGCATTTGCAAGTGCATCCTCTTCTGGGTCTCTCACAAAGTCGTGCTTTGGGCTCCGAGTAGCCACAGCCTCCAGCACCAACTGCACCGAAGATCACTGGCCTCCACTCCACAAGTGTCCTGTAAGCCAGCTCCATGTGCACCGTCTCGAGGCTCCTTCGGGGTCACTAGCCCATTGGCTAGTAGCCCTTCACGAAGGCCAATCTTTTTCTACTTGGGCTCCCTGGTTGCTCCAGGCTTGCCCTCACTTACCCTTGCTGGGTGAGTTCCTCAGACCTTGCTGGTCTGCACAATCGTCAATCTTCATCTTCATCGAGACCTGCTGTTGCCAAGGCTTGTTGGGTCCAATCCAGTCGCCGGCACCTCAGCACTTGACAAACATCATGTACCAGCCCGAATCCTGCTCCTGGTCGCCGACAACGCCTCCTGGACCTCGTGGCTGAAGAGTCAAGACGACCGTCAACCTACCTGAAGCACTCGACATCGGTGGGCATCTGCTCATCGCCTTCCTGGTCACTGGCTAGTGACCCAGACTCTGTCCCCTCTGCTTTCAGGTTCTTCAGATCTCCGATCCACCCTTGGATCCACCCGTACACTTTTCACTTGGTCGCCAGCAGCACTTTGCAGCAGATCGCCATTCAAATCGACGACGAAACCCGACCCCGAAAGGCACCTATGCACCCGGCTTCCTGGGTGAGGTAACAAGAGTACTCCGGTGCTCCCGTGGGTAGAGACTATAGAACGACCTAGTTCTCAAAGGGTTTGCTCCAAGTCCTCCTTTAAGTGTCCCTTTTCTTTAAATTCCAAACCGCGACTGTCTCCATAGAAGTTAACGGCGATTCGCGGCTGTGTTACTACACTGCATGCGTCCCCGTGGGCCCCTGTGTCACTACCTTGGGTGGTTCCTTGTGGTCCAAGCACTTCTAGAGGCTCTAGGCCTAGTGTCTAGCTCAGTCGTGGTTCTTATACCACTTTATTGGTATATGGTTTGGTACGCCCCTAGGGCCCAAACGGGTATTTGTGCTATTACTGTGTTTAAATAACTTATAACTTATGTACTTTGAACTCTAGCCTCATAAAGAGACTAGAGGGGTGTGTTTAGTAATAAATACATATATTTTGAATATATACCTGGTGTGGTGCTCTTTCATTTGGTCACTCAAGAGATTATAGACTGGTAAAACAAGCTGCTTTACATTCTTTCAAGACTTAGCCTGAAGGCTGCTCTCCATAGCTACCACTAGGATAGCTTTCAATAAAGGTTGTCTTTAACCTATCTCCAATAAGGGGTTGTTTGGACTGGTGCAAGGTGGCCACTATAATTAGTGGACAGCATATACCAGGCCAACTTCTCACACATGCAAGTTTGGGCATCAATGGGGAAGGACTCATCTGTGTTGTCAGTGCAACTTGCTATACATGTGTGTTGGATCTGTGCTGATGATTTCGTTGACACTCCCATGACCAGGCTGAGATGACGGGAGCCTTCATTTAGTGCTAATTGTTGACTGTGTGACCAAGTGTTCTGCTGACATGATGGAGCCCTACTGAGGCAACGTATGGCACAGCTTTCCTCACACAGGAGTGGAGTCCCCTCATGGCAGTGTTTAATCCTGTGACATTGCCTGAGCCCAAGGTGTGTGTTGTGTGAGCATGTCTGTGTGTGTTCACTTCCATTTTGCTGGGCGTGCTGGGATCCCTAGTGATGTTCCTGTTTGTGATGCTTGCTGAGTTGACCTATGTTCCCCCAAAGTCTTCTCCCTGGGTTCTGTGTGATGTGGGTGCATGGCACATTACTGGTCATCAGGGTGTCACCCATAGGTGTGTTTGCTGTCAGGGCTGAGTTTGTGGGCAAACGCAGATGGGACACAGTCAGGATTCCCCTTGGCACTTGTTGTTTACACCTGTCATGTAATTTCAAGTTTGTGTTAGCTTTCAGTGATTGTGACACGTTGTGTGTGTGACTGCTGGCACTCCTCAGGGTCAGGGCTGCAATGTTGGTAGTTGTCTATGTGTGTTCTTTGTGGGTGACCTTGGCTTGTTCATTGGTGTGTGACTGTGGCCGGGATCCCATTGGTTGGTGTGGTATTGCCGTCATGTCCATGTACAGCGTAGTTTGCAGTGTGTCAGACATTCAGGAGTCTTGTTGACTGGCCATGTGTGATGGGTTTCTGCACCTTAGTTCCCACCACCACCCCTGGGATTGTCATGGGTGCATGTGCAATGTCACCAGTGCATGTGAGCTTCACTGCTGCACATTGTTGGAGGTCGAGGTGTGTGGTGTCGAGTGTGTGCAGATGAGAGTTGTTGCCCGGCTAGACCCCTGCCTCCATGTTGGCCTTGGCTGACTGGCCGTGCTGATTGATTTGTGCTTGTGTAGGTGTGATGGTAGTTTGTTGCTCAGGACACATGACTGTGGTTCACAGTGTGAACGACATCTAGCTTTGTCATCACAGTGGGATTCTCATGCAGCCCAGGGTCACCACATTGTGGGGACCCTGGGGGTAGTGCTGTGGTGTGTCTGTGTCTTGCTGTGTCAGTTGCTGTTCCTACATGCTTGTGTGACATGTGTGATTTGTGCTCCCTCTCATCTAACAATGCCTGATTGCCCACATAGGGGATTTGGTTCCATGAGTTAATTTTGTGTGGCACTGTATGCGCATCTGTGTAATTGGTATTCAGGCCTCATCATGTGTTGTGTGGTTGCCTGGGGACACTGGCAGCCCCCCCCTCACCTGTTGTGTTTGATGTGCAGTGTGGGGCTGCCTGTTTGTGTTTGTGCATCTGCACCACTGCATTGGCATATCTTTAGTGTGCCATTGGCTGTATGTTGTTTGGTGGGTTTCACCTGCTGTCCCTGGGACTCCTAGGTCATCAGTCAGCACGATGATCATGGTTTGTGTGTCCCATTGCTGCCATGGTATGGTATCTGTTCACCTCACATCTACAGTCTCCACAGGATGTCTACATTTGTGTGCCCATTGGAGCAGATATGTGTTCTGCATTATGATGGTCACTTCTGTCACTGTGTTATTGATGAATGTTGACAGTGTCATCCCCCATGGGTGATGTTTGTCTGCACATGGCCAAAGGTATGTCTTATTTGCACTGCACTGTTTGCCTCACCCAATATATGTTGCTATGGGACACGAACACTACTTTGCCACTGATGTGTTTGTTGTTCTGTGACCAGGATTCAGCCATGCTGTTTGGCAGTTGCAGCTTTTTCCATGGCCACACTTACCTTATAGTCACTGTGATGATGGGTGTTTGGACCCCATTGCCACAATGTTCAAGATGTGCTTCAGCTATGGACCCCACACTTACATTTTGGTCACTGTGATGATGGGGGTTTAGACCCCATTGCCACAATGTTCAAAATGTGCCCCAGCTTGGACCCCACACTTACATTTTGGTCACTGTGATGATGGGGGTTTAGACCCCATTGCCACAATGTTCAAGATGTGCTTCAGCTATGGGCCCCACACTTACATTTTGGTCACTGTGATGATGGGGGTTTAGACCCCATTGCCACAATGTTCAAAATGTGCCCCAGCTATGGACCCCACACTTACCTTTTGGTCACTGTGATGATGGGGGTTTAGACCCCATTGCCACAATGTTCAAGATGTGCTTCAGCTATGGACCCCACACTTACATTTTGGTCACTGTGGTGATGGGGGTTTAGACCCCATTGCCACAATGTTCAAAATGTGCCCCAGCTATGGACCCCACACTTACCTTTTGGTCACTGTGATGATGGGGGTTTAGACCCCATTGCCACAATGTTCAAGATGTGCTTCAGCTATGGACCCCACACTTACATTTTGGTCACTGTGATGAGGGGGGTTTAGACCCCATTGCCACAATGTTCAAGATGTGCTTCAGCTATGGACCCCACACATACATTTTGGTCACTGTGATGATGGGGGTTGGACCCCATTGCCACAGTGGTCATGGTCTGCTTGCATTGTGGAGGCCACACACATTTATGTGTGACACATGTGATAGGGGGTCACATTGTATGTTCAAAGTCATGTTCAGTGTTGTAGGCATTTGACACAGTCTACACACGCTTGTCATGGTGTTGGGGGATGTCTTTTTCTTGCATTCCTTATGTTGGAGTGTGCTGGTTGTGTCATGCATTACCCATCCTATGAGTGGGGGTGGTGTTGGTGGTAGGAATCCAGCCCCCATGGGTAGGGGTGGTAGTAATGACAGGCATCCAGCCCCCCATGGGTAGGGGTGGTAGTAGTGGTAGGCATCTAGCACCCCCTGAGTAGGGGTGGTGGTAGTGGTAGGCCTCCAGCCACCCCCTGAGTAGGGGTGGTAGTAGTGACAGGCATCCAGCCCCCCATGGGTAGGGGTGGTAGTAGTGGTAGGCATCCAGCCCCCCCTGAGTAGGGGTGGTAGGCATCTAGCACCCCCTGAGTAGGGGTGGTGGTAGTGGTAGGCATCCAGCCCCCCCTGAGTAGGGGTGGTAGTAGTGGTAGGCATCTAGCACCCCCTGAGTAGGGGTGGTGGTAGTGGTAGGCATCCAGCCCCCCCCCCTGTGTAGGGGTGGTAGTAGTGACAGGCATCCAGCCCCCCATGGGTAGGGATGGTGGTAGTGGTAGGCATCCAGCCCCCCCTGAGTAGGGGTGGTATTAGTGACAGGCATCCAGCCCCCCATGGGTAGGGGTGGTAGTAGTGGTAGGCATCTAGCACCCCCTGAGTAGGGGTGGTGGTAGTGGTAGGCATCCAGCCCCCCCTGAGTAGGGGTGGTAGTAGTGACAGGCATCCAGCTCCCATGGGTAGGGGTGGTAGTAGTGGTAGGCATCCAGCCCCCCATTAGTAGGGGTGGTAGTAGTGGTAGGCATCTAGCACCCCCTGAGTAGGGGTGGTAGTAGTGGTAGGCATCCAGCCCCCCATGGGTAGGGGTGGTAGTAGTGGTAGGCATCCAGCCCCCCATGGGTAGGGGTGGTGGTAGTGGTAGGCATCTAGCCCCCTGAGTAGGGGTGGTAGTAGTGACAGGCATCCAGCCCCCCATGGTTAGGGGTGGTAGTAGTGGTAGGCATCTAGCACCCCCTGAGTAGGGGTGGTGGTAGTGGTAGGCATCCAGCCCCCCCTGAGTAGGGGTGGTAGTAGTGACAGGCATCCAGCCCCCCATGGGTAGGGGTGGTAGTAGTGGTAGGCATCCAGCCCCCCATTAGTAGGGGTGGTAGGCATCTAGCACCCCCTGAGTAGGGGAGGTAGTAGTGGTAGGCATCCAGCCCCCCATAGGTAGGGGTGGTAGTAGTGGTAGGCATCTAGCACCCCCTGAGTAGGGGTGGTGGTAGTGGTAGGCATCCAGCCCCCCCTGAGTAGGAGTGGTAGTAGTGACAGGCATCCAGCCCCCATGGGTAGGGGTGGTAGTAGTGGTAGGCATCCAGCCCCCCATTAGTAGGGGTGGTAGTAGTGGTAGGCATCTAGCACCCCTGAGTAGGGGTGGTGGTAGTGGTAGGCATCCAGCCCCCTGAGTAGGGGTGGTAGTAGTGGTAGGCATCCAGCCCCCATGGGTAGGGGTGGTAGTAGTGGTAGGCATCTAGCACCCCTGAGTAGGGGTGGTAGTGGTGGTAGGCATCCAGCCCCCCATGGGTAGGGGTGGTGTTAGTGGTTGGCATCCAGGCCCCTATGTGTGTATGTGGCATTGGTGATAGCCATTCCGCCCCTATGGTGCTGCTGTTGCTGGTGTAAGTAATTTCTGCATCCCTATGTGTGTGTGTTATATGTCGGGTACCTGTGGTTTGTTTGTGTGGTGGGTGTCTGACTTACCTTCTGCGCTGTACGCGTCCGTACCATTCCGGTAATAGATGTAGAGTATTGGTAGGATCGGCGCGATGGGATTCATGGTTGGTTCGTCTCGTTCGTCTTTCTCGTTGCTTCGACTCGTCCTCGTGGCTGGCGTGTTCGTCTCGTAGCCGTGGATCGGCTTGTGGCGCGAATCGGAGCTTATGTGCGCCTCTCCCGGATGCTTTGACGTGCCGTGCGTAGCGACGGGTTCGGTGCGTACGGAAGGCGCATCGCACTAGTCCGGCCGGACGGGGCTGCATTTTGGCTTCCGTGCGACTCGATTCTGCGTTTCCGGATCCGCGTCAGTCGGAGAACTGGACCTGTATTGGGTGAGTACGACTGGGTCGGGATCTGGGCAGTTATGCGCATCGTACTTGCTCGTTCGGACGTATCTACGAATGGGTCGGGAAACACGCATTCGCCTGGCTTTTTTCCCAGGCGAATGGTGTTAGGTGCGCCTCCGACCGGGATCGGAATCGACCCCTTAGTGTTTGGCATGCAACAGTCCATTACCCCCAGGTCCCTCCAGTCCTCGTCCCATTCATAACAAAGTGGAGATAACTCATCTCCCGCCAGAAAAAAAGACAGAGGAAAGCTGGGACCCTAACCCTGCCCCTCCCACTGGGAGTACATAAGCAGTACTTACCCAGCATTCCGCCTGTTCTTTTTTTCTGTCTGTCGACAGAATGGACGTGGTGCTGGTGCTGCTCCTGCTGGGCTGGGGTGGCGTTTTCTTCTCTCCTCTCCCCGCCCGGCTGCCTGACTGTGCGGGTGGGGGGTTTTCTGGTCTGCCTCCCGGCCTGCCGGGCTTGCTGGGAGGCAGGGATGTTCACGGACTGGCTCTGTTTGCCGGCTGGCCCTTTGCGGCTGGTGCGCTGCCTCCCGGTTGCTTCCGGGTCGCTGGGCGCGTCTTCCTGTGGCCTGGTCAGGTGGTAGATGCGCTGCGCTTTCTGTATCCTGGCCTTCCCGGCTCTGGCGTGGCCTTGGGGGATGCCTTGGGCTGGCTGTTGGGGTGGGGGCCTTGTTCCTGGTGGTGTTCCGGCCCCCGCTCTGGGTGAGTTCCGCATAGCAGTGTTTTTTTGATCTTTTACTGCATGGCCTGCGACTCCAATACCCTGCAAGCAATGTTGGCCGGCTAGCCTTCTGGAATGAGCCATGATGAGCAACAGTGACTCCTGGAGATGCCGGGGATTGTGCCCGGGGCCTCGTACATGCGAGGCATGCGCTCTACGCTTCTGACTCCGAGGCTTGTCGGGCCCCCTGCAGGTATCTGGCGCTGTGCTGGGGCTGCTGCCTTTCCTCGCACTTGGCATGCCAGGTGCTGTTGGCTTGCGTGGGCCGGTGTGTGCTCTGCTTCTTTCACGATAGCAGGGTCGGGGGGGAATGATTGTTTTTGGCTGTCTCCCCTCCTGTGTGCCGCGGTCCTCGCTCCGGCTGTGGCCCGGTTCCTTTTGGTGGCTATCCGTTGGTTGATGGGCCGTTTTTCGCACTATGGCCGGGGTGGCTTTTCTTGGCCCGTGTGTCCGGTGTTCTTTCGTCTGAGCTCGCGGTACTGCTGCCCTGTTGGCACCTGGTCTCGTCTGCTCTCGGACGGTTTGCATGGTTGGCCTGGTTGTTGCCTGGTTGGTGGTCCGCCTGGGTATACCTGGTGCTGCGGCTTTTTTGGGTTGTTTTTTCTTTTTGGAGTGTTCTCTGCCCTGGCCTGGTCATGGCAGTTCCCTGAGGTTTGTTCTGTGTGTCTCTGGGGTGGGGCTCGGGCGCGGGTGCTTCTTGATGGCTTCTGCATGTCTCTGCCCGTTGCTTGTCCTGGGGGTATGCCTGTGACTACGGAGCCATGTTGTTTGTCTCTCTCCTCTGTCCTCCTGCTGCAGTTTCTGGCTCCCGTGACTTTGCCTGCGCTTCTGCATGGCTCTTTCTGACGCACTTGTTTGTATTGCGGCGGGCCGGGTGCTGGGGCTCCTTGGCTGCGTCCTTTGTCTCGGGGTTGCTGGTCCGGGCCGCCTGGGTTTTGCCTGTGGCCATTTCTCCATGGGGACAGATTCTCTCCTGGGTTGGGACGACCACCTTGGGTTTCCGGGTGCTGTTGGTTTCCTCTTTTTCTGCTTCCCCGGGCTGCTGGTTCTTGGCGGGCGCTGTGGTGCTGGTCCGGCCTCCTTTTCCGGGTCTGCCTCCCTTGCCGGTGGGCTTTGGGGTGCCCTGGCCGGCCCTCTCTAGTCCCCGCTGCTGCGTGGCATTTCTAGGCGCCTCGCCTGCTCTGGTGCCTCGGTGGCTTCTTGCTTCCCCTGGGGTGTCCTGTGTTTGGCCTCTTGGCTGGGGGATGTGCTTCTTTCCTTCGGCCTTTCCTCCCTGCTTCCTCTGGTCTCGTCTGGTCTTGGTGGTGCTGCTGGGTGGGACCTGCTTGGTGCCTGGATGGGTTTCCCTGGTGCTGTTGGCCTCCGTTTCACCTCCGCTGGCCTGCGGCGTTCTTCTCCGGCTTGGTTCGCTGGGGGCGCTTGTCCCTGCCTGGTGCTGGTGGTTCTCTTTGGCCGGGGTTGTGCCTTGTCTTTCCGCCGTGGTCCTGTTGTTCCGCCTTCGTTGGTCCTTCTTGTGGCCTGTGGCATTTTTCGCGCTGGCTCTGTCCTGTGGCTGTTGGGTCCCGGGCCCTTCCCTTGCCGTGTTTTGGGTCCCCGGTGCTGCTCCGCTGGGGGTGTTCTTCTTCCTCCTTGTGTGTCTGGCGGTCCGGGGGCTGTGCTCCGGTCGCTCCTGGTCTGCGGGCTTGCGGCTGCTTCTGCTTGCCCTCCGGCGGTGCCTCCTTGTGGTCGCCGGGTGCCTTCCGCCTTTCCTCCCTGTTGGCACCTGTTCTTGTCTGGTCTCCTGGGTTCCGCGAGGTCCGGCCTGGTTTGTGCTTTTTTGGGGTGTTTGGCTGGTTCTGCCTGTTGCTGTTGGCTTTTTGTGCCTGGTTACGGCCTGGTGGGGTGTCCGCTTGGGTCTTCTGGGGCTGTCTGCTCGGGGTTCCTGGTTGCTCGCTTGCGGCGCTCCTGGGCTGCCTGGGTGGGGCTGTGTTGGGGCTGGCTGAGCGGTGGTTTATGCCAGCTCTGGGGTGTGTTTTCCCCTGGCCTTTCCCCCGGCTTTTTTTCTGGAGTGTGTTCCGCCTGTGGTGTGGCTGGTCCCTCTGCTGTCGGGTTCTGGTCCTTGCAGGTGTCGTGTGTTCCTGCCGTTGTGGCGTCCGGGCTCCGGCTGGGCCTGTCTTGGCCTGTCACCCGCTCCTGTCTTTCCTGCTTGCCTGCTCCACTGGGGGTGTCGGTTTGTCGGCGTGTCCTCCCCCCTCCCCCTAGGGGGGTGGGGAGGTGTGTCCCGGAGTGGTGTTCTTCTTCCTGTCCGGTTGGCTGCCGGCCTGGCTGCTGGTTCCCCTGGGGTCTGCGGCTGTGTTTTTTTTGGGGGGGGGGTCTGGTGGCCTGCTGCATTGCCTCCACGCCTGCGCCTGCTCTCCTCTGTTCTCTGTGGTTCGACTGGGTTGGTCCTGGTTCGTGCCTGGGACTTGCGGGTGCTGTGGGCTTCCTCTGGGCGGTTGTCCTTTTCCCTGCTTTGCCTGTTGTGCTGTCCCCGGGGCGGCTTGCTCTCTGCCTTCTGGTTTTGTCCGTTTGACTGCTGGTGGCTGTTTCTCTTCTGTGGCCTCTGCGGGTCTCTGTTCCCATGTGGGTTGTTGGGGGCTGTGTGTCCTCCGTGTTCTCAGCCCTTGCTGGTCCGGGCCTTTGGGCTGTTGCCTTGTTTTGGTTTCGGTCCTGCTCGGTCTGCAGTTTCGATGCTGGGGGTCTCTTCACCTTCCCGGCCTTTGCTTTGCCTGTGCTCTGCTGGGGCCTTCCCCTCTTTGGCCTTCCCCGGGTGTGGGTTGGGCCTTTGGGTCCTTCTGGTTGGGCGGGTTGCTTGGCTTCGGCTCTGGATTCCCGGCTGCTTTGTCCTCTGTTGCCTGTTTTCTGCCCTGGGGGTTTTCTCCCCTGCTCCTGCCCTCCCTTGGTGCGTGCTGGGCCGTGGGGTTTGGTTTGCCTGTGAGGTCTGCTTGGCTTCCGCCCTGGCTTCTGTTGCCTCGGTGGCTGGGCTGGTTTTGCGGGTTCTTTTCCCCTCGTGGGTTGGGGTTTCCGGGCTGTGGTGCTTGGGCCTGTCCCACTCCTTTCGGGCCCCTGTGGGCTCCGAGTTGTTGGCCCCCGGTCTTTGCGGGCCTGTGTGTTGTTGGTCGTGCGTTTTGCCTGGTCTGTTTGGGGGCGCCTCTGGCTGGGTTGTTCTTTCGGCGGTCTCTGGTTTGGCTTGTCTGCTGCTGGTGTTGGCTCCCTTGGGGTTTCCTTGCTCTGGTCTTGGGTTCTCTGGGTCGTTTGGTTAGCTGCCTGTTCCGTTTGGGGCCTGTTGTGCCTCTTCTCTGGTGGTCGGTGTGTGCCTTCTCCGTGCTGTGGCTTCCTTTTCCGGTCTCCCCGGGTTTGCGGTTGGGGTGTTCTGCTGGGGCTGTGTTCTTTGGGTCGGGGGCTCCCTCTTGTTCCCCTTCTTTGGTTTTCCCTGGTCTCATTGTCCTTGGGGGTTGAACTTGTCAGTTCTTGCTGCTCTGGCGTCCTGGCGGGTCCTGGTTCTGTTTGGGGCCTTGTTTCCTGGTATGTGTTTGGGCCTGCTGGGTTCTTGTCTCTGCCGGGCCTGCTCCCTTCTGGCTCCTGGGGCCTTGTGGGGTGGCTTCCAGGTGTTTGTTCGTCTTTCCCCGGTACCTTGGCTTTCCCTCTTAGCCTGTCCCTGGGCTCTGTCCCGCCTTCCGGGCTGCGTGCAGGTCGGCTGTCGGCTCTGGTGGTTGGTGCTGGCCTCTTTTTCCTGGGGCCTGGTGCTCTTCTGTGGGGTTCCGGGGGCTTTGTCCTCTGGGCTCTCTGGGGCCGGGTCGTTCTGGTTGCGGGGCGGGTGGCTTGGGCCTGGCCATTGCTTCCCTCCTCTTCTGGTTTGGTCTGGTTGGTTCTGCCCTTGGGGGGCTTGTCGGCCTTTGTGTCCCGTGAGCACCTTTGTCTTCTCTTACTGTGCCTTGGTTTTGTTCCTGTTGCCCAGTTCTGGCTTGCTGGCCTGGTGGACCGCTGGGCTTCTTCTTTGGGTGGCCACCTCGCTGTTTTTGTTCTTAGCTGCCTCAGTTCGTTTTTGTGTTCGTGCTCTCCCCTTCCCTTGTTCGCGGGGGGTGCTCCTGCTGTGTGCTGGATGGCCTCTGTTGGTTGTCCCCCTCGTCGTCTTGCTGGTCTCCCGTTGTTTTGTTGGGTGTGTCCCTGCTTTGGTGGGGCGCCCTCCTGTCTGGGTGCTCTGCCTGGGGTTTCCAGTGGTTCTGCCTTTTGCTTTCCTTCGGTTGCTGCCTTTTGTGTGGTTTCCGGGGTTGGCTTCTGTTTTTTTGGAAGGCCGGCTTTTCAGCTTTGGTATTCTCCACTTTGTTATGAATGGGACGAGGACTGGAGGGACCTGGGGGTAATGCTCTATTACTTACCGGTAATCTTCATTACTTCGGGTCCCGTTGTCCTCATCCCATTCATAGGCCCTGCCATCCCTCCCGGACGGCTGGCCTTCCTGTTGGGGGCTTGGTTGTTCAGGCGGAATGCTGGGTAAGTACTGCTTATGTACTCCCAGTGGGAGGGGTAGGGTTAGGGTCCCAGCATTCCTCTGTCTTTTTTTCTGTCGGGAGATGGGTTATCTCCACTTTGTTATGAATGGGACGAGGACAACGGGACCCGGGGTAATGAAGATTACCGGTGAGTAATAGAGCATTAATCAGGGTGGCAGAGGACATTACGTCATCATCAACCACTATGGATTATCACTCACCTTATTTAAAGATTGCCTCCAGACTGGTGCTGATCTGTGCACCTTCAGAGCAAAAACAGCCTTCATGGTGATTCCTATAAAGGTACAAAATATTTGGGGATCACTGCACCACCACCGTCGGTTTTGGTGGCTATCCACCAAACTTTTGTTTTTCAAAAACAAATTCCCAAAGTGGGAGTTGCTTTTGAAAAACAAATAAATAATGACCTCCATACCCAGAGAATTTTTTTTCCCTGGGTTTGAGTTTCATTATTTTTTGTTTCTGTCCGTGACTGCTCGGTTTTTCCTGGCAGTTACAGACAGAAAAAAAGCCATCGAACCATCAGCCCTAAAATGGGTGGGCGGTCTGATGGCTTTTACTCTGGCACCGGAGCCAATAGAAGCACTGCCGATGGAAATCGGAGAGTCAGAATTTATTGGTTCAACAGAGGATTTGGTGGACAGAGTAATCCCCCATATTTGTGATGGAGTCAAACTCAACATCTGGCCCTATGCCTTAATTTAGCTCTCCTTGTGATCAATTTATGTGAACAAATCACAGTCTCTGCCACAGTTTTGGATTTACTGGTGTCTTATGTAGTTGAAGAGCTGTAGCAGTGCTATTGTGCAACCTTTGACAGTGATAAATGGTTGCTTGTCGCAGGAACCTTAATGTCAAGTGCTTCTTTTGACTGGAAATGTAGCAGTATTTGTTGACATGTATAAAATAAACAACAGAACATAACATATTAACATACGTAAAGCAACATAAAACAATATATAACATGACACATCACATCAACGGTGGCGGCTGGTGACATGTGAAAGTGGTGCGTTAAACAAAAAAAAAGAAAGTGGTGGGCTGTAAAATTATTGTCATACTGCACTGCAGCGAGCGAGCGTAGCGAGCGTGCCCGAACAACCAAGATTTTTTTTTTAAAAGAGTAGACAAATGATGCATTTTCAAGCAAATTTGAGGAAGCAGGAAGGTTAATAAAGCAATATGATTGAGTTATTTATCATTTAAGAATTTGCCAATTTTTATGA
Source organism: Calotriton arnoldi (assembly GCA_963921515.1). Taxonomy (NCBI): domain Eukaryota; kingdom Metazoa; phylum Chordata; class Amphibia; order Caudata; family Salamandridae; genus Calotriton; species Calotriton arnoldi. Next base: position 349,341 of record CAWUFW010015063.1, read on the forward strand.
GCTATAGAGGACAATCTTTGCGTATGCTGATGTTATCATTTGCCCATATACAGCAAAGCTTATGTACGTGCCTAACTGAATATTTTTTTTTTAAGCTGCTGTTCTTCTTCGAGTGGAAAACATTTCTACGCTAACAATCTTTGGCTGACAGCTGGGGAAAGTGGCGGTATTTGCAAAGGTTCACTGATAGAATATCGATGGTAAAATCATCGATAGTAAAAATATTGTCTCCCTATACTTAAACAGGCAAGTACAAAAATATTGAATCAAAAATATCGAAGTTAAAAATATAGATGTAAAAAATATCGATTTAAAAATATAATTAAAATAAAATAATGCATATTAAAAATATAAAATATTAATGTTATCTTTAACAAAATAAATTAAATTTAATATACATTTTAACTAAATATAAAAATTAAACTTAATTAAAAAAATATAAACACACAAACAGGATAATTTATATCATATACATATATTTACTTTAGAATAATTTATTAACTATCTTCATTTAATTTTTAAACTGTTAAATTATATAAAAATAAAATATATACATATATCAATAATTTAAAATAAAAAAATTCTATAATTAATTAAAACTTTAAACTATTAAAACAAAATTAAAACGTACATTTCGCAACACAATAAATACAACAGAATGGAAAATGATAGATAGCGAAACAATTAAATTTACTATTCCAACTGCACTAAGTGCAACAGTAGGGAAAGTGTTGGATAGCGGAGGGGTAAAAATTACTATTCCCACTCTAAAGAGTGCAACAGTAGGGAAAGTGTTGGATAGCGGAGGGGTAAAATTCACTATTCCCACTCCATTGAGTGCAAAAGTAGGGTAAATGTTGGATAGAAGAAACATTTAATTTACTATTTCAACTCCAGTGATTGCAACAGTTGGGAAAATGTTGGATAGCAGTGGGGTAAAAATTACTATTCCCACTCCAGTGAGTGCAACAGTAGGGAAAGTATTGGAATGCTGAGGGGTAAACATTACTATTCCCACTCCAGTTAGTGCAACAGTAGAGAAAGTATTGGATAGCAGAGGGGTAAAAATTACTATTTCCACTGCAGTTAGTGCAACAGTAGGGAAAGTGCTGAATAGCAGAAGGGTAAAAATTACTATTCCCACTCCAGTGAGTGCAACAGTAGGGAAAGTGCTGGATAGCGGAAGGGTAAAAATGACTATTCCCACTTCAAAGAGTGCAACAGTAGGGAAAGTGCTGGAAAGCGGAGGGGTAAAAATCACTATTCCCACTTCAAAGAGTGCAACAGTAGGGAAAGTGCTGGATAGCGGAGGGGTAAAAATTACTATTCCCACTCCAGTGAGTGCAACAGTAGGGAAAGTGCTGGGTAGCGGAAGCGTAAAAATTACTATTCCCACTGCAGTGAGTGCAACAGTAGGATAAGTATTGGATAGCGGAGGGGTAAAAATTACTATTCCCACTCCAATGAGTGCTACAGTAGGGAAAATTTTGGATAGCAGAGGGGTAAAAATTACTATTCCCTCTCCAGTGAGTGCAACAGTAGGGAAAGTATTGGATAGCAGAAAAACAAAAATTACTAATAACATTTAAACAATTAAAAAAAAAAATCTTAAAAATAAATAAACAATATTTTAAAAATATACAATTAAATATATTAAACATCTAAAAGAACACATATTATAATGTTAATTACATGTAACAAAAACCTACAAATATGATATAAAAAAATAATATATACATTTATAGACAATATTTATTTAAAAGTAATAAATATTCACAAACAAATTATTTAAAACATAAATGTATTTATTATATTTCCTACCCTATAACAACACACCAATAAAAAAATACATCAACATTTTTATTGAAATGTATTAACATAATTAACATAATTAATAATGAATTTAAAATATTTTATTAATAAAAAAAGATAATAAACATTCATGGAGTACACATTCTTTAACACTATAATATCCACAACACACACCTAAAATTAATTACACAATTATGATTATTAATTACTAATTAATTAATTTTAATTAATTAACAAATAATTAATAAGTCATCAATAAAAAATAAATTACTTCCCACCCGTCACACCATTTATACCTATAAACACCACAACACACACCTAAAATTAATTACACAATTACCATAATTAATTACTAATTAACTAATTTAAATTAACTAACTAATTAATAATTCATCAATAAAAATAAATTACTTCTCACCCTTCCCACCATTTACACCTAATAAACACCACAACACACACTTAAATTAATTACACAATTACCATAATTAATTACTAATTAACTAATTTAAATTAATTAACAACTAATTAATAATTCATGAATAAAATATAAATTACTTCCCACCGTTCCCACCATTTACACCTATAAACACCACAACACACACCTAAAATTAATTACACAATTACCATCATTGATTGCTAATTAACTAATTTAAATTAATTAACAACTAATTAATAATTCATCAATAAAAATAAATTGCTTCCCACCCTTCCCACCATTTAACCATTTAACCTATAAACACCACAACACACACCTAAAATTAATTACACAATTGCCATCATTAATTACTAATTAATTAATTTAAATTAATTAACAACTAATTAATAATTCATCAATAAAAAATAAATTACATCCCACCCTATTCCCCTATAAACCCACAACCCGCTATGGAACTAAAAACGCAAAATTCAATTTAAAAAAATAATAATAACTACTATAAATAATTAATACAATTTATATAATTAAATTACTCCCCACCCTATTCCCCTATAAACCCACAACCCGCTATGGAACTAAAAACTCAAAATTCAATAATTTTTTTTATTAACCACTAAAATGTTAACACATATAATAAAAATACAAACAATTCTTATACAAAAAAACAAACATCACACATATAAAATATATACTAAAATACATAACATTAATAAAAAATCGATATTTTTAACAACTATATTTTTACAAACGATATTAAACACTTTTATATTTTTTAACTCGATACTACTTACCTAAAATCGATATTCTTCACCACGAGGATTTTACTGTCGATATTCTTGACCCACGATATTTTTATCACAATATTTGTGTAATTCGATATTTTACCTCGATATTCTTTCTCTGCACCATTTGCAAACGTGGAGGCAGGCATACAAAACATTTTTCGAATCGCAGGCCGGAATTATTGCACTGGGGTTTCATGCTCTTGACGGGCCCAGTTTGACGCACCATTATGCCATCCTGGAACAGGCCACCCTTTCTTCCCCAACTGCAACCCAATGTTTCATATAATCAAATCTGTATGTATCAGCAAACTATCCATTTCTGTGAATTATTTTCATTGTCAAGTTCTGCTGTGTGCTGTTTTGGCCAACAATGGCAACATTGATTTTAGTATCCGAGAATAGGGTGCGCAGAGCAAACTGTGAACAAAAAGCGCCTCCTTTCAGCAGCGGTGCACAGTGGTCTTATCTAAACGCGCACATCCTTACTATTTCGAACAGGACCCGATCAATAACCTTCATTCAATCGACATTATTAGAGTCATTTATCAGCGACTGTACTTGAGGATGGATTTTCCGACAAAGTTATGTCATCTTCCGCTCACTTGGTTGCCTCGCAGATATTTAGACCCGTTGTGTGTCCCAACAAGTGCGCCTTGTTTGCCAACTTAACTGTAAGTTACCGGCGCACTAATAACATCGAATTGCCATACTGAAAATTTGGCAGCTATGAATACGAGAGATGCCCAGAAGGTGACAGTGCGAGACTTTGACCTGATAAACACCTGATAGCATAAAAACGCAAGATCAAACTTCACCCTTTTAAGCTTGAGAGTCATTCGGCAAAAGGACATCTAAGGTAGGTGACCGCCCTGCCATTATTACAGTTGAATCTATAATTTTGAAAATAAAGTTAGCTCATTTATCACGAATTGCACAAACTAATTTGACGCGGTTTTTCGTTTTGTGTCACCGTTTAAGAAAGTACGCATTGTGAAGATGGATTTTAATCTCGAGGTATGAGCTGGAGCCTCAGAGAACTAGTGCCGTTTGTCACATCAGAAGGTCACCATAGTTGCCAAAGTGCAATGAGAACTGAGGAAACTTCAAAACGTTCCCTCTGAACTCACTGACGGGCAGTCGGGGCCGGCATGATGGGCGGGTGGGGGGTCGTGCGGGTTCTCGTGGGGGGAGCGGGACGGTAATTACAATTTTAAAAACGTACCTTCCCCCGGGTCACGCGCCGCCGCCTCAGTTCCTGCTGCTCCTGGCCGGGTCTGCATTTTCCACAGGCAGCCTCCCTCCCTCCCCTAAGCCAATCACAACGCTGCAATGGCAGCATTGTTATTGGTGCGGACAGCGCCCAGCCGGGCGCCTGTAGGGAGGCCATTTTCTCTATGTAGGCTGCATGCAGCCTACATGGAGAAAAAGGGAGAGTGCGCAGGACTGGTTTGGTCGGCCCCAGAGGGCCGACCAAACAGTCAGGGCCCACAACAGTGGGCAAGCCACTCCCCCTGCCCTCGAGCAGGACCGCCCACCCCCAACCAGGCACTTCTGCTTTCTCGCAGTGCGAGAAGCAGAAACATAAAATGGTAGTTTCAACATTTGATGGAGGAGTCGCCCCTGCACATCAATCAAAACTGTCAAAACAAAAAACAATACAACAGCAGTAAAACAAAACAAAATCACATCGCAATATTGCAGCACAAGTACACAGCAACACTACAATCACCAGAATACATCACCACCAAAACAAAATGCCACACAACAAATATGAACAAACAATGTTGTCACACATTACCACCTCCAGAATCCTGTTATCATAATACGGTAGGAAAAAAGGGTTTGGAACAAGCATTTACTTAACTAACCACACAGGACGCGAAATAGCACCAGTGAAAAATATTATATGATCAGGCCTTTGGCAGCTGTGAGGGAATGGGGGTGGCGGAGTGGAGGGGTTGAAAAAAATATATTTAAAAAATCACTTACCTTTTCACGGCCACCGTCTCTCCGTCTTGCTTCTCTTCCGAACGATTCCAGAACCAGGAATCACCCAGGTTCCCCTAAGTCAATTACAATACTGCAATGTAGCGTTGTGATTGGTCTGAGCACCGTGGTTCGGCGCTCAGACCGGGACATGCAGCCTGTGCATGTTCTCCACCCAGGCTGTGTATTACAGCCTGTGGAGAACATGCAAAGTGCGCATGACTGTTTGGCCGGACCAAGACAGTCGGCCAAACCGTCAGGCGCACTTAAGTGCATGAACCACTCCTCCCCTGTGACACCAGCCCTGCCCCGCAGCTACAATAAATAAAATCATAATAACTAAGGGGGTGATTACGATGGCGTAACAATCGCCACCGGCGTGCCGGCGGTGGCGACCGTCACGCCATCATAACGTGATTTACCCACCGCCATATTACGATGGCGGTGGGTATCGCGGCAGACGGAAAGTCCGTCCACCGCTTTTCCGCCGGTCTGCAATCGTTACGATTGCCGGCCGGGCGGAGCTGGGGCACATATATGGTGGCGGTGCCTTGCAGGCACCGCCATCCATATTATGATGTTTGCTTTTCACAGCCTTTCCATGGTGGCGATGCCGCCATGGAAAGGCTGGCGGGGATTTGCTTTGGGGGCCGTTGCATGCCCCCTGGGGTGCACTTGGGGGTACCCATGGTACCCCCTGCATGTCCATGCACAAGGTGGCAGGCACCGCGCGGTGCCTGCCACGTTGTGCATGGAAATGCACAACATGGCATTTTACCATTGCGGCGGGTGGTGCAGCCAGCAGCACCCACCGCAATGTTAAACCGCCAGATGCGACCGCCGCGGTGGCGGCCGCATCATGATTAGGGTGGCGGGACAGCTGCATGGCAGGCGGGCGGTCCCGTTACCGCTAGGGTGGCGGGCAGACTAAAGTCCGCCCACCATCCTAATGACCCCCTAAGTTATTAACATTTTGTTTTGCCTTTGATGGAGCGTGGATATTATCTGACGTCTACCTTTATCAATTCTCACCTGTAAAGATCATTACGACAAATATTTCTTGATGAAGACATATTAACTTACTAAGTTGAAAAAGAAAAATGTGAGAATACAAGAAAAAACATGCAGATTGGTTCTAAAATGACGACACGAAAATGTAAACCACATACAAGAGACAATGAGAAATTTACATGAATGTATTGACGTGTTGTGAGAAAATAAAATATTGTTAACATAGAGAGTTTTGTGATAATAACATTCAAAATGTGTATCGAAACTGAAATATATACACGCATAATGAAGTTCTTGAAATGCAAAATTGCTTATAATTTGAGAAATTTGACATAGTGTAAATCTGAACTCCTGTAGCGTTTATACAATAATAACACATGTATTGAGAGTGACACGTTAATTTGCTTTGAAAATGATAACGTACAAATAATGCTAATAAAGATTTTGGTAGTGCCTAATATTGATATGTAGTACCTGAAAGAAACTATAACTGCTATAATGGAGAGAATCGAAAATTCATTTATGAAAATGTATGATTTATAATGAAGTTAAACTGTAGTGATTCAGCAAACTTTCATGCAGGCCTCAAATGCTCCTCTTTCTCCATGTTAATGTAAAACCATGTGAGACAGTCACCTAAGCCCTATGAGAACTTTCTATGAAGTTTCACTTCTGTATTAGCTAGCAATGGACTCACTTCTCGCTAAGAAGCGTATTCAATAGAAATGTAACAGAATTGTTGCAAACACAGGGAAAAACGCCTGGGAACAGACGGACTGTGAGCAAAGTAATGCTCCACCCACTTCCGTGGAAATGACGAAATGGGAATACAATTGAACTTAATGAATCTTAATGAAATTTGCAAAAAGATTACTTAATTCTTCTGGATTTGTGTGGTTCACTGATCACTCTACAACAGCCCACTATGAGTGACCAATGAGAACCCCATGGACTGATGGAATTGATACGTTAAGGGGTGTAATCCTGGAACGTTTGGAGGTATAATTGCCCCATCAGGGCAGGAGTCGGGGGCTGGCTGTCATTTTCCTTTCCTGCCTGGCATGCTGTTGGAAAGACGTTTGATCCCTATTGTATTTTCTATGCCCCAGTGACCCCCACCTGTGTCCGGGGAGATAGTGGATAACCAAAGCTAGACGCCTAGGGTGGTCTGGAGTTGACTTTTGCGTGTCCGTGAAATCATGAAGGATCACATCCCAATAGGTCTAGAAGGTACTTCCATAGGCACAGATTCTCTTCCCTGTGAAGGGCCGTACCCTCTGCCTGCGTCCATCTAATCACTTCTGCTCACCATTGTGTAATCGATGGGGAGGCACAGAACTTCCACATCATTGCCACCGCCCATTTAGCCAAGAGCAGGTTCAAGTTGGTAAATCGAGTCATGGCATTTTTGTCTTTCAAACGGGGATATATAGCTAGCATGCAGTGCAGCGCCATGAAGAGAACCCTACAACCCATAGCTAGTGTGATATCAGAGCGCACAGTGTTCCAAAATATTCATACTACCCTGCAGACCCAGAACATAGGAATCCTATTAGCCGACTCCAAATGTAATTGATGGCACATATGCACAGTTGTTGTATAAATGATGTGTAGATGCTGGGAGGGGGTGGTAGATATGCCCTGTTTTGAATATGCAAGTGTATACATTTAAAACAGACATTCCTGGAGTATTCCAAGGCCTTGCAGCATTCTGAGTCATGAAACACCTGTCCCAGGGAATCCTCCTATTTTGTTCATTGACTTGCCAGGGTCGTCAGGAGATCTTCTGCGAATGCCTGGTATAACCAGGTAACCAAGTGTCTGCCATGTACTACAGAGGGCAATAGATGTATTGCGGGTTCCAGACCCACAACGCTTCAGTGATTATGCAACACTCATCTGATTGTACCATTGGTCAGGAAGGCCACACCATGCAGGCCATATTGTGCTTGGAGGTCTGAAGATCATGATTTCCCCCTCATGAGAGTGCCACACCCAAGAGGAAGCCCATTCAATGGTAGGAGCAAGGAGTATGAATAATAATAATAATAATAATAAATGAGCTTGTATAGCGCCTGGTTACACTAACTAGTGTGTCCCCGCGCTGCCGGCTACTCGGACCGCTCTGTGCGAAAAGTAAGGTGGAAAATCTACAGTTGGAAGAGCCAAGTTTTTAAGTTCTTTCGGAAGGAGTGTTCTGATGGTTCCATACGAATAACTAGGGGAAGGGAATTCCAGTTCTTAGCAGTGTGCCGCTTTAGCACACTGGACCCCTGCCTCAAACATTCAAGGGCCATACGCAGAAGAAGTGCGCAGCATCCACAAATGGCGGAATGAGGAATTAAAAGTCGATGGAGGAAACCCTCGCATATACTCATGCGGGAAAGCCTCATCTCCCTGTAATTGTAGCCCAGTAGCCGAATGGCAGGCCATTGAAGCTGAGCCACTATGTAATAATGTAAAATTTGTGGAGCGCCCATACCGTTTCCCCGGGGTGAAAGCCTGAACTTGCACAGCTTCACTTATTTTTGGCTCTTCTTTGAAACCAGGTACACCAATAGAGAGTCAAGTTTACACTTATTTTTGGCTTTTCCTTGAAACCAGATCCACCAAAAGAGAGCCAAGCTTACTGAAGCTCAGTAGAGCGATAGCAACAAAAAGACTAGTGAAGAAGTAAAGGAGGCACAGCAGCATCACCATTTTGGACAGGGAGACATGGCCTGTCATGTACAAAGGGATACTCAGAGGGATATTTGAAAATGCAGAGATCTTATAGTCTTGCCAAGGTTATCCTCAAGAAGGTCCTCCTTTTTGTGGTAAATTTGGATTCCCAGATGCTTAAATGTGCCGGGCGTCCAGGTAAGCACGTGTTCACCCAGTGGAATGTGTCTTACCAGGAGGTGTACTCTAAAGGGGAAGGCAAGGGACTTTGAGTAATTAGTCTTGAGGCTTGATAATCTGCAAAAGCACTCCAATATCAATGTAAACAGAGTCATGTCTTTATAGATATCTCTGCTGTAAATTATCATATAGTCGGCATAAAAAGAGATAACATGCATTTGGTCACCCATCGGAAACCCCCAGTTCTGTCCCTGTGCCCACAACCTTGCAGTGAATGGCTCAAGCCCCAGAACAAATAGTAAAGGGATTAGAGGGCATCTCTGATTGGTGCCCCTTGACACCGGGTAAGGGTCAGAAATATGACAACCGGTCTTGACTCTGGCCGTGGGGTTAGTATAAAGGAGACAAATTCAGCCTAACAAGTGCAGGCCAAAGCCAAGTGCCGCAGGTCCAGAACATATAGTCCCAGGTCAAGAAATCAAAGGCCTGTTCAAGGTCAAGCGACAGGCAGGCTAAACTAGCCCATCCCCAGGGGGTCGCCTCCTTGACCGAATACAGATGTCTAATGTTTGGCGAAGTATTTCAGTGCAAAATAAATTAATTCTGGTCAGAAGCAATCAAAAAAGGGGCAAAATGGGTAGGATCTGGTCCACTTACATTTTTCTAAGGATCTTGTAGTCTGTAGAGGGATGGGAAATCAGTCGATATGATGAGGGGGAGGTAGGATCGTGACAAGGCTTTGGTATAGGCACAACTAGGGCCTCACACATCAAAGGAGGCATCGACCCAAGGTCCCTGGGTCTGTGGAGCAATTGAAGGAGGAGTGGAACCAGGGAGGACTCATATGTAGAATTCAAGCAGAATGTTGTCACTCCCTGGGAAGCAGCCTCTCAGGATAGAGTGGATCGCCTGTTTAATATATTGTCTCGTAATGGGGGCCTCCAGGGCGGGCCTGTATCCCGCTGGTATCTGGGGCAAGGGGATGTCACTTAGGACAAGCATTGTGCACCAAAGGGTAAGGGCCCTTTCTCCCGATACAATGCAGCATTTTTCATTATACTTCTGAGCTATAGATGGATTGTTTAGGAGCATATGACTTTGGGCTGAATGTTTGAACTGGTCATTTCCATCTGCTCAGGTGCATTGGACCAATAATTCTCATACCTAAACTTCAGAATTCTAAGATGGGGTGTTTTTTATTGCCTTAGACAGGATAGCAAACTATATCATCAAGAAGAAATTTCATGTTAAAAGGGCTTTCAGTTCCAGACCTCTCGATGTGACATAGTGATGCACTTCAATGAGATCTACAGCCACAGATATTCTGCCCTGATCCACTGAAATCAAAGATGTAGACAATTTATCTCTAACGATTTGACAAATATTCATCAGCAATGGCACGCTCCAACTTCACATCAAAGAGTAACCCATGATCATGGAACATGATTTTAGTTTCTCCCCCTCTACAAATGCCAAGTCCTGGGACTCTTACATAAGTCTCTGCATCACATTCATGTAGCACATAAAAAAACTAAATTCTGTACTCCTGTTAACAGTTATGCTCACCCAAAAGAATGGTGCTGAGAAAAAATATTGAGGTAAAAATATCGAATTGCACAAATATCGTGGTAAAAATATTGTGGGTCAAGAATATCAACAGTAAAATCCTTGTGGTCAAGAATATCGATTTTAGGTAAGAAATATCGATTAAAAAAATATCTAAGGTGTCCATTACGATGTCGGGCGGAGAAAAATCCGCCATCAACCACAGTGGCGAAAATCCGCCCGCCTACACCGTCTGAATACCGACCGAGCAATTACGATGCCGCGAACCAAAAACCGCCGGAGGCGGAAAATAAACAGAAAAAACCGCCCGCCCATGTCCGAGTCCAAGTCCATCCGCCCGCCACGGACGGAAAGACGCACGAAAAGCCAAAACCGCCCGCCCTGACGACCGAGACACCGCCCGTTAAATTAGGATCGTACCGACATGAGCGCGGGAAATCCACAAATACACCGCCCGCCAGCGCAAACAACAGTGATGAAAATGGACACGGCGGAAGCCCTGGCGGCCACGTCCATGCACAGAAACCATCCGCTGACGAAAACAAACACACACAACATGGCTAACAAGACCACACAGCAACCCACGCACAAAAACCCAAACACAGTATACATCCCTGAAACACCCCCCCCTGGACAAACAAATCAACTACAAATCCCAGAACACCAGCCACAACACACCTGAAAACAACAGACCATCATGACACACCCACATAGGTAAGTACAAAACCAGCCCCTTCACAGACCACAACCCCCTGCAACATTACAAACTGAGGACGAAAGCACACAACACAGCGAGACAGAAAGGACAGCAGCACACCACAGACACGCACCCATCACACCCATCACCACCACCACCACCACCAAACACCGACAACACAAACCCCCTGCACATCACACACCACACACCGCACCAGCACCACAAACACCAAAACACACACCATGGCACCACACAGAATGCCCAAGTTCACTGCCACCGAGATGACGGTCATGGTCGACAAGATCGTCAAGGTGCACCCACAAATCTATGGCAACCAGGTCCAACAGACACCACTATCCACCAGAAACCGGTTGTGGAGCAGAATCGTAGACCAGGTCAATGCAGTCGGGAACGTTCCACGCAACAGAGGAGAAATTAACAAAAGGTGGAACGACCTCAAAAGCGTGGTCAAGAAGAAGGAGACCAAAAATCGAGAGCTGGCTGCCAGGACTGGCGGAGGGAATCCCGCGCTATTCAAGACCTTCAAGGCGTGGGAGGAGAAGGTGCGAGTCATCATACATCCGGAGATCCTCACCGGATTACCAGGGGGAGTGGAGGCTGGTAAGTACAAACAAACGTATACCAGCACACCACTATGTAATCACATGCACTACCACCATGCCATAGCTCCTAGGGACAAACACCCCCATGTCCAGTACACAATACACAAGACATCACCCACACATGCAACAGACACTCACTCACACTCAGCCCAAAGCTACCAACTAACAAAACCATGGGGGCATGTGTACAGTCAGCCAGCACCGCAACTCCCACCAGGTCCCCTTGCACTCCAGATGCGCCAGAATGAGCACTCCCCACACCCACATCCATGTGTCCGCCATAGCTGCACTGACCGACAAGTAACAGGTAAGTAGCCGGAACACAAAGACAGTGGGTCGGAGGGGGACAGCTGAAGTAAAACACCCACCAGGCCCCCACTACCACAGACCAGCAAGGCGGAGCACACCCCACATCCATGTGTCCGCCATAGCTGCACTGACCGACAAGTAACAGGTAAGTAGCCGGAACACAAAGACAGTGGGTCGGAGGGGGACAGCTGAAGTAAAACACCCACCAGGCCCCCACTACCACAGACCAGCAAGGCGGAGCACACCCCACACCCATGTGTCCGCCATAGCTGCACTGACCAACAAGTAACAGGTAAGTAGCCGGAACACAAAGACAGTGGGTCGGAGGGGGGACAGCTGAAGTAAAACACCCACCAGTCCCCCATTACCACAGACCAGCAAGGCGGAGCACCCCTCCCTCCCAGTACCATGTGGCATCCATTGCATTGCGCACTCAGGAACAACCTGTAGGTGGGAAAATGTACAGGGCGGGGCGTCTGCAGGCATGAGGACTGTACTACGACTGACACATGGGACATGCCACGTAGCAGAGGAACACGCAACACTGCTCCCAGTCACAATCATGAGACCAATGTGCACACGGACATGTTCAACCGAGTCAAACCCCACATGAACCATCACAGATACAGCAACACCTAAGGAGCCACGTCTGCATGTACAAGTCCCACTGGAGCACAGACCCACACGGCAGGCACTGTGCCACCCATCACACCCATCAGCAACACCATCGAAGTCCTGTCCATGTAGTCCTCACTGCCTGTCACCCACACATCGTACAACAACGCCCACGTAAGACAGACCGTACTAGAAGTAACAGCTTGGAACCACAATATTGCACACAAAGACAACCGGACCCATGAAACACACAGGCACACAATGCACATTCAACATATCATCCATCTCATCTCACAGCCACAATGTCATGAAAGGTATGACATCCGAACAGCTGGCCCTCATACAGTAGACATGCAAAGATACCTGCCCATGACAAATCAAGTGGCTGCAGTGACCGAAGCGCACGTCACACTGCGAGTAATGACACACATAATATAGTCAACACCCCAAGAGCACAGCACTGATGCACATGTACCAGGGCAGCACGCACACAAAGGAATTGGCCCATCTGCAATACGTCGTGTGGCACACAACAAGCACGAACTCACAACATTGCTACCAATGTGATGTCCATGAATGATAACAGTCAGCAGATATTCCGGCCATGTGAGACAGACACACACCTTTGTCTATGCACTGTCACGTTGCCAGAACACATGTCACGTTCTGCACCCATTACCCACAGCATGTACCCCAAAAGCATATTTCAACCCAAGAGCGTTTAGGGGCTGTACCCCCTTTTGGCATCAGCGTACCTAAGCGTTCCATCCCTCCCCCTAAACCATCGTTCAACCCAACATCGTCGATGGTCCTGGAGCACGCATACACACGAGCCACAAAATGTAGGAGCATAGCAACACACACCCATCGGCATTGCTAATCCGTCCCATGCCACATGTCCACATCACACAGACCCATTGCCTAGCCCACGCATACACACATCGTACATCCACACACACACCATTGGGAAACCTGTGCACGACAGTGCACGAACTGTGAATGTCAGACAACCAATACATACTTTGCTAGGTGCAACACAATGACCCATCTCATTCTCCCCACAGGTGCCGAACTGCTGGATGCTGGAGAGGGTGACAGCAGCCAGCACAGCCAGTCCGCAAGCCCCCGACCCGGACTCACGGATGTAGAGGAGCTGGACACCTCTCCGGACATGGACCACCCAGCAGGCCCATCTGGAGTGGCAGGGCACAACCGCTCCCCAGGGCCCCTCCTGCCCACCAACACATCACCCAGGGCTGCTGACCAGTCACAGACCCCTGCTGCCACAGCCGTTGCGGCCACCACCACCGCCGCAACCACCACCACCGCCGCAACCACCACCACCACGCCATCCCTCGCCACAGCCCCTGCGCAAGGGTCGGCACGGCCGTCGGGCTCCACCCTGGGAGCCAGAGCGAAGACCGTGGTGAGCAATGTGGCTAGTGGGCAGGTCGGTGGCAGCAGTACTGGTAGGAGGAGCAGGGCCAGGCCAACGCCAACTGTGCCTGGGAGCCAAGTCCTGCCACCAATCGACAGAGTCCTTGGGGCCTATGAAGAGGCCCAAGGCGAATGGGCCAGGTCGGCAAGCGACACGCGGGAGGTCCTTGCGGTGTTGAGGTCCATGGACGCCCATATGGCCCAAATCGCGGCCCTCATGGGCCAGCTGGTGGTGGGGGGGAGGGCACAAGCAAGGCCAGCAACACCACCTCCGCCACCACCTGCTGTGGCGCAGGCTCGTGCAGCATCGCGTTCCCAGGCGTCCACAGCGAGTGAGCACTCCTCATACCACCACCAGCGGAACATCAACACCCCCCCCTACCAAACGTGGAAGGGACCATCCGAAGAGGAAACAGGTGTCCAGAGAGGACTTCGCCCGCACCAAACGCCAGTGAGTCAGCCAGCCACCTTGACCACCTACTGCATTGACTTGTAATACGATCCTACCCCACACTGCCATGTGAATGGCATGTGTCTGTTGGACTGTGGACATAGAACTCCAAGGGTACACCTTGACCATCACGCAGCCATGACCGTCAACTCATTGTCACAGCATGCACCACATTTGTCATCACCTTGCACACAATCACATGTCACCGCTGTTAATAAATACACCTTGATCACAATCGGCTTAATGTGTCCTGAGTTTATTCCACGATGTGCAATCGCCACCATGAGCAGAAATGCATCTGCTGTGTGGCATGTCGATGGGACAGGAGAGGCTGCAGGGACCTAGGGGTGAAAAACAGAACAAGAGTACATTCAATGAGTGTGTCACACACTCATCACACAGTACTTGTCACCAACTACAAGCAATGCACACACATCTCACAGAGCAACAGGGCACAATGCTACAGCCACTGTCAGTGGCATACCAACCTGGACATGGACCATTGACACACAGCACTCAGTGAACAAAAGGCCCCCGTAACAGAGCACACATACACCTGCACAACTACAGCTACATCAGCCGTAGTACATGGTCACTCACCGTCAAGTGAAGTACCGGGCGATGAGCTGCTGACGCACATTCACAGCTTCATCCTCTCCACTGTCCTCTTCACTGGAGCTGTCCTGGTGTGCAGGCTGGGGCCCTGGTTGATCTCCGTCATCCACAATTAGGGGGATCTGCTTGCGGATCGCCAGATTGTGCAGCATGCAGCAAGCCACAATTATCTGGCACACCTTCTGTGGGGAGTATGCCAGTGCGCCCTCGGTGCGGTCCAGGCATCTGAACCTGGACTTGAGGAGGCCAAAGGTCCGCTCAACCACACGTCTGGTCCTCCCATGTGCCTCATTGTAGCGGACATCAGCTGGGCTCCCAGGACGTCGTAATGGGCTGAGCAGCCAGGGTCCATTCGGGTAAGCAGAGTCACCTGGGTGTGAGGGACACAGAGAACCGTTGCAATTCCAACTGGACACAAGACAGCATCGCACAGCCAGCACGCTACACTACTCCACATACTCACCAACAATCCAGCCACGGTCCGGTTGCAGATTGGTCATCAGACGTGGTAGGATGCTGTTGCGCATGATGTGCGCGTCATGGGCCGATCCTGGGAATTTCGCACACACGTGTGTAATCACCATGTCCGCAAGGCACACCACTTGCACATTCAGGGAGTGCGTGTGCTTCCGGTTGCGGTAGAGGTGCTCGGTGGCCTGTGGTGCAACAAGGCCAACATGGGTGCAGTCTATTGCACCAACGACGTGGGGGATTCGTCCAAGAGCATAGAATGCACCCTTCACTGCCGCCAATTCACGAGCCCTGGGGAAGCGGATGTATCTGTTCCTGTACAGCATCATGGCTGACAGTACATCCCTGAGCACCATGCTGAACATGGGTTGGGACATCCCACCTCCACTGCCCACTGTGTGCTGGAATGACCCAGTGGCGAAGAAATGCAGTGCAGCCATCACCTTAGCCGTGGGGGTGAATGCTGTTGGATACACCCTGCGAGGACGGAGGTGGGGTTCCAACAAGGCACATAGACGATGCAGGGTGGGTCGGTCCAGACGATATTTGCGGATGACCTCCACATCCACCATGTCTGACAGCAATTGGTAGGGGCGATGAATGTTTGGTCTCCGCCTAGGAAAGATGGAAGTGAACACATGTCAAAGCAACACGCCACATGGCATATTCACATACACAAAACATAAATGACTGAGCAGGCAATTGAATGACAGAACGGCTGACAAGTAGGGACAGCACAGCCACAATACACTTACACAGGTCCCCTGCCAATAGCAATGGGCAGTGACACACACCATTGCTATGAGCATGCACATGGGGAGTTAGGCCTTAACAACTTGTAAGGCATGCCGATGGTAACAGACTGCATATTCGGTAAACTGCAACACCACGGCAACATGACTAGCTGCTGTGCATCACACTGCTTCCGAGGCTGGGTGTGTAGGGCACACACCAACAACGCTATGGACACAGGCTGAGCGGCCAAAACAATTGGGACCTGTGGCACGAGGGGATATGAGACAGTCATTGATGTCCCTACTGCACCCTATGTACAGCACTGTACGGATCACACCTCCAGAAACATTGACAGGTGTACACATTGACAGCCCCATGCCAACACGGCTGTGTGCTTGCAACTACACATCACAAGTGACACGTAACATTGCACGTGCCAAGTGGCAGATGTACATAGTGAAAGATGGCATGTGTGTGCATATGCATATCCCATGCTCCCATGCCAATGTGTACATGATGATGTTCCTACATACATGTGGAGGCTGAGCACTGGCCGTCCCTGCCTATGCACACAGCATGTTGTGGCCCTGTCCATTGTGGACCTGCACCCACACGCAAATCATGGCCACACCTGCAGATGCATTGCGCACATTATACTGTGTGGTGCACATGGCATCAGCGGACTGTACCCGGCATGGGCCAGGCCCTTACGGGCAACTCCAATGACCCTCGCTGTTGCACCCTGCGTGTTCCACTGTGGAGGTAGGCGTCCATGGCCAGCTGGGAGCAGGCCAACGTCTGCAATTGAAGCTGCCAGACATGGTACACGAATCGCAGCAGCTTGTACCCACTGAAACGGCCCCAGGGTGTAATATGTGTGTGTGAGTGGGACAGGCATAACCACAGCTACCTGGCACTGCAGCCTGGCACTCCTCGACGACACCTGCTGCTGCCACCACTCCACCTACACGTGGATGACGCTGAGGACATGTCCAGGTCCACTCACCGGCGAGGAGCTGGAGAACCTGGATTCCGTGCTCCACGCACACTGCACATGGCTATTCCTTGCGAAAGTTGTGTGTGAGAGACAACTGCAGTGTGTGTGGGTGTGCATGTGGGGGACACACATGTCGTTGCTCCTCAGCACTATGAGTCAGAGCCTGTGGAGTACAAACATGCACTGCTCACCATGCTGGCTGCAGGTGGCATGGGTATGTGAGCTCTCGGGCGCTTTGACCTGTCTGTCCCTCCCGAGTGGTGGTACATGGCAACTTCATGTCAGACATCCAGTGACACAGACAATTGGCAATGCAGGTCTCAGTGCACTTGTCGGTCGTGTGGAAGTCAGGCTGGGGCCATGCTGCCCTTCTCAGTCCCAGCAGGCCTGGCCTGCACATTGACTGCACAATGCCAGTAGGTGCCGACACAGACTGCCTAGTGGGTTACATGTGTCTCCTGTTCAGGACCCCCGGATGAGCGCCTACTCTGCACTGTCGATTGGACACACCATGACTCGTGACAGGGATGTGTGTGAGAGATAGTGGCACTGAATGTGACCTTCGTTGCGGGGTGGGCCATGCACAGGGCGAGTACGCTGATGGTTGCGCAGTGTTGGTCACAGTGGGTACACCCACACAGATGTGTTGCCTTGTGATCTTTTTCTAGGTCAGCCTGACAATGGACAGTAGATGTGGGCAGGCTACACATTGCTCGATGTGCTGTCTATGTGCATGTGCATTCACACCAGGCACAACTGCCCCTGCACATGTGACCCCTGCTGCACTCAGTGCTGGGTCTGTTGAGCTGATGCACCGTCTGTGCGTGGGGCAGACAGCTCTGCTCACTTCCGTCATTGCCCATGACATCACTTTGCCGCAGGTGACATGGATCATGGAGGGCCCACATGTACGCGTGGGTGGACTACACAAGACTGTCCAATGGTTGTCACCCCCAGTCAGTGCTTCGAATGGGAAGTATGTGGTGCTGGTACTCATTTTGATGTGTCGAGTGTGCGGGGCTAGGTGCGGGGCTACATGCAAGACATGGGAAGGTCATCGGCTTATCTACTAGTTGCAATACACACGAGACATGTCTTTTTCTGACCACATCAGGGGCATTCCTTAAACTAACTGAAAGTCAAACAGTTATCTTTTACACTGTCCTCATGGCCTCCCCTCGCTCACACCAATATGCATTTGCACATGAGAAGCTAGTGCATGCACAAGCAGCTCCAAGCTCGCCCCAGAGAGGCCAAGGAGTGTATGTGTGGGTCCAGTTGAACAAGTGGTCTGTCTCACGGTATAATTAGTGGCGGGACGCCGTCCACCTGCGTGGTGCCCCGACTCGAGACCCGGGCAACATTGACAATGCATGACAGGCTCCGCAGTCCGGATATACCACCTGCAACACACAGAGGCTGTAGCTGCCCTAGCGGGCCAGTCCGCGTCCAACTGGCGCTCATGGCCCCACACATTCACTGTTTGGCCTCTCTGGGGCGAGCTTGGAGCTGCTTGTGCACGCGCTGGCTTCTCTGTTGCAATGGCATGTAACGTGTGTGGGTGTATTGTCAATGGGTGGGATGGTGCGAGCCACCTTCCATGACGTCACTGCTGCTTGTGATGTGTGCGTCCCCCCACTACTTCCATTTGACTTGTGCCATACTACACATTGTGGATGTGTTGCCTGCGTGATGTGACAAGGATGAGTGCGCCATGACCTCTCACCCACCATGCTCTACTGCCATCCCGTGCCAGGGATTGCCTGTGCAAGTGGACAATGTTGGGGATACACCAGGTCGACAGGGGATGTGAGTGCCTTGGCAAGGGCCTGGTGGACGCACAGCAGTATCCGGCATGTCCACGGAGGGTGGGCTGACGTCTACACTTGATGCGGCATTGTTCGTGTGCCCGCCTGTTGTGCACACACGAGTTCACATTCGTCACCAGACAGGTGGTCTTTACAGATTCCCAGGAGTGCGCCAATGTACTGTTCCTGAGTCCTCCCAACACAGCGTGTTTCAACATTGCA
The DNA here is from genome assembly GCA_963921515.1 of Calotriton arnoldi. Lineage (NCBI taxonomy): Eukaryota > Metazoa > Chordata > Amphibia > Caudata > Salamandridae > Calotriton > Calotriton arnoldi. The sequence goes on from CAWUFW010015063.1 coordinate 368,758, forward strand.
TGTGCGCACCTACCCGTCACACCCACCCACCTGAGCCATGCATAACTCCCGCTTCACATGACACATGTGTGTCTCCCACATTTGTGCTACTCATTTGCGTTGACATCCAATGACAGTGGACTACATGGTCATCTCACGACTGCCGTGTACTTCACACACTCTCATCCTCTCTCATTCGTACTTGTGAAATGAATCAGCAGAGACACATTGTTGCTTCAAGCCATGTATTGGGACTTATGTCCTCTGTGATGCAGTATAGTGAACACTACTGGCAGCGAAGTGCATGTGGAGGATATACTCAGCATGATTACACATAGCATAGGGTGTAGGGGTACAGTGATTAGTTGTTGACTGTGGGATGTGGGCTTCAGAGTTACAACTGCTTAGCCGTTGGTGTGCTAATGTACATTTGCTAATTACTGTGGTGCTGCTGACTTTGACACAGACAGTATACATTTAGCCTACCAGTCCGCTTGTCATCATGGGCACAGTGCATCTCAGTTCCATGTAACAGGTTTGCTGCTATAGTTACTCATACACACGTGCGTGGAGGTGACATCAGGGCATGGGCTTACGTGCATGCAACGGCGTCCCACTTGTTGTTGCGATGTGGTGGGTACTGGCCCTGTCACAGTCACTGGGCTCATGTTGTTGGTGGATGCACTTGGTGTCCATGCAAAGGTCCTGGCACGGACGTTCAGAGGGAGGTGTGGTGACAGCTCTCACATACTACAGCAGGACGATTGCTGTCCACTGACCGGTGCATATGTTCATGGGCGCAGGATCCATATCATGGCATGGTTGTACGTGCAGTTCTGTCCATGTGGTTGCCATACACAAATCCCATGCCTCTGCCTCCCCCTGTTCATGCAGAGTTACTGGATGTGATGAGGAACAGGGTGCATTTCCCAAATAGTATCAGATGTCATGGCAGTGTAGTTGTTGTTGTGGTGTCAGTTGCAGGTTGCATGGTATAGTTGTTGTACTGGTAACTGCCTAGTCCGTGCGTAAGCCAAGCATGGGTACGGTGTGGGACATCATTGCTCAATTAGGGGTATGGCGACGGGGCCCGACGAATTGACAGGTTGTCAGGAATGCAATACCTTCCAGCAGGGCTTCCATGGCATTGGTGGTGGACATGGTTGCCATCCAATGTAGCGGATGGTGGCTGTCAAGGTGTTGGTCGTGAGTTGTCCCTTGTAGGAGCATGATGGGACATGTTGGATGGCATTCGATGTAACTGTAATCCATTATCCGTCGTGTGGAGGCACAGTGGTCCCATTGCAGTGTGGGTCCGATAGTCGCCACATACGCCATGCCCCCATAGGCTGAACAGACCCTGTTGTGGGCGTCCAGGGGGTTGAATAGTTGTAGCAGGTCCGCCCTTGGACATGCCGGGTTGGAGAGACATAACTCCACAGGATAGTAGAAGGGACACCTCCGACAGTAGAAGACGGGGATGACGCAGCTGAACAATGCGATGCGGTAAGTTAGTCGGTAACTTATGTTCAGCAAGGCCAGATTGTCACATTCCAATTTCTGTATCAGGTTATGTTTGTACAGCTTGATCTGTCCGGCGTAGTTGGGTAGGTGTGGTGCAAGTGCCATTTTGCTGCAGGGCGCTGTGGTGGTGTGCTCCGGCTGTCTGTGCAGTCTGCAGAGTGCAACCTCCGATGTTGCTGGGAATTCTGTAATGGTCGTAGGGAGGCAGGACTTGTGTTATGTTGGCTTGTGCGGAGGACACGGGCCCTCATCCCACATGCTTCTCTGAATGGTCAAGGTCAGTGGTGTCTGACTCCTTCCAGATAACTTGCATGTGAACCACATGGGGGAGTGTTATAATTTCTTCTTTCCGTTCTGAATGTTCTTTGGTGTTATGCGCTATCTGCCCTGTGGCCGCTTCCCTCTGCATGCCTGTATTGGGCATTGTTTGGTGCAATGACTGTTGTCTCCGGCTTGTTTAGTCGGGATGTGGTTTCACAGTGGGAATGGAAGGTCATTCGGTGCAGTCTCCTCTCCCGTGTGTGGGCAGCAGGCTGCATTTCCGCTATACGTTGGGCCTTGTTTTATAATTGGTACCACCTGTTGTCTGTCCCCGGTATCTTTGATGTTACGTATTGCATGTCTTGTTATTGGGTGCAGGGTGGCATCGGTGTTTCTGTGTGGTACTGGCGTACCTTTTCCCGACGGGGTCCATATTCTGCTGGGTGCTGTTGCCTCCGCTGTGTGCTTTGCCGTGTTTTGCACACAGGGGTGTGTCCTAATGTGACGTGACGTCACTGACATGTTCGGGTCACTTGTGTGACGTCAGGTTGGCAACGGTGAATTGCCGGTTGGGGACATGACTGTGGCAGGGCTGTCACGTGACATGTGCGTTCTGGGTGGTGCTGGTGTGTGTGGTGTTTGGTTGTGACCCTGTGTTTGTGTGCAGCGCATGCATTACGCTGCCGTTGGACTCTGCGTTGTGCGCATGTGTGGGTGCAGTGGTGGATGTGTCGTGTCCACGCAGGGTTGTCGGGGGGGCCATATACAGTTTTCCCGCCCTTGCGCTGTGTGCGCTGTTTGCGTGCCCCTGTTGTGTGTCTGCCTACCTGCGTCGCCGCGGTGCATTGACTCCTGGGTGCTGCATCAGGTAGAGCATGGGGAGGGCCTGCAGTGCTGGATTCATGCTCGGGGGGTCCGCCTCTTTACTATCCGTACTGTGCGTTTGGTTTTCCGCCTTGCTTTCACGTGCGGTGTCTCTTAGCCGGGGGTACTGTTTGGTTCTGGCATCGTAATTTGTAGGCCGGGGGGTACGTGATTTCGTCGGGCGTTGTGTCTCCACTGGGCCGCGCCGCTCCGTGGACGGGCGCACTTTGATGGCGGAGGGCGTAGCTGGCTTACGGGCGGTGTTTGGCTGTCTTTTCGCATCCTAATTGGGCGGGCGTGTGTGCTGTGGCGGGCGGACGGTAACTGGTGCTTTTTGCATCCGCCAGCACGGCGGTGGTGCTTCCGCCCGCCATCCTAATGGGCCCCTATGTGTTTAATATCGTTTGTAAAAATATAGGGGCCTATTAGGATGGCGGGCGGATCGCCCCTGCCGGGCCGGCGGCAGCCACCGCCGGCCCGGCGGGGGCGATCCACCCGCCATCCATGTCTCAGTGACCCCCCGCCATATTAGGATGGCTGGGGGGTCCGTGGCAGACGGGAAGACCGTCCGCCGCTTTTCCGCCGGTCGACTTGTCGACCGGGTGGAAAACGTGCACAATATGGTGGCGGTGTCTGCAAGACACCGCCATCCATATTGTGATGCAGGCGGAGATGTGCCTTTCCATGGCGGCGTTGCCGCCACGGAAAGGCATACGGTCTTTGTTAATGGGGGCCTGTTGCGGGCCCCCAGGGGGGTGGGGGGTGCACTTGGGGGGTACCTATGGTACCCCCCTACATTGGCATGCACAGGGTGGCAGGCGCCGCGCAGTGCCTGTCACATTGTGCATGCCAATGCGCAACATGCTTTTTTTACATTGCGGCGGGTGCTGCTCACAGCACCGCCCGCCGCAATGTAAATGATGCGGGATGCCACCGCCACCGTTGCGGTGGCAACCATAATTGACATGGCGGGACCGCCGCACCTCTTGCGGGCGGTCCCGTCTGCCGTTGCGGACGGTCCCGTCTGCCGTTGTAGATGATGCCCATAGTTGTTAAAAATATCGATTTTTTATTAATGCTATGTATTTTAGTATATATTTTATATGTGTGTGATGTTTGTTTTTTTGTATAAGAATTGTTTGTATTTTTATTATATGTGTTAAAATTTTAGTAGTTAATAATTTTTTTTTTAATTGAATATAGCGTTTTTAGTTCCATAGCGGGTTGTGGGTTTATAGGGGAATAGGGTGGGAAATAATGTAATTATAAAAATGTTATTGATTATTTATAGTAGTTATTACATTTTTTTAATTGAATTTTGCGTTTTTAGTTCCGTAGCGGGTTGTGGGTTTATAGGGGAATAGGGTGGGAAGTAATTTAATTATATACATTTTATTGATTATTTATAGTAGTTATTCATTTTTTTTTATTGAATTTTGCATTTTTAGTTCCGTAGCGGGTTGTGGGTTTATAGGGAATAGGGTGGGAAGTAATTTATTTTTTATTGATGAATTATTAATTAGTTGTTAATTTAAATTAATTAATTAGTAATTAATGATGGTAATTGTGTAATTAATTTTAGGTGTGTGTTGTGGTGTTTATAGGTGTAAATGGTGGGAAGGGTGGGAAGTAATTTATTTTTTATTGATGAATTATTAATTAGTTGTTAATTAATTTAAATTAGTTAATTAGTAATTAATGATGGTAATTGTGTAATTCATTTTAGGTCTGTGTTGTGTTGTTTATAGGTGTAAATTGTGGGAAGGGTGGGAAGTAATTTATATTTTATTGATGAATTATTAATTAGTTGTTAATGAATTTAAATTAGTTCATTAGTAATTAATAATGGTAATTGTGTAATTAATTTTAGGTGTGTGTTGTGGTGTTTATAGGTATAAATGGTGTGAAGGGTGGGAAGTAATTTATTTTTTATTGATGAATTATTAATTATTTGTTAATTAATTTAAATTAATTAATTAGTAATTAATAATCATAATTGTGTAATTAATTTTAGGTGTGTGTTGTGGATTTTATAGTGTTAAAGAATGTGTACTCAATGAATGTTTATTATCTTTTTTTATTAATAATATATTTTAAATTCATTATTAATTATGTTAATTATGTTAATACATTTCAATAAAACTGTTGATGTCTAATTTATTGGTGTGGTGTTATAGGGTAGGAAATAAAATAAATACATTTATGTTTTAAATAATTTGATTGTGAATATTTATTCCTTTTAAATAAATATTGTCTGTAAATGTATATATTATTTATTTATATCATATTTGTAGGTTTTTGTTACATGTAATTAACATTATAATATGTGTTCTTTTTATATGTTTAATATATTTAATTGTATATTTTTAAACTATTGTTTATTTATTTTTAAGATTATTATTTTTTTATTAATTGTTTAAGTGTTATTAGTAATTTTAGTTTTTCTGCTATCCAATACTTTCCCTACTGTTGCACTCACTGGGGTGGGAATAGTGATTTTTACCCATCCGCTATTCAAAATTGTCCCTACTGTAGCACTCATTGGAGTGGGAATAGTAATTTTTACCCTCCGCTATCCAATACTTTCCCTACTGTTGCACTCAATGGAGTGTGAATAGTAATTTTTTCCCTTCCGCTATCCAGCACTTTCCCTACTGTTGCACTCACTGGAGTGGGAATAGTAATGTTTACCCCTCTGCTATTCAGCACTTTCCCTACTGTTGCACTCACTGGAGTGGGAATAGTAATTTTTACCCCTCCTCTATCCAATACTTTCCCTACTGTTGCACTCACTGGAGTGGGAATAGTAATTTTTACCCCTCCGCTATCCAGCGGTTTCCCTACTATTACACTCTTTGAAGTGGGGATAGTAATTTGTACCCCTCCACTATCCAGCACTTTCCCTACTGTTGCACTCTTTGAAGTGGGAATAGTAATTTGTACCCTTCTACTATCCAGCACTTTCCCTGATGTTGCACTCACTGGAGTGGGAATAGTAATTTTTACCCTTCCGCTATCCAGCACTTTCCCTACTGTTGCACTAACTGGAGTGGGAATGGTAATTTTTACCCCTCCGCTATCCAATGCTTTCCCTACTGTTGCACTCACTGGAGTGGGAATAGTAATTTTTACCCCTCCGCTATCCAGCATTTTCCCTACTGTTTCAATCACTGGAGTTGGAATAGTAAATTTAATTCTTCTACTATCCAACATTTACCCTACTTTTGCACTCACTGGAGTGGGAATAGTAATTTTTACCCCTCCGCTATCCAACATTTTCCCTACTGTTGCAATCACTGGAGTTAGAATAGTAAATTTAATTCTTCTACTATCCAACATTTACCCTACTTTTGCAATCAATGGAGTGGGAATAGTAAATTTTACCCCTCCGCTATCTAACACTTTCCCTACTGTTGCACTCTTTGGAGTGGGAATAGCAATTTTTACCCCTCCGCTATCCAACACTTTCCCTACTGTTGCACTTAGTGCAGTTGGAATAGTACATTTAATTGTTTCGCTATCTATCATTTTCCCTACTGTTGTATTTATTGTATTGCAAAATGTATGTTTTAATTTTGTTTTAATAGTTTAGGGGCCCATTACGATACCCGGCGTAAAAAAATCCGCCAGGCATGAAAGCGGCAAAAATCCGCCCGCACACACCGTCTGAACACCGACCACGCCATTACGATTACACAAACCGAAAACCGCCATCGGCGGAAAAATCACACAAAATACCGCCCGCCAACGTCCGAGTCGGAGTCAAACCGCCCGCCACGGATGGAAACACGCACGACAACACAAAACCGCCCGCCCTCACGGCCGACACACCGCACGTGAAATTACGATCGCACCGCCATGAGCGCGGGAAAACTACAAATATACCGCCCGCCAGCGCAAACAACGCCAATGAGAATCGACACGGCAGAAGCCATGGCGCCCACGTACCTGCACAGAAACCATCCGCTCACAAAACCAATAGCACACAACATGGCCAACAAGTCCACACAGCAAGGCACGCACAAATACACAAGCACAGTACACATCCCGAAAACACCCCCCGGACAAACAAAAACTACAAAGGCCAGAACCCCAGACACAACACACCTGAAAACAACAGACCATGAGGACACACCCACATAGGTAAGTACAAAAGCAGCACTCCCACAGACCACAACCCCTTGCAACATTGCAAACCAGAGAGGAGAGGAGAGGACACAGTGACACAGCAAGGACAGCAGCACACCACAGAAACGCACACATCACAACCACCACCACCACCAAACACCTGCACCACAAACCCCCTGCACATTACACAACACACACCGCACCAGCACCACAAACACCATGGCACCACAAAGAATGCCCAAGTTCACGCCCATTGAGCTGACGGTCATGGTCGACGAGATCATCAAGGTGTACCCACAAATCTATGGGAACATGGTCCAGCACACACCACTAGCCACCAGAAACAGAATGTGGAACCGGATCGTAGACCAGGTCAATGCAGTCGGGACCCTGCCCAGGAACAGAGGAGAAATAAACAAACGTTGGAATGACGTCAAGAGCCTGGTCAAGAAGAAGGAGGGCAAAAACAGAGAGCTGGCTGCCGTCACTGGCGGAGGGAATCCCGCGCTCTTCAAGACCTTCAAAGCGTGGGAGGAGAAGGTGCGAGTCATAATACATCCGGAGATCCTCGCCGGATTAGCAGGGGGAGTGGAGGCTGGTAAGTACAAACTAATGTATACCAGCACACCGCTATGTACTCACATGCACTACCACCATGCCACAGCTCCCAGGGACAAACACCCCCATGTCCAGCACACAATACACAACACATCACACACACATGCAACAGACACCACCACACACTGCCCAAACCGAACAACTGTAAGATACGTGGGGACATGTGTACACTCAGCCAGCCACGTAACCACCAACAGGTCCCCAAATATGCCAGAAGCGCCACAACGAGCACCCACCACACCCATGTGTCCGCCACAGCTGCACTAACCGACAAGTAACAGGTAAGTGGCAGGAACACAAAGTGCAGTGGGTGGGACGGTGGACAGCCCAAGTACAACACACACCAGGCCCCTAGTCCCACAGCACAGCAAGGAGGAGCATCCCCCACACCCCACAGCCACGTGTCAGCCACCGCAGTGCACAACGACAGCCGAAAGGCAGACATCACGGTCCACAGCAATCGGTGTCAGTGGGTGTCCAGCCACCCCCACGACCCACAACACCCCCCCACCCCCACAGACCTGCAACATGGAGCACCCCCGCTTAGAGCCATGTGGCATCCAGTACAGTGCATGCACGAACAACTTGCAGGTGGGAAACTGGACAGGGCTGGATTACTGGAGGCATGAGGACCGGAACACGACCAACACATGGGACATGTCACGTAGCAGACGAACACGCAGCACCGCCCACCGTCACGAACAAGTGAACAATGTGCACACGGACATGAACAACAGACTCACACCCCACATGACCCATCACAGACATAGCAACACCCAAGGAGCCACGTCTGCATGCACAAGCCACACTGAATATAGTACCACACGGCAGCCACTGTGCAATTCATCACACACAACCGAAACACCATTGAAGTCCTGTCCATGTAGCCCCTACTGCCTGTCAACCACACACCCCACAACTACGCCTATGTAAGACAAACAACACTAGACGCAACAGAGCGGAACAACATAAATGCACACGAACACCACTGAACCCATCAAACACACAGACACACCATGCACATACAACATACCATCCATCCCATCCGTCAGCCCCAGTCTCATGAAAGGCATGTCATCCGCACAGCTGCCACACATACAGCAGTCACGCTAAGATACATGCCCATGACCAACCATGTGCCAGAAGTCAATGAAGCGCACGACACACTGTGAGCAACAACACACAACATGGGCCACCCCCCGAGCACTGCAGTGATGCACATGGCACAGGGCAGCACGCACACCAAGGAGATGGGACAACTGCAATACGTTGGCTGGCACACAACCATCACTCACTCATAACGATGCGTCCAATGCCATGTCCAGTAATCACAACAGACAGCAAATATGCAGGCCATGTCAAGCATGCACACACCTCAAACCATGCACTGTCATGCTGCCACAACACATGTCACGTTCGGCACCCATGGCTCACAGCATGTACCCCAAAAGCATATTCCCTCCCAAATGCGAATCTGGGGCATGGCCCCCATGTTGCCATATGCGTTCCTAAGCGTTCCATTTGAACCCCAAAAGCATATACCCTCCCAAATGCGAATCTGGGGCATGGCCCCCATGTTGCCATATGCGTTCCTAAGCGTTCCATTTGAACCCCAAAAGCATATTCCCTCCCAAATGCGAATCTGGGGCATGGCCCCCATGTTGCCATATGCGTTCCTAAGCGTTCCATTTGAACCCCAAAAGCATATACCCTCCCAAATGCGAATCTGGGGCATGGCCCCCATGTTGCCATATGCGTTCCTAAGCGTTCCATTTGAACCCCAAAAGCATATTCCCTCCCAAATGCGAATCTGGGGCATGGCCCCCATGTTGCCATATGCGTTCCTAAGCGTCCCATCTGAACACCAAAAGCAAAGTACAAACCAGACCCAGGATGGGCCAGGAGCCCGCATACACCAGAGTCACAATAAGTAGGGGCACAGCAACACACCCATCGGCATGGCCAATCCGTCCCATGCCACATGTGCACAGCACACAGTCCCATTGCCAAGCACACACAACTACAGATGCTACAGCCACCACACGCCTCCGGGAAACCCATGTACGAGATTGCACGAACTGTTAATGTCAGACGACAAATACATACTTCGCCAGGTGCAACACAATAACAAATCTCATTCTCCCCACAGGTGACGAACTGCTGGATGCTGGGGATGGAGCCAGCAGCCAGCACAGCCAGCCTACAAGCCCCCAACGAGGACACACGGATCTGGAGGATCTGTCCTCCTCTTCGGACACGGACCACCAAGCAGGCCCATCTGGTGTGGCAGGGCCCAGCCGCTCCCCAGGACCCCTCCTACCCACCAACCCATCATCCAGGGCTGCTGAACATTCCCAGCCCCCTGCTGCCACTGTCGTTGCGGCCACACCCACGGTCATTGTGGCCACTACCACTGCCGCAACCGCCACCATCGCCGCACCGACCACCACCGCCGCCACCACCACCACGTCTTCGCTGGCACCAGCCCCAGCGCAGGTGGTGGCCCGGCCGACTGGATCCACCCTGGGAGCCACAGCGAGGACCGTGGTGAGAAATGTGGCTAGTGGGCAGGCCGGTGGCAGCAGGACTGGTAGGAGGAGCAGGGTCAGGGAAACGCCAGCCTCCCCTGGGAGCCATGCCCTGCCTCAAATGGCCAGAGTCCTTGGGGCCTATGAAGAGGCCCAAGGACAATGGGTCCGGTCTGCTTCAGACACGCGTGAGGTGCTGGGGGTGCTGAGGTCCATGGACGCCCGTATGGGCCAACTCGTGGACCTCATGGGCCAGCTGGTGGTGGCGGTGAGGTCACAGCCAGGGACAGCAGCTCCCCTCCGCCACCACCTGGCGGGGCGCAGGGTCGAGCAGCAGTGTCCAGTTCCCCTGCGTCCACAGCCAGTGAGCACACCTCAACCACCAGCATGTCGCAAGCAGGCACCCCCCTCGCAAACGTGGAAGGGGCCGTCCGAAGTGGAAACAGATCTCCCGGGAGGACTTCGCACGCTCCAAACGCAAGTGAGGCAGCCAGCCAGCCTTCCGCCAGCCTTCCTTGACCAGCCACTGCATTGACTTGGACTACGATCCCACTCCACACAGCCATCTGGATGGCATGTGTGTGTTGGACTATGGACATAGAACCAGTGGGTACACCCTGAGCATCACGCAGCCATGACCGACAGCTCATTGTCACTGCACGCACCACTTTTGTCATCACCTTACACACAATCACATGTCACAGTTTGAAATAAATGCACCTTTTACACTAACTGCTGTTTGTGCCCTGTGTTTTATTTGTACGGAATACAACGGCCACCTTGGGCGGAAAGGCACCTGATGCGTGGCATGGCAATGGAATCCGGAGGACCTGTAGGGACCTAGGGGTGGGAGACAGAACAGGAGCACATTCAATGAGTGTGTCACACACCCATCACACAGTACATGTCAACAACTACAAGCAATGTACACACATCGCACAGAGCAATAGGGCACAATGCCACAGCCACCAACAGTGGCATACTACCCTGGCCATGGAGCGTTGACACACAGCACGCAGTGAACAAACGGCCACCCTGACACAGCACACACACACCTGCACAGATACAGCCACATCAGCCGTCGTACATGGACACTCACCGTCAAGTGAAGTAGCGGGCGATGAGCTGCTGCCGCACATTACCAGCTTCCTCCTCTCCGCTGTCCTCCTCACTCGAGCTGTCCTGGTCTGCGGGCTGGGGCCCTGGTTGATCTCCGTCATCCACGATGAGGGGGATCTGCTTCCGAATGGCCAGATTGTGCAGCATGCAGCACGCCACCACTATCCGGCACACCTTCTGTGGGGAGTACGCCAGCGCACCCCCGGTGCGGTCCAGGCACCTGAACCTGGACTTGAGGAGGCCAAAGGTACGCTCGACCACACGTCTGGTCCTCCCATGTGCCTCATTGTAGCGATCGTCTGCTGGGGTGCGAGGATTCCTCAATGGACTGAGCAGCCATGCCCCATTCGGGTACGCAGAGTCACCTGGGTGTGAGGGACACAGAGAACCGTTGCTATTCCAACTGGACAGGGGACAGCATCGCACAACCAGCACGCTACACCACTCCACATACTCACCGACAATACAGCCACGATCCTGTTGCATATTGGACATCAGTCGTGGCAAGATGCTGTTGCGCATTATGTGTGCGTCATGGGT